>JAOQML010000195.1:17214145-17226179 GCA_027568935.1 Erythroxylum urbanii | reverse complement strand
ATATTGCAGATTGATCTACACAATGACATATCAGGGCTTTTATCATCACACCCTCAGTCTCCTCTCCTTAGTCTCCACCATTTTGATGTCATAGACCCACTCTTTCCTTCCAAAGATCGCTATGAATCGATACAACACCTTATGAAAGCAGCAAAATTTGACCAATCTCGCATGTTGCAGCAAACCATCTGCTACCAAAGAGAAACCAATTGGTCTTTTTCTGTCTCATGGGGTTATTCTACTCATATATATGAAAGCATAATCCCACGAAGCATTCTTCGAAAACCTCTGGAGACATTTAGGCCCTGGGGTAGGAACTCTAGACCACCACACTTCATGTTCAACACTAGATGGCTCACTAACAATTCATGTGAAACTCCTCATGTTTTTTTCTTCAACTCTGTTGAGTATACTCCAGACAACCAAGTCCTCACAACATATGTTCGATCATCACCTCGTAACTTGCCACCTTGTTCAGCAACAGGAAATCATTCTGCCGATCCTATCTCAAGAATTCAGGTGTTTTCTCCATCGGGTACACGTAAAAGGGTAAGAACTTTCATTCCCATTTGCTAAAAGTTGTAATTTTCAGTGTTCAAATTTAAAAATTCGTGATATTTTGTTACAAGACAACGAATGTACCTTATTATTCACTTTTCATATTAATTCTGAAGGTTTCCATCTGTAATAACCATATATGTAATAGATTCGTCATGCTTCATATTATCAATATTGAAGTTTGTTGTTTCTACAGTGTTAATGACTTATCTTCACATCTTACAGTATGAAGTCATTGAATGCTGTGATGTGGAGTACGAGGTTGAGACAAATGTTGCAGGTGTCAAAATGAGGTCGTGTATGAAGGATGAAGTCATTGCCTGATTGCTATGTGTAGGTTTCTTTTGGGAATTTTGATCCTCTTTCCGTTGAGTTTAAGTTAATGTGAAAGATAAATTTATTTCAAATTATGAACTTATCGCAATTATTTTCACAAGGTTCTCAATTTGGAAAAACATTGATTTGGAAGATTAAAGATTGTAAGTATATGATAGAATATAGTTATTCAAATAATTGATAGTTTTTCTGGTGCTAATAGCTCGGATTGTCTAAAATGAAAATAATTTTAAGTTTATAAGAGTTATATTTAGTTCACCCTTGCTACATATTTATTGAAAAAATAAAATCCATTTAACTCTTATGAAAAATTTTCAGAACTCAGGATATCCCGATATCTACTCTATAAAAATAAGAATTTATTATCCATCAAGGCAATCACGATCAATTGAAGAAATGAAGCAGAAACTCAAAATGTTAGGGGTGATGTTCCATATTCCAAAGACTATGAATCAAACTCCAATACACTGTTCTTGGGTGTTATTTTAGTACTTTTTTCTCAAAATTTTGATTGTGGAAGCCTGTCTGTATGAGAACAGAAGAAGTTCAACATATTAACTTCTTCTCATAATCAATCTTTCCACCACCAATTCAATCGATGCCAGATTAATTCAAGTCCAGATCCCTTAATGATAACGATTCATAAATTGATTGTTGAAGTTTGGGCACAAACGCAACTATACATCGCCAAGAACTCCGCAGCATAAGTAAATTCAAGTATATTACCTGCCTTGATAAAACAATAGGAACATCCAAGTATGGAACCATAAAGAGATGCAGCTGTTTATAAATTGATGGAGACAACTCGGTCTTGTTAGTATTAGTTCATCCCAACTAACCAATCAAATTTAAACATTACTTCTTCTTTTTTTCACCCGTCAGCCTACATCTTCCAATCATACACGTACACTTTTACACTCGAAATTAGGACAAAAGTGTACACCTTAATGACATTTCATACACAGTAGAGAGAGCAAAAAAGATTGACAAGTTCTTAGTCTCACATTAAAAATTATACTTACATTATCTTTATCTAATTGCTGTCACTTATAACCAATCTAAGCCAATGACCATGATAGTAATATAAATAAAGTTGTAGCCTCCTTCCATTCTCTCCTTTTCTTTCAGTTTCACCATTCACGTCTAATTCCTACCAATCACAATCAAGCAAAAACTCGTGGTGATAGCAAAATATAGTTTGAGCTATGGATTTCATTTATTCAAGGAATAATGTTAATCAATCTTAATTACATCTACAATCAAAACCATAAAATTCAAGAAAGACTATCGAGAACATAACAAATGTCAGCATATACTCCAAAAAAAAGGTTATGTGGACATATAATCAATTATATAATTCAACTCACATATATATTTTAATTAACGGGATAATCAATGAGTATATGTAAATCTTGGTTTCCTATAAGTAAGTTGTTTACTCTTAAATAATATCAAAACTGCATCAATAATATTAATTCAAAATAGTTGACTTATTTTACATTAAAAAAGAAAATAAATTAATAATGCAAATGGTCCTACACAAAAAATTTGCAAATTTTCAAATACAAATTCATTCTTAGTTTTCCATATTATCATGATGCATAAGATACATATCAGTAATTCAAAAAAGTTATCATTTTCAATATAGGTTCACCTAAAATCTATTTCAGGCAAGTCATAC
Source organism: Erythroxylum urbanii (assembly GCA_027568935.1). Lineage (NCBI taxonomy): Eukaryota > Viridiplantae > Streptophyta > Magnoliopsida > Malpighiales > Erythroxylaceae > Erythroxylum > Erythroxylum urbanii. The sequence goes on along the minus strand of JAOQML010000195.1, from coordinate 17,223,604 downwards.
AAATATCATATATATAAAAGTCTTTTCACTTTAACCATATACATCTATTTTTTGTCTAATAGTTTAAAGATAGTGTTATTCACTCACCTAATATCCTAATGGTGAATATTATTTTCCACCTTAAGAAAGATGACTTAAGAGATGGTAGATGAACCCAATGCATCCATTGCGCTTAAGTCAACAGGAAAGGTAACATGTCAAGTTTAGAATATAATAGAATGGAAAAAAAATTTGTGAAAATTGGGTTAGTTTTTTCTTTGAAATTAAATAGATATAGGTTCTATTGATTGCCTTAACCATATTTTACTTGGATAGGAGTTAAAAAATAACTTTTATTACTTGATTTCATACTATATGCTAGGATTTTTTAAAGAAAATTTCTTTTACCCTATCTAGTCTAAGTGCTTTATTAGGAAGCTCTAAATAGCAACCTTGATGTTCTCCTCCTTGAAACGAGTAATTATTCTTTTAGCTTGTTTTTCATTGACTACTTGAGGAATGTAATTCTTGAGCTCTTGCTAGGAGGACCTCACTATGAAAAATGTGTCAATAATGTTTTTAAAATGGTTAAACATAGCATCTTTGACATCAAATTGAAAGGCAATGACAATTGCATTAGGACCAAGAACATAATTAATCTTGTTTAGGATTTTCCTTATTAAGATAGCATTATAAAAGTAGCTTGAGTTTCTATTTCCCCTTTTTTTATCCACAAGACTTAGCCTTGCTTTATAATGGAGGAGTGACATTCCAAAGCTTGAATATAGTTTGAAAGGGCTTCTTTCTCTAGTTCCTATAGAGACACATCCCCAGGATCCTTATAGGCTATATATTAATGTGCTAGTATTTAATTCTTAGTATCTATATTTTCCACACTGCCATTAATTCTCCTCCTATTAAGTGCTTTAAGTTCCTCCTTAATAAATTTGAGTTTCATCATACATTTGAAGGCCCCAAACAATCTCATGTTTGCACTCATTCCCTTAAACACATATTATTCACATCCTTCAAGGTCTATTAAGTAGTTGTTGAACCTAAAATGGAAATGTCTAAGATTGACCCATCCAGATTTTTGTTGGGGAATGGTTTGAAGATAAAAGATTATAAAAATTTCTTCAATATCTGGAAGTTGTCCTAACTAGTGAGAATTCGCTATTGTTTTATCCAATTTCGTCTTGATTAACCAAGCTCTCTATTATTATTTATTGCTCCACATCAAGAGGTTTCCATCTAACTTGAGAATAGAAGAATCAATGTTACTTATGTAATCCCTAAAACCATCATTGAAAAGAGTTGTTCAACCACATATAAGTAATGGATGTTGTTGAAATCTTTTATCAGTAACTAAGGATAGCTCATACAAGCATAGTTATTAACCAAATATTCATATAATTTAACATTTTGCAAGGTAAAATTTTCAAAATATATGAAGCTAATATAAAGGATTCTTTAACTACTCAGTACCTCTACTTCTAAGTGAATGAATTGAGCTAAGTATTTGACGTCCAACACATTTATCCTACTTGGATTAAAAACAATAATTATCCACCCATATGTATGATGACAAAGATTGGTTAATATAGATCAAGCTGTCCAATAAACCACAATCAATGTTAAGCTTGTTTTCTTTTATTTTAGTTTCTAAAAGCCTTATCAAAATAAGATTTCTTACCATCAAAGAGTCATTAATTACTGACAATTTCTATAGGCAATTGATATTACTCACATTCCATGTAATTATGGACATAAAAAACATATTTTTCAACTCCATTTTAGACTTTTCCCTCGTTCTTCCTCCATAGTCATCTTATTTTACCTGTTATTATTACTTGTCTCTTAGTTTGTTATTAAGGTACTAATCAATTTTGTTTCCTGAGTTGCTTGCACCTTCACCTAGTATATCATCTGAGCATTTATAATAACAACATTTATAATAGCATTCACAAGCTTATCCTTGTCTTCTAAATTCTTTCTGATAGGTCTTTTTTTTTTATAAGTGCCAAATGCACCAGAAAATAAACATAACTCTACATAACTAAATTTATAGTAGTGGTGAGTAGGGATCGTGCCCACAAGGAGCGTGTATGTTTTTGCAATAAAAGAATCAATTGTTTAGGTTATGGGGGGTTTGATTGGTTTTGAATAACAAAACAAAGTAAAATTGAACTAATAAATGCAACTGAAATTAAACAGAAAAAAGTTATAAAATTGATGAATAATTTTAGAATTCGGTTCTTGGTTCAATCTTAGTCTACGGATAAATAAACATACTTCATTGCTTTATTGTTTTCACCTCTCTTATTAATTATCAATTGTAGATTAACAATAAGCTCTGTTAACCTCGATTTTTCCTTAGGTCATGTTTAATCAAAATAAGCTCTTTAACTAAACCTAGTTATTGAATAACCTAGAACAAGCTCTCTAGATTTAATAAAAAAGTTACATTAAGAATAAGGAAAATAGATTAATTTAGGCGACAACCATACAAGCTCGGGTCATTTAACCTATGTTATTGTTAACAATTCGGACTATCAGAATGCAATAATATTTACCAACACTTGCAAATCCAAAACACCAAGAACCATGTGAACATAGAAATCAAATTCATATTAGATTATACCTTTCACAATGGAAATAGCAAAGAAGCTCGTAGTGCAAAAGAAAACGTCAAATACCACGTCTCTACCAGTCCACACCCTCGCGAGACCGAACAATTACTTCTGGTGTGCTAGCACCACTCTTAAGACCACTCTCTCTTTATCACTTGAGGAGGACAACGACACTAGGGTTTCTTTTAGGCAGATGAGTCTTGCTTATCTCAAGTCATACTATACATCTATATATATAGTAAAACACTAAGGCCTAACAATCCAAAACCTCTTAAAGCCCAACGAATGTTCAATCTTTTAGTGTGCGACCCTATAGGCTTATTTAATATTATTAATAGACCCAAGCTTCTTTTAGGCCCACAAGTTATAAGTGGTCTCTAGCAAGACATTATAACTACCTAATATTAAATAAGGTCAAATTCCAACATTACCTGAATCACAAATGATAAATTACAATACATTTTATAATTAGTTCGTGGGGCATACACTAACAGTTACATTATCCCTAATGATTCAAACCATTAGTTGCCATAAATGGATCCAAAATAAAACTGTTGCGTATTGTATTCGAGATTCTATAAATGGGTTTACATAAAAACAATCTAATGAACACCTTTAGAAAATCTTTATACAAATACTCTAATCAAAAGATATAGGATAAAATAAACAATTCATAAAGAGAGAGAGATTCAACATTACACAATGAAAAGATACTTAAATGTGATCCTCAGCTTCAATTTGACATTCGAACTAGAAGAAGGAAGATTAGCCCTCCATAGATCCCAAAGAATCAAAACTTCTACCTCTCCTTTTCTCCATGGTGAATGCTTCATTTATTGTATTTTCTTGTCCAGTCCTCACCCTAATCCATGTCTTTATTATTCCACAAAAACAAATGAGTTTGAACATCAAGAGGATGGCTTAAAAAATGTGCTTTTAACTCACTTTAGCTCTTGAACTTCCAAATTGTACCTAAAGGCAAATATGAACCAAAATGACTTTCTTAAACATTTCATAGCATTACTCACTAAGTTTTGTGGAGTAAATGTATAATCAATTGGGCACATATAAAGTTCCCCCACACTTAGCTTTTGAACATCCTCAGGCAAAATATCAAAATCAAAGTCATAATTTAAAACACTTATTGTCTATATTCTGAAGTATAAACAGTCAACAAGAAAAAGGAAATGACTTTTAAAACTATAATAAGAACTCAACATTCAATGCCTCTATTTATGACCAATCAACAATCATTCTTTTCAGAAACTGAGCAATCTAGTGGTAGACTTAGACAAAGTGTGTGTAAATAACATTAATCTATAGGTACAGTCAAACACCATTCATGATCATAACATTCCATGACTTTGCATATCATTTCATTTCTGCACCACTAGGATTCGTATGCATAATCATGAATCAAAGGACTTTTCTAAGGTTGTAATGTGGGCAAAGGTTAAGGTGAGATGTATTTGGTTAATGTAGCACAAAAGCCATCAAAGCTAGTGAAGCCAGTAAAATACTAAATGTAACATCAAGCGCAAAACTAACATTCACTCAAAACTAGGTATCATTAGCTATGATGAATGTAAAAATTATGTTTCACAGCTCAAATTTAAATTTTTACACTACAACCCTCATAAAGAATAGGTAATTAAAAGGAATCACTCATACAATTGATGACAAACAATATAATATAACCATAAGTGGTGATCCTTCAAAACACCATCTACTTTATATGGATCATACTCAAATCACCAATTCCATACAACTTTAGGAGAAAAAACTAACCATGAATAAATTTACAAAAAAAACTGCATTTCCTCCTTGATACTTTTACTTAAATACATTTTTCCTTTCTTTTCTTTTCTTTTTTTCTTTTTTCCCTTTTTCTTCTCTTTTGTTTTTAGCTTTTCAACATCAATTAAAAGAAGATAAATTAACATTGGAATTCATTGACAAGGCTTAAAATGACACTTTTGATAATTATAATCAACCTAAATATATGCACACCCCCACACTTATACTTTTGTGCATACACAATCATCAATAATCAATAAATGCTCCACTAGTTTTAAGGCTTGAGTAAGACATTTAGTTAGGTTAAAAGTATGTAATATGGTTAAGGTAAAAAAAAGGTTAACAAAGCTCAAAGGGCTTTATCAATAGGAAAAATTATATCGATAGGTAGGCTATTTGGTTAATGTACCTTGTAAAAACAAAGAATGCATATATCATTTTCATGTTAATATATGTGATAAAAATGTGGACTTGAATAGAAAATCAAAACAAAGTTAGGATGTACATTTCATGAAGGTCACATACAAACAAAAGACGATGAGACTTATATAGATATGTCAGCCTATAAAGGTTTAAAATCTCACTAGCTTGTGTCTACTACTAGTCACTACTATTCTAAAGATAATGTATATCAACCATTACAAGAATAAAAGTACACGCTTAAGTTGCCATGAATTTTTCTAGTCAATTCACTTCCTAATTATGACTATATAGTCCTAGAAGCAATAGAAAAAGAAAAATGTTTATTTTTTTGTTTGATTCTCTATCTTTTTTCTTTGAAAACTTAAAAACATGCAAAAACAAAAAAAACTAAAAACACACATGCACATAAGAAACAAATAACTTATAAGCACACATTATAATCCTATCAAATGAGAAAATGTAAAGCAAAAGAAACAAACTTCCCTTAGGTTGCTTCCCAAGAAGTGTTTTTGTTTATTGTCATTGGCTCGACTCCTGATTTCCTCATCACATGACAAAATGATGATCTTAAGGTGTCACAACTTTTACTTTCTCCATTTGAGGTTCTTCAATATAAGGCCTAAGTTGATAATCACTCATATTCACTATCTTCTCCATCTTCAAACTCTTAATCTCTATTAAGTCCCTGCACTATTAGAATATCTCTTCTCCCTTCTCCTCCTTGTTTAATTTCTCCAACCTACTAAGTAAAGGTAAAGGGTTAGTCTTAACAAAAATTAGGAACTACGGATTTACCTTTAAGTTAAATAATATATCCTTTTTTCCTTCAAGCTCATTTTCAACTTCTTTTTCACTAGCAACCCCTTAAGTAGTCTTTTTGTGATTCTCAAGCTCCTCTCCACTCTGTAAGGTTTCTGTGCTAACATTCCTTGTATTCACTTCGGGTTAAGATGATTGTGTCTCTTTGCTTTGGGATTCCATGTAGTTGATAGTTCCTACCATCTGAACAATCTAGCTTACTGTGGTCAGGAATCTTGACATTACAGCTTGCTGGAACCATTTCACATCTTGATGAAATTGTAAAGTATTACTAGCAACAATCTTAACTAATCTTCAGGAGAAACACTTGAGCTGGAATAAGAGGCTTCTAGTCTATGCTGGAATTACTGTTCCTTACAGCTTATCTAGGAAGTAGTTTTGCTGGCTATCCCTTTGATAATTGAAGTTCATATAATCACTCTAAACTTGGTTATAGGATTGGGAATATGGGTTATGGGAAAATTTTCCACCAATATAATTGATATAATCTAGTAGTGACATACACCCTTCCCTGTGTCCTTTTTATAAAAATAAAAAAGTGAAAAGATCAAGAAATAATGTAAAGACTAATTATAAACAAATATATAAAAAACCAATTAAAATCAAGAACAAAAACTAAAAAACTACAGTCCCCGGTAATAGCTCCACAATTCTTCATACATGTTAAATGCACCAGAAACTAAACCTAACTTTACAACAACAACAACAACAATAACAACACCCAGTGGAAATCCTATTGAGACACGGAGTCTGGGGAGGTCCAGTAGTACATAACCTTATAGTAGTGGTGAGTAGGGATAGTATCCCTAGGGAGTGTTTGTGTAGCTTTTGAATAAAACAATCAATGTTTAGGTTGTGGGGTTTGACTGTTCAAAATAACAAAACAAAGTAAAATTGAGATAGGAAAGGAAATCAAATTAAACAATAAAAAAGTTAGAAATTTGATGAATGATTTTGGAATCCGATTCTTAGCTCAATCTCATCCTACACATAAATAAACATATTTCATTACATTATTGCTTTCACACCTCTCTTAGAAAATATCAATCGTACATTAATAATAAGCTTTGTTGACCCCTGTGTTTCCTTAGGTCATGTTTAATCAAAATAAGCTCTTTAAGTAAACCTAGTTATCGAATAACCTAGAACAAGCTCTGCAGATTTAATAGGATAGTCGCATTAAAAATAAGGAAAATAGATTAATCTAAGCAATAACCACACAAGCTATTTAACTTATGTTACATTACCTCTAATGATTCAAAACCATTAGTTGCCACAAATGAATCCAAAACACAATTATTACATATTATATTCAAGATATTAACAATGGGTTTACATAAAAATTATCTAATGAACACATTCAGATCATCTTTACACAAATACACAAATCAATAGGCATAGATTAACATAAACAATCCCTAAAGAGGGAGAGATTCAACATTACACAATGAAAAGATGCTTAAATGTGATCCTCTAGTTCAATTTCACCTCTGAACAGGAAAAGGGAGATTAACCCTCTATAGATCCCAAAGAATCAAAAGTTCTGCCCCTCCTCTTCATCCAAAAATAATTCATACCACTCTTAATAGATTAAATGTCACTTTATATAAAAAATAAGGTCTGTTTTCCTAATCGTGCAAACCAAGATTTCGAAATTGTGCACGATGGTGCAAGTGTATGAATGCATGGTGGTGCATCTTGTACTATATGTCGAATGCTTCATTTATTGCATTTTCTTGTCCAATCCTCACCCTAATCCATCTCTTTTTTATTCCACAAAGACAAATGAGTTTGAACATCAAGAGGATGGCTTAAAGAATGCATTTTAAACTCACTTTAGCCCTTGAACTTCCAAATTGTACGTAAAGATAAATATAAACCAAAATGAGTTCCTTAAACATTTCATTGCATTAATCACTACGTTTTTTAGAGTAAATGTATAATCAATTAGGCACATATCACTTTGGTAAGGTAAGTCTTCAGCACTTGTTTAAGTATTCTTCCCATTCATGTCTGTTGAGGCAATTTTATTGATGGTTACTTGGCCACCAGAGTGTTAACAGGCTTTCTAAAGATGTTCCCTTCCATTAATCATCATTTTAGTGTTGTCTTTTGAGTTGTCTAAAGATAGCTGAGAGTTTCCGAAATTGGAATTTACATTTTATAGTCTTCGCTTGCCTCCTTTCCCACTACTACTTCTTTCTCATTGTAGTTTTAAGATATTTCTTTCGTATTAATTTCTAACTTGTATACATTGGTAAAATCTTCTTTATTATGTTATGTAAAATCCCCTCCAATGAGCAACTTACTAGTTAGCCTTCAAATTGAATTTTTTTCCTTTGGTTTACCTTTGGTTTAACGGTAGGAAATAGTGATGATTGATTTAGTTTAATGAGCTCACCTACTTCATTTGTCCTCTTTATCCTTGGAGTTTCAAGGAGTTCTTTAGCTATATCGACTTTTATTCATATCTTTGCATATCCAACTATACTTGAAGATGTATTGTAGTCTATATGCAATGGCTAAGTCTAAGAGTGCTCCAAAATTCAAGGATAATATTATGAAAATGAGTCTAAATAAGAACCATTCTTAGATTATTCCCATCAAGACTCACGCCAAATCTCCATTATTGCAAAAACATTGTTTTCCTATTGATTTTCTGGTTTCCTTGCTCTAGAATGCTAAAAATTTAGCTCCATTTGAGAATATGAAGATAATGAAATTTCCAGCTTATTGCTAAAAACTACGTCTAGGCTAATACTCTTCCATTTAACTTCATCCCAAGATTTTATGGAGGGCTAAAGAGGTCTCTTCTATAAAAAAATATCCAACAAGGGATATGGTCTACCTTGCAAGTCTAGCTCATAGGACTTCCAATAAAGGTAACATAAGATTATTCTCTTCTTCCACTTTTTGTGGGATATAGGTCAATTTGGTATTCAATTGTGCATCATTTGCCACTTGTGACCATATTTTCCTTTTCAAAGATATACTAATGGGCTTCTATAGGGTTTAGATCTAGGCTAGTTTAATTGTTGGGTCCCGATTTTTCTTAGGATTTATTTTATTAAGTTATCAAGCATGAAAACAAATTAGAATTTATGAATTAGAAAATTTTGGAGTTTAGTATGGTATATTATGAATTTTATATGGTGGCATGAATTAAAAAAAAGAAGTAAAATTGAGTGGAGGAGTTAGTAGGAATTTGATATAATAAGGAAGGGTAAAATTGGAAAGTTAAAAATTTTGTCTTAAATTAATAAGACAAAGAGAAGAAAGAGTCGTGAGATTTAAGGAAAAACAAAAGAAGAAGAGAGAGTCGTAGAAGAGACTAGAAGGAGAGAAGGAGAAAGAAAGGGAAAAAGAAGGAGAGAAAGAAAAAGGAAAAAGAAGGAGAAAGAAAAGTTTAGGTGAGTTTTTAAGTACTCTTTGCCTATTATTTTTGTTTTGATTGATGAAGGAAGTAAAGAAAGTAGGTTTTATGTGATGAAAATGAAGAGAGAGAAAGAAGAAGAACAAGAGCTTTATATTCTTGGACTTTTATGACTTTAGTTACATCTTAGTTCTTTGAGTTAGATAAATCAAGAATAGATCAAGCTTAAGCTCATTTATGGATAGTTAGGTTTAAGGAAAGCTTCATTTGTGTGTGTTGATTAAATGAAAATATATGTGTGTTTAAAGGGAATCAAGCTAGTCGAAGTCAAGAGTACGGAAAAGAGCAAGCTTGATCTTGTAAGTATCAAGTAAAATAGGTGGGTAATATGTTTATAGTTTTGTGATGATGAGCAAAAATATTTGTGTGTATGAATGC
>JAOQML010000195.1:17186068-17203824 GCA_027568935.1 Erythroxylum urbanii | reverse complement strand
CATCATCACAAAACTATAAACATATTACCCACCTATTTTACTTGATACTTCTAAGATCAAGCTTGTTCTTCTCCTTGCTCTTGACTTCGACTAGCTTGAATCCTTTTAAAAAAATATATTTTCATTTAATCAACACTTTCCTTAAACCTAACTTTCCATGAATGAGCTTAAGCTTGATCTATTCTTGATTTTTCTAACTCAAAGAACTAAGATCTAACGAAAGTTATAAAAATCCAAAAATATCAAGCTCTTGTTCTTTTTCTTCTCTCTCTTCATTTTCATCACGTAAAACCTACTTTCTCTACTTCCTTCATCTATCAAAACAAAAAAGAATAGGCAAAGAATACCTAAAAACTCACCTAAACTTTTCCTTCTTCTTCTTTCTCCTTTTTCTTTCTTTCCTTCTTCTTCTCTTTCTTTCTCCTTCTCTCCTTCTAGTCTCTTCCACGACACTCTCTCTTTCTTTTATTTTCCTTAACTTTGACGACTCCTTTGCTTCTTTGTCCTATTAACTTATGAATAATTTTTTATTTTCCAAGTTTACCCTTCCTTATTAAAGCAAATTCCTACTAACTCCTCCACTTAATTTTTAATTCTTTCTTTTTATTTCGTGCCACCATATAAAATCATACTATACTATATTAAACTCCAAAATTTTTCTAATTCATGAATTCTAACTTATTTTCATACTTGATAATTTAATAAAATAAATCTTAAGAAAAATTGAGACCTAACATTTCTCCCCTTCTTAAAGAATTTTGACCTCGAAATTCTTACCTGAGTCCACGAATAAGTATGGGTACTTCTCCTTCATGGTTTCCAAAGATTCCCATGTTGCTTCCTCTTTTGCATGGTTCTTCCATAAAACTTTTACTAGCTTCACAGTCTTATTTCGCTAGACCTTTTCCTTTGAATCTAGGATCGCCATTGATTGTTCTTCATAAGTTAAATCCTCCCTTAATTAAACTTCTGAAGGTTGGACTATGTGTGACGGATCTGATCTATATCTTTGTAGAATTTATAAATGGAACATATTATGGATTTCAGATAACTCTGGCGGCAAAACTAACTTGTAGGCCAGAGGCCCAATCTTCTCAATAATCTTATAAGGGCCTATATATCTTAGACTGAGTTTACCCTTTTTACCAAATCTTAAAAGTCCTTTCCATAGCGAAGCTCTAAGAAATACTTTTTCCCCAATTTCATATTCTATCTCCTTCCTGTGTGCGTCTGTATAGCTTTTCATTTTGTCTTGAGTCGCTTTGAGCCTCTGTTTCACCAATTTAATCTTATTGACTGTAGCTTATACCAACTTAGGCCCTAAAAGTTTTCTTTCACCTTCTTTGTCCCAACAAATAGGGGTTCTACACCTCCTACCATACAAAGCTTCATAAGGTGCCATTTGAATTTAGAGTGATAAGAATTATTATAAGCAAACTCAATCAAAGGTAGGTGCTCATCCTATGAACCTTTAAAGTCCATTACACAAGCTCTTAACATTGCCTCCAATGTCCTTATTATTCTTTCTGATTGACCATCGATCTACAAATGGAAAGCTGTGCTAAAATGTAACTTGGTTCCCAAAGCTTCTTGCAAACTTTCCTAAAATTTGGAAGTGAATCTAGGATCTCTATTTGAGACTATGGAACTGGGAATCCCATGAAGTCTAATTACTTCGTCTATATATTTCTTGGCTAAAGAATTCAAAGAATTTGTCTATCTAATTGATAAGAAATATACGAACCTGGTTAGCGTATCAATAATCACCCATATTGCATCATGTTTCCTGCTGTTCCTTGGTAATCCCAATAAGAAATCTATAGTAATCTTTTCCCATTTACATTCAGGAATAGATAAGGGCTTAAGCTTACCAGCTGGTGCTTGATGTTCCGCTTTGACTTGTTGACATACCAAGCATTTCCCAATATACTCAGCAACATCTTTCTTCATTCTTCGCCACTAAAAATGTTTTTTTAAATCTCTGTACATTCTTGTACTTCCCGGATGCATAGCATATGGAGCATTGTGCGCCTCATCCAAAATTTTCTCCTTTAACATTTGCATATCTAGAATACATAGTCTGTTTCCTACAACCATTAGTCCATCTTCTCTTACTTCTATTTCTGAAGGCTTAATATTTTTAATTCCTTCTCTAAGCCTGCTTAAGTATTCATCTTGTTCCTGCAATTCTTTAATCTTTTCCTTTAATACTGGCCTTATTCTAAAATAAACCAATATACCACCGGATTCGATTTGTCTCAACTTCACTTTAAGCTTGGCTAATTCCCTCAACAAAGATAAATATATCGTCTTTTCATGCACTATAGCAGATTTCCTACTCAGTGCATCCACTACTACATTTGCTTTCCCTGGGTGGTAGTTTATCATCAAGTCATAGTTTTTTAATAGTTCTAACCACCTTCTTTGTCTCAGATTTAACTCTTTCTGGCTCATCAAATATTTAACACTCTTGTGGTCTGTAAATATCCTAGTGGTGACTCCATATAGGTAATATCTCCATATTTTCAATACAAAGACTATAGCAGCCAATTCTAAGTCATGCGTGAGATAGTTCATTTCATAGGGTTTTAATTGTCTGGAAGCATACGCAACCACTTTACCTCCTTGCATCAACATGCACCCTAATCCTTTCCTTGAAGCATCACTATATACTGTATATCCATCACTACTAGAAGGAAAAGATAGAATTGGTGCAGTTGTGAGTTTCTTCTTCAGTTCCTTAAAACTCTTATGACATTCTTCTGTCCATACAAACTTCTGATTCTTCCTTGTCAATTTTGTGAGTGGAGTTGTTATAATGGAAAAGCCTTCTACAAATTGCCTGTAGTAGCTAGTTAATCCCAAGAAACTCCTCACTTCTACTACATTCTTAGGTGCTTCACATTTTACAACAGCTTCTATTTTTCGTGGATCCACAGGTACTCCTTTTTCTAAAATGATGTGTCCAAGAAAGGCCACTTCCCTTAGCCAAAATTCACATTTATCAAATTTGGCATACAACTATTTCCTTCTCAGTGTCTCTAAGGCAATCCTTAAATGTCCTTCATACTCCTTGTCACTCTTAGAATAAACCAATATATCATCAATAAAGACATTGATAAATTGTTCTAGGAAAGGCTTAAAGATCCTTTTCATTAAATCCATGAAGGCTGCAGGAGCATTAGTTAATCCAAATGGAAAACCAAGAACTCAAAATGCCCATATCATGTTCTGAAAGTACTCTTTAACATATAGGACTCCTTTATTCGTAATTGGTGATAACCCGATCTCTAGTATATCTTGGAGAAGACTTTTGCTCCTTGTAGTTGATCAAAAAAATCATTTATGCATGGGAGGGGATATTTATTCTTAATAGTGACATGATTGAGCTTTCTATAATCCACACACATTCTCAAAGATCCATCTTTCCTTTTAACATAAAGAACTAGAGCTCCCCAAGGCGAAGAGCTAGGCCTAATAAAACCTTTCTTTAATAATTCTTCTAACTGCTCTTTAAGTTCCTTCAATTCCGTCGGAGCCATTATATAATGTGGAATAGAGATTGGTGTAGTTCCTAGAAGAAGCTCTATGGTGAACTCGATCTCTCTGTGCGGTGGTAGTCCTGGTAATTCTTCTGGAAAGATATCTGGAAATTCCTTGACTATTGGAATATTTTCTAACTTTTCTTCATCTGCTTTCGTGTCTACCACATATGCCAAGTATGCTTCATTCCCTTTCTTAGTCATTTTCTCTGTTGTTAGAGCTGAAATAAATTTAGAGGGACTTGCTCTTTTATCTCCCTCAAACATTGCCTTTTCAGATTTTTCCAGCACAAACTCTACTGTCTTCTGTTTACAATTCAAGTTGGCACTATATTTTTCTAAGGTATCCATGCCCAAAATCATATCCAACCCTTTCAGTTTCAATGACATGAAATCCACCACTGATGTCACCTCACCAACATGGATTTCACACCCTTGATAAACATGACCAATAATGACATGATGACAAATCAGGGTACTAACTATCAAAGGACTATCAAGAAGACTCAAATTTCTATCATGCAAAATCATAGTTGATGAAATAAATGAATGTGTAGACCCCAAATCAATTAAAACAATAACATCATCATGAAATAATTTAATCGTACCAGTCACAACTTCTGGAGCTGCTTCTGCTTCCTCCCTCGTCACTGTAAATACTCTAGCTAGTGCTTGCCCCTTCTGTCTTCTTGGAGGATTTACCTTCTTGGCTACACTAGAACTGCCTACTTAAGTTGCAAACTTGACTTCCACAGTCTCAGCCCTCTTTGGATCTTGCGTTTGTGTTCCCACCTTTCTAGCATACTGTGGATACTCTCTGGCCATGTGCCCTCACTCTCCATAATTAAAGCAAGCTCCAATCATTTGATAACACTCCCCTTTATGGAATTTGCCGCAATGATCACATTTTGGAAAGGATGGCTTATTCCCCTCTCCTCTTTTGCCTCCTCTTGTAGTCGAGGCTTGAAGAGAAATAGTTCTCATCAGTTTGGGTCCATTTGAGCCACTGCTTCAAACCTCAGACGGTGTAGGGAAAGTCTTGGCACTCTTTCCTAGTACAGGCATACTACCTCCCCTACTTAGTTGTTCTCTTCCCTTTCTTTTTCTATTCACTGCACTCTTTATGTTCTCCACATTTTCAATCCTCAGGGTAGCCTTTACCAACTGTTGAAAATCGCAAAAATTCTACACTACCAATTTTTCTCTGATGGCCAAATGCAAACTTGTTTCAAATCTTCAGCACTTTGATGCTTCACTCATCATCAGCTCAGCTACATATCTAAATAACTGAGTAAACCTATGCTCATACTCACTCACCGTCATCTCCCTCTGTGTGAGGCTCAAAAACTCCCTCTGCTTCTATTGAATATACGCCTCGGACATATACTTCTTCTTATAGGTAGCTTGGAAATCAGCCCATGTTAACACTGGTAGCTTAAACTGGTGCCCTGGTACGCTTTCCCACCAATGCAAAGCATCACCCCGTAACAAGCTCGCAGCATACACCATCTTTTCTTCATCTTCACAATCCATCCGTTCTAATATTCTTTTTGTCTTCCTTAACTAGGTATCAGCTTCCTCAGGATCAGTTGTTCCATAAAAGTCCACAGCGCCATATTTCTCAGCTTATCAAATTGTCTTCCTTTCTAGAATGGGGTTGGAGTAGATGTGGATGGCATCTGACCCATCGCTTGCAAAAAAACTTGAGTAAAGGCTTGAAACATTCTGGGATCAATTGGATTAGGTACTTATGTTTGAGGGAGAGGGTTCGAGCATCTAAGGTGGAAAGGGCTCGCTATCCTGCCCTACAGTTGCCTCAACAATCACTAGGGCTACAGATTCGTCAATACCCTCCTCTCTTGGTGGAGAATTAGGTGCATCAGATCCTTGCAAAATCCCTCAAAGTGTTCTTTGACGAGGTGGCATTTTACTCATTCAATAAAATATTAACATTTAGCTTATTTTCATTTTAAATGTTATATCCTATATGTATGCATGTCACTTAATGCAATCAATCAATTTAACACAATAACAATTAATCACATTGCATAACAATTCATAGCATAACATATTCTAAGCTTAGGAATCCTTAGAAACTGTGGACTCTAATACCAAAGATGTTGGACTTCAGGTCTCACTTCGGACATAAAATTTTAATAAATAATTTACAAAAAAATACATAATTTATGAATTCAATGTGGGACTTTTTTTTGGAACAAACTAATACTAAAAATAAATAACCCAAGACCATGATAGGAATAATAAATGAATTTATAAAAAAATTAATGAAATCTCAGCAAATGTCTGACTCTCTCTTGGTGTTCATTTACTCTTGTCTGCTGTGATTACCGTGTGGGCTTTGTGTGAGACACGTTTCCTTGTGGGATTGGATTATGTCTTTGATATTTTGGGGAAACATACGAAGACGTGATTTTTGTTTCCGAAGATCTGTGAGCGTGTTACGACAATGTTTTTTTGGGGAGTTACCTGCAGCTTTGATTGTTAAGGTTTCTGAGTTCTGTTTCATTATCGTAGAATTGGGTATGTGATGCAATGATTTTTGTTAAGTAGATCTGTGGACTAGAGCAACGAAGTCCAGTGTACAGAGAGGCATCCTTTGAACCCTAGTTTCTTAGGGGAACGACCACGCTTCTATACCAGTATCTGATTAGCTTACTACTTAGGGTACTGGGTTATTTTTTGCTGGTCTGGAGAGAGCTGCTTGTAGGAACACTTCTAGCGGCTTTTGGGTAGTTTTGGGAGGCCCTGGGTCTCGGTGTCCATAGGGAAGAGGACGAAATCCGTGAAGAAATTCAGAGATATAACAGAGGAATGCGTCACAGGTCTACAATCCCCTCCT
Source organism: Erythroxylum urbanii (assembly GCA_027568935.1). NCBI lineage: Eukaryota > Viridiplantae > Streptophyta > Magnoliopsida > Malpighiales > Erythroxylaceae > Erythroxylum > Erythroxylum urbanii. The sequence goes on along the minus strand of JAOQML010000195.1, from coordinate 17,197,422 downwards.
TCGAATACTGTTGCGCGTCGTTCAATAAGAACGTAAAATGCAAGTACACTTCCTAAAAACTATACCTTGCGACCTCATCAGAAGGTGGATGAGGATGCATCCACTTCTGATGAGACTACTGGAAATGAGGATATGAACGAGGATTCAGGTGAGTCGAAAGAGGTAGGGAATGAGTCCAGTGACAGTGATGCTAAATCAGTAGAGCATGACAGTGCCCACCAGGCGCTCGGAGAAAGGTCAGTTTCAAAAAGTGTGGAAAAACAGGTACCTGCTGAGGGGTCACGTCGAAGGATAGGGAGGTTGCTGGTACCCGATAGGAGAACAATTCCTCCCCACCAAATACCCACCCGCCTAAACCATCTACCCCCAAACCCTCCTTTGCTAGCTTATTCAGCATCAACCAAGAGTTAAACCAAGGGCTTCATTTGGAGCAATTTGATGTTGAGGATGAGGTTGTTATGGAGTAGACAGGCATTTCCTCCCTTGAATCAAAATGGGGTACTGCTTAGTTGGTTGCTTTATAGGTAAGTTCCCGGGTATGAAGGCTATAGATGGGTTGATAGAAAAATGGGCTGTAAGATGCAAAGTGCTGCCGCATAATAGAGGATGGATTATTTTTCAGTTTAAGACTGAAGAGGAGAGAACAGAGGTGTTGGCTGGAGGTCCCTACTCACTTTTTGGAAAGGCTTTGATTTTGAAAAATTGTCCAAAGGTTTCAATTTCGACTGCACAGAATTTACGCAAGTACCTATCTGGATACATCTCCCCAATGTCCTTTTGGAACTTTGGAATGCCAGAGGTTTATCAAAGCTTGGGTCCTGACTTGGTAGACCAATTTGCACTGACCGTATAACCAGTACAAAAGCCCGAGTTCGTTTTGCGAGGTTATTGGTGGAGGTCAATGTAGCAAAAAAACCTGTTTTAAATTTTGATGTTCGTATGCCTGAAGAAGGAAGGTACAATCAATAGGTGGTGTATGAATCTTTCCCAAGCTACTGCTATGCATGAAAAAAGTTTGGACATACACCCTTTGACTGCAAATCCAGAAATAGGAAAGCAGCCAACCAAGAGGAGAGGCACACGGATCCTACTGAAAAACATAAATAGTTGGAAAACTCTGACCTTGTTCAAGATGGTGAAATTTAAGAAAAGGATCAATGTGTCAAGGATCATGAGTCTGGTAACATGGGTAGCCAGGAGACTACAATCAATAGAAACCAAGGAGAGGGGATGGATTAAAAAGGTAACACAATACTTTGGCCTGACAAACTGACCAATAAAATCAATTTAGCCTCCACTACAACTCAGAAAAAACAACCCGAAGGGACTGAACAAGACGATGGGAATAAGGCAGATGGTGTACCAAGAAGTGGATCAAGTTCTGCTTCTTAGAAGGAAAATTCGAAAACGACCCAAGGGGAATGGCAGGTAGCTCAGATAAATAGAAATCCAAATAAAGGCAAGGTTGTGATACAGAGCAACTCAAGACATTTGAATAAAAACCAACAAAGGCCTGAAGGTAGCCACAGAGCATCAGTGAGAAGTACTTTGGAAACTCAAAAGGGTACTGCAGGGGGACACCCCCTCAACCCAAAAAATGAAGCTGTTTTGCTGGAATGTCCGAGGCCTAAACAAGGCCTCGAGACAATATAGTATTGCCAATATTCTTAGGCAACACCAATGTTACCTTGCATGCTTGTTAGAAACCAAGTTAATAGTGAATCGTCTCACAAAATTGATGAGAAACAGATTCAGGGGCTGGGAATGCAGTTATAATTTTGATGTCATCACTGGGGGCAGAATATGCATAATATGGAATCCCAAGTTTTGCGCAGTTCAGGCATTGGAGGTTGGGAGGCAATTTTTACATACTGAAATTCGATGCTGCACTACCCAACTGTATTTCATGGTATCCTTTGTATATGGATTATATAGCGTTGTGAGTAGAAAGGAGCTATGGCAGCAACTACAAGCTAGACAGGTCCAATCGGCACACCCATAGATCATCATGGGCGACTTTAATTGTGTATGTGATCCACAGGAAAGGATAGGCTGCAATCCTCCTACAGACTATTTGCTTAAGGATCTAGTTGACTTTAAACTGACTTTGGGACTGGTGGATGTGCCAAGTACAGGGGAGTTTTTCACTTGGCACAAAAATTACTTACGGGCCAAACTAGACAGAGTCTTACTAAATTAAGCTTGGGACATGATGGGAGTTGATTGTCTGGCAAATTTTTTGGATATGAGGTTCGAATCTGACCATTGCCTTGTGTTAGTGGAATTCAATCGAGTTGAACAATCAGGTAGTCGACCTTTCAAATTCTTTAATATGTGGTTAAAGCATCCACATATAAATACAGTAATCAACAGTAATTGGGAGACTAATGTTGAAGGAACAGCTCAATTTGTCCTATCTAGGAAATTGAAGAGATTAAAATTTCCTCTGAAATCCATGAATACAAAAGTCTGTGGGAATATTTCAGCCAAAGCCAGGGCAACACAAGAGGCTTTTCAAACAGACCGAAATTCTTTAAGCAGGCCAAATGATGTAGTTTTGCGACAAGAGGTAGCAAAGAAAAGGAAGATGGCTGACTTTCTAATAGATGTCGAGCGCGTTTTTTTCCATCAAAAGGATAAATGTACTCATCTCATAGAGGCTAACAAGAACAACAAATATTTTCATTCAATTGTGGAAAAGGATAAAGCATAATTTTGTCTCCCATCTGATTAAGGAAGATGATAGTGCTACCACTTCTATGCAAGAAATGGTAAGGTGCTGTCTAAACTTTTACCAGAGCCTATAAGGTACTACGGGTCAGAGAGGCAGAATTAAGGAGGAGGTGGCATAAAATGGGCAGATTCTGGATGACCTGGACCTGGAACTTCTAGTTATTCCAGTTAGTGAGACTGAAGTCAAGCAGGCCTTATTTAGTATTGGTGATGAGAAAGCCCCTGGCCCTGACGACTACACTTCTGCCTTTTTTAGGCATCATTGGGATAGTGTCGGGCTGGATGTAACTTCAATAGTACAAGAATTCTTTAATACGGGCAAACTTCTCAGGCAACTTAACCACTGTTCCCTCACTCTTATTCCGAAGACCAAAAATGCGCCAAAGGTTATGGATTTAAGATCTATAGCTTGCCTCAACGTTGTCTATAAAGTGATTACTAAGATCCTAAATGACCGTATGATTAGGGTGTTGGGGAAAATTGTTGACTCAGCATAGGCTGCCTTCATACCTGGCAGAAACGTGATGGATAATGTGTTCTTAGCCTAGGAATTAGTAAGGGGATATTCAAGAAAGAGGATTTCTCTGAGATGCATGCTTAAAGTTGATATTACCAAAGCCTATGATACAATTGACTGGGGCTTTCTTAAGAATATGTTGAAGCAATTGGGCTTCCCTAGTATCTTCATATGTTGGGTTATGGAATGTGTGTAGACTGCTTCTTACTTAATTTCTATTAATGGTTCATTGCATGGAATGTTTAAAGGTCAACGGGGACTTCACCAAGGTGACCCTATGTCACCCACCTTATTCCTATTAGGGATGGAATATTTCTCAAGACTGCTTAAGAAAAGAAAAAGCAATGCCAAGTTTTAATTCCATCCAAAATGCAAAAAGCTAGGTATAACCCACATTGCATTTGTGGCTGATATCATCCTTTTCTCTAGAGGGGACAGGGCCTCAATAGGCGTATTAGTAGAAGCATTTCAAACCATGGAAAGGGTGGCTGGACTGAAAGTGAATGTATCAAAATCAAGTATGTATGTAGCTAGAGTGGATAGCTATGAGAGAGAGATGTTAAGGCTGATGGTGGAGTACCATATTGGGGAATTTCCTGTTTACTATTTAGGGGTTCCATTGGCACCCTTAAAAGTATCGGTGGCACAGTTTTCTGTACTCATTTAATCGATGGAGACCTTCATAACTTTTTGGCAGTCCCATTCGCTTACTTATGTGGGTAGAACTGAACTTATAAATTCTGTTATCTAAGGGGTGCTCTCTTTTTGGCTACAAGCATTCCCTATCCCTAATGCAATCTTGGATAGGCTTAATTCCATTTCTCGACTGTTCTTATGGGGTGTTAAACATTTCAGAGTGGCATGGGACACTCTTTGTACTCCAAAAGAGGAAGGGGGTTAGGGCTGAAAAATTGCAAGACATGGGATACGACTTTGTTAGCCAAGGTTCTCTGGAACATACATGCTAAGACCGACTCCCTTTGGGTCAAGTGGATGCATGGAGAATACTTAAGAGATGCCACAATCTGGGAGTGGGAGCCCCACAACTGTAACTCCCCTCTTCTGAAAAAGTTAGCATAAACTCGTGACTTGTTGCTGGCAAAACTTGGGGGTCAGACAGAGTTAATCCAAAAACTATAACTGATGTGTGTAAATGGGCGGCTATCCGCACAGAAGACATATGAGTTAATTTGGATAAAACATCCCAGGAAATCGTGGATGGCGTTTATTTAGAAAAATTACATCCCTCCAAAATACTCATTCATGTCCTGGCTCAACCTTCGGAATAGGCTTCCAACTAAAGACAATTTGCAATTTTTGGAGATAGAAAGGTCACATGCTTTCTGCAATGCTGAAAATGAAACAGTGGACCATCTGTACTTCAAGTGTGAGTTTACAAATGATGTGTGGAGCACCATCAAGTCTTAGCTTGGGCTGATCCGTACCATGTCGTCTCTCTCTAGTGCCATTAAATGGATACGTAAAGAATACAAAGGAGCAAGGTTCCAGAGAAAATCTGTTAAACTTGGTCTTGTTTGCACCATCTACTTGATCCGGAACACAAGAAACCTTATTCAAATAGAGGTAACCCCTACTACCAGACTAGATGTGGTCATGAAGATTAAGACAGTCATGTATAGAATCCTCTATAGAATCTTCCCAATGGACCTCATCACATTCTGTTGCCTTTAGATGAGATGTTCTTCTCCGCTTCGATAGCTCCAAGGCCATGAAAGTTGATCTTAGCCAAAGCTTCAGCCCAACCCAGGCTCGCCAACTTCATTTTGCTCTTGACCCCACTCTCCTCCAGTCCATATTGCCATTAACCTCTGTGAGCAATATTCCCACCTGCATAAGGTAGCTCTTCAGAAGTACTCAACCATCCCACCCTCCTTTTTACCGTGCCACCATAGGGGAAAGGCCTAAGAGTGCACGGTCCATTTGAGTAAGAAAAACCCCATAGGCTAGAAGTGGGCTGGAACTAAGCTTCCCTTGCCCCCTTACTACCATGAAGGTTCCCCAAAGGAAAATCCATAATAAAGATGCTAGAAGAGAAAAAAATGAAATAAGAACTAGATGAAGCAAGATCCTCCTCTTCTTTGCCCAAATCTGGAAAATATGGAGTTGATGTGCTCTTTACCCAATTTGGAATGGAAATTTTGATTCTCTACCTCTCTCTAGGCTCTAAATCTATTTTTTAATCAAGGAAGCAAGTTCTCACGACACTCTTTAGCCTTAGGGATTTTTGCCCTTTATAGTCACAAGAACCTAAGAATAAGTAAAACTCACGTGTCTCTTTGGGTTAAGGATCTCATTATCATGGGAGTTAGCATGAATCCCACAATCGTGGGTTCTTGTCTTACAATTCCTCCACTTCTCTTCTCCTCTCTTAGTCCCTAGCTTAATCACAAAGGTGGCCATACTCCATTCCTACATCAAAATGATCAATTCTTACCCTAAATTAATATCAAACATAAAAGAACAACCATGAAGATCAAACTAAACAAAAATATACAAAATAAGTCCTAAAATGCAACAATAATAACCTATTATGCAATAAACACTTGTCAAATACTGAGAAAAACACACACTAATGCACAGCTATCAGTCGTCTTCCATGAAGGTAAAATTGGTCCACTTAAATTAATCTTAAATAAAAATAAAAACAAATGAAATCCTAAACATTCTATCCCAATTTGTTAAGTAAAGGCTTTAAAGAAAATTACGCAATTAGACTAAGAAGTGAACTTATTTAATTGGAAGCAAAAACGAAACGATTAATCGGTGTGGAAACTTTTGGGAATTAATTTCACTAATTTAATCTCCTATGCATGACTAAGGGGCAACGATTGGATAATTGTTTGACTAAAATTAATAGTAGGATTTTAAAATAAATTCAAATAACAAATTAATCTAACTTTCATATTCGATAAGTTTATCATCCAAATTAATTATTAAACCCAATCAATAATTCCTACTTAAGTTAATATATTTCTAATTCATAAGTTAAGCGTCTATAGTTTCTCTTTCTATATTAAACTTCTCTCAATCCTTCATTGAATATCAAAATAATGTAAAGTTTGGCCATACTATTGTATCCAATAAGCTCAAAAACTATAGCAAATAATAAGAAAATAATACACTCCCTTCATCATACACAATCGACTAAATTGGCTAAATTAATTCTCAAGAAAAAGAGATCAGCCCATCATGGAATAAACAAGGTTCATCAACTTCATATACTTAAATTCAATCTTTTTCAGTATTAGAGAAGTATTAAAGCAATAAAAAGAGTGAAAACTGAAATGGACTATCAGACTTTAACAAAGAAAACAAGTTCAATAGAGAAGTTCCATAATGTACCAGAGAAATAAAGCAACATATATAAAATAGAATAAGCAAACAAAGGGTGTTCGAATGAGAGAGTTAGCGGTTGGTCTCTTGTAAGTCTCAAGCTCCCTGCATTAGCTCTTGTCTTCTTCCTCCACTTGGTTCTCACCCAAAGGATAAAATGCTTATGCTGGCTTTCACTCTACTTCCTTTCTCTGCTCTTCATGTTCTAACCTCTCTATTTCTCTACCTCTATACCTTCTCTCTATTCTTTTTGTTCTAACCTCTCAGTCCAGCCTCCTTTTTAGTCAACTTTCCCCTTTCTATTTAGAGGTCGAGTCTAGGTTTAGAGTTCGTTTCATTGCACCTTCAAAGACCTGCATGTGTCAGACTCAAATTGAGTGCAAAGGAGTAATCATGGGGGTAACTATGTCTGTCACCCCCGTGAGGGCTGGTCACCACCGTGACTAAGTTTGTCATCGTGGTGACACTTAATCACCATCTTTTTTTATTGTAAAATTTACGTGACTTTTCATTTTTCATGCAAAATTAACAAAACATTTCCTTCAACCTTTATGCAACATTCACGACCATTTTCACTCAATTCATTCAAATTTAGATTAAAAACATAAGAATTTGTAACCAAAATCAAGATATGAATGCAAGCAAAATCAGTAAAAATTGCATACAACACATTACCTTGTATGCCAAATTTAAGTAGTTTTGCTTTGAACTTGATTATGGATTGCTAAATCTATATTTGGGTGTTATTCTTGAATTGTTTTATATAACTTTTACCTTGTTGAATTTAATATTTTTCTATTATGTGATATTTTTTGTGCTCATACTTGATTTGAATCAAGGGATTAAATCAAGTTATTTTTAGTAAGTTGCACAACAAGAGTTAGTACCTTAATAGATTTACAAATATCAGGTTAATAAGCAATTGGAGAGATATCTTAATTGTGAGTTAATAATCTTTATGATTGCTTGAAATCCAATTGAGTAATTAGGAGTAGTTTTGAGAAATCAAGAGATTGCAACTCAAATTTTTTTTATTTCAATTAGGATTATTTGAATAGATCTCAAGAGAGGGTAATTAAGACCTTTATGCTGAAAAAAGCGAGGTGCTAGAGACATGGCATAAGACATAAGAAGACAGAACCTAGTATCCCATAGTATAACGATGTTACTGAGAGGATGAATAAAACCATTGTGGAGAAGGTTTGGCGTATCCTCTGGATGTCATAATTATCGAAGTCTTTTTTTGGTGAACCAGTTAAAAGCATTATATATGTGATTAACAGAACTCCTTTAGTCCCTTTAGAGCTTGATCTTCCCAAGAGAGTGTAGAAAGGGAACGATCCACTCTATTTGCATATGAGGGTTTTTAGATGCAAGGCTTTTAAACATAAGCCAAAAGAGTAAAGATTAAAATTGGATTAGAAGACTACTCTTTGTTTGTTAGTTGGATATAGGGATGAGGAGTTTAGATATAAGCTCTAAAACCTTAAAAAATGGAAGTTTTTTTTAGAAGCAGGGACTTAGTTTTCTATGAGCATGAGATAGGTGCATATCTCATCAATAAATATAAGATTACATCTAGCAGTTCATCTTTTAGTAATGAGGATTCTACCTCTATTCCTACTTCTGTTGATCAGCTTATGAGTGGAGAAGGAAAACATGAGGTAGCATAGGTAATAATAATTAAAGGCAACCTAATAGTGGTGATTCACATGAAATAATTCCTATGGATGATGAAAAAAGGGTCAGTGAGCATCAAAACTAGGGGAACCAACCTGCTCATGTATTAAGAGATGTCTAACTTCGAAGGTCAACAAGATACAAGGAACCTTTGAGAAGATATCCTAGTTCAAAATATCTTCTAGTCATTGTGAAAGGGGAGCTAGAGAGCTTCCAAGAAGTGTAGTTGCTCAAAGATAAAGATTCTTAGCTCAAAGCAATCCAAGAGGAGATAGATTGATTGAAGAAAAATGAGACTTGTGAATTCATAAAGCTTCCTAAAAGTAAGAAATCTTTGAAGAATAGATAAGTGTGCAAAATTAAAAAAGATGGTAACAAGTTAATGACGTATAAGGCTAGGTTAACGGTAAAGGGTTATAATCAAAAGAAGGGTATTGATTTCAACAAGATTTTTCAGCAGTGGTCAAGATGACGTCGATACGTATTAGGTTAGTCTTAGTTGGTAGTTTAGATATTGAACTTGAGCAGTTTGATGTGAAGATTGCTCTCTTATATAGCGTTTTGGATGAGAAGATTTACATGATGCAACTAGAAAGTTTCAAAGTAAAAGGGAAAGAGGACTTTGTATACAAGTTGAAGAAGAGTCTTTATAAGCTCAAATAGGCACCAAGGTAGTGGTACAAGAAGTTTTATTTGTTTATGATAAGTAGTGGAAACAAGCGAACGTTAGTTAATCATTGTGTATATTTTATAAAATTACCTAGTGGTAACTTTATCATCGTTCTCTTGTGTGTGTCGTATGTTGATAATTGGATAAGATACTGGAATGTTTTACAGGTTAAAGGAGGATTTATCCTAGTCCTTTGACATAAAAGATTTAGGTTATACAAAAACAGATTTTTGGTATGGAGAATACTTGTGATAGGAAGGCCAGAAAGATGTGGTTGTAACAAGAGAAATATGTTAAACATGTTCTTGATAAGTTCAATATGATGAATGCCAATCTAGTGAGTACACCTTTAGCTACTCAATTTAAGTTAAGCAAAAGAGCTTATCCTATCACCGAAAGGGAGAAGGGGTTTATATCATATATTTCATACTCCTCTGCTAATGGTTCATTAATGTATGTCATGTTGTGCACCAGACCAAACATAGCACACACTATTAGTTGGTAAATCCAATATAGGAAAAGTACATTGGCAATCAGTGAAATGGATCTTTAGGTACTTGCAGGGCACTTCTAGGTTGTGTTTAAGTTTTTGAGGTGTTAAGCTAATTCCAGAAGAAAACATAGATGCTGATATGGTTGGTGATCTCGATAATAAAAAGTCAACCTCACGATATTTATTCAAATTTATGGTGGGACCTATTTCTTGACAATCTAAGTTGTAAAAGTGTATAGCTTTATCTACTACTGAGGCAGAATATGATGTAGATGTGGAAGCTAGAAAGGAAATGTTTTGGTTGAAACGATTTCTCTAGGAATTGGACATAGAATAAGATGAGTACATGGTTTTTTGTGATAGTCAAAGTGTTATAGATTTAAACAAAAATCCCATGCATCACTCCCACGCTAATTACATTGATGTGAGGTATCGTTGGTTCAGTCTATATTTGAGGAGAAATTAATAAAGTTAAAGAAGATTTACACGAACATAATGGTGCCGACATGTTAACGAAAGTACCTTTTAGGAGTAAGCTTGAGGTTTTTAATAAGCTCACCGAAATGACTTTCAAATGATTGATGAGGTGGTTAATTTCTCCTTCAAAATAGGTTGGACGGAGACAATATTATAAAGTCCCATTCTATGGATATTTATTTGTTTAATTCCACTAAATCTACTCTCTAAAAGTGTCAATTGTCTTTATAGATCAAAAGGAATAAACTTGTTGGTGACCATGTCATGTATAAATTCTTATCTTTATAAGATTTAAAGATAAGTTTGAGAGGCAGAAGTTGTATATGATAGAAACATATGATGATAGAAGAATTTTAGAGTCTATATAACTTTCATCAACTACCATTTTATTAAAATTTGATTAGAAGTAGTATTAGCATATATATATATCAATTTGTACCCAATTCTAGACATTATTAGCTTGATTATTTTGAGAGAGCTTTAGAGGAAGAGAGTTATATTTGTTGTGAGATATATATATATATAATTCTAAAGGTTATTAACAAAAGTCTTTTGCGAGAGCTTTAGAGAAAGTTAAAAGAGTTAAATTAGTTGTAGTTGTCTTAAGTTACATAGCTCCAAATCTTTAACTTCTGTATCTTTCTATTTGATTTAGTAGATTTTATTGGCAGCTTGTCTTGTGATTTTACCTCTACATATGAGGGTTTTCTAGTTAATAATTTTATTGTGTTAATAATTTGTAATTAGTTGAGTGATTTTAAAGAGAATTATTGCTTAGAGCCCAACTCAACATTCTTTAATTAAGGCCCCCACCACTGGTTATCTACCCATTAGTATGGACTGGTTTTCTATCCGCCTTGCGCGTTGCATGTTTGAGCTTCCTCTTATTGCCATTTTCATCTTCCATTCACAATTCTGCTTACGCCATTCTCTGACCATCTCAGCTTTATATATTACGTTCCAGGAGAGGGGAATTCCTTTGTGGTTTTGGTCAGTGGGTTATATTTTGTTTTGCGTCCTCGGGGTTGCTCTCTGCCCTGCTGAAGATTCCTTCCAGTAAGCAGTCAACTGTATTCTGTTTCCTATTTTTGCTTCCGTTTGTGAATCCAGAATTTACGAGGTGCATTTTTATTCCGTAACTTATAAAAACTATAACGACTGGTTTAATAATAATTTTATTATTAAATAAATAAATAATATTTAATTACTTAATTTTAACTATAAGAAATCATTTTGATTAATATATTTTGAGTGTCATGGATAACCTAACATTTTAGTAAGAATTTAAGCAGGCATCCTTTAATCATGTGAGCAGTTTCCTAATACAGAAAGTGCTCGTGGTTTTGCTTTAATGCTGTTTTGTGTTTGCCGTTAGCCCACCTACCCCTTCCTTAGGTTAGGGTTATTGTCAAGGTTGGGCAGGGTTTGTA
>JAOQML010000195.1:17159754-17172221 GCA_027568935.1 Erythroxylum urbanii | reverse complement strand
AATTTGTAAAACTTTGAGTCTAATATTTTTCATTACTGATATTTTATATGATCATTGAGGTTTATTATTTTAGTATTTACGTGATCATTTATAAAGAATGGGAGAGACGAATATGTACATGTTATCGAGACTTTGTTGCTGCGATACACAGGGCCGGTGTACGACCGCCTTATATTTCTGAACAAATATAAAGTCATTGGCAACAGTATTGGACATCATCTGAATCAATGTCCATTTTAGAGCGTAATTTGACCAACAGACGTGGAGGACTGGGGGGAGACAGTCTTCCTATACGTATGGAAGGATCTATTACCCACCACGAGCATGCAGAGAGACTTGTAAGTGTCTACACTTTCCATTTATATTCTAATTTCTTTACTTTACTTTATTTTAATTGAATTTGACGTGTAAATTTTAGAATGAAAATATGTGTATTCTGGATAATGATAATGTTATAAATGTATCGTGCCATATATAGCACTGTTGTTAACTTCTTTTCTTTTTTTAGTAGGGGGTAAATATCATAAAATTAGAGGACACTTGGCTAAAATTTTTATAAATTCTACTTCACTTATAACATTTTATTCTTATGCAAGAAAAGCCTATAGCATGAGGCCTACACCCCATCAGTTTTTTTTGCACACTCACACTAAGAAGCATGATGGTGTGACATTTGTCAGTATCCATTATAGAGAACTAAATGTATGTAAAATTTATGATTTAATATTAATACTTAATAATTATCACTTACTAATATAAACATTACCTTCTGATAGGACCAAATACAAGAAAGCATTCAATGACAGTCTCAGCAGTCTGAAGATGTTGATGAGACTCAAATATATCTTTATACAGTGGGTGGTAAGGACCGTCGTGGAAGGATATTCGGCTTAAGTTTATTTGCGAATACATGTTATTCGCAATTCTCCATGCCAGTACAACGGTATCTAGTAGGCGATCTACAACTAATGAAGTTTAAAAGCTTCAGAGCATAATACAAACATTGATGGAGTACATAGCTCAGCTTTGTAATGAGGTAGATGAGTTAAAGGGTAGGGGTAGCACCTTATCGCACCAATCAGAGCATCCGCCGTCTCTAAAACAATAGTGTAATTTTGGTCATTTCAATTGAATTACAAAAACTTATTATGTGCAATTTAATGTTTTTATTATCAATTAAGATATTTTTAACTTTATATCATCAATCAAATTTTTGTTTTAAAAAATTAAATGTATACTATTAAATTCATAATTGTTTAAATTATGCATCAACTATAACATCATGAAATAAAACTTATTGATGATATATTTTTAAAAAAAAATTTTAGTTGATTTCCCAATAGAAATTTGTGATTCTGTCGGTAAAATCAATACTATTTACCGACAGAAGATGACTAAATGTCCGTAATCAAAGACGGAATAGCCAATTCTGTCGGTATATTTAGCGACGGAAATAAACCGTTGATAAACTCACTGACGGAACAAACGTAACCATCGGTAATATTTGGATAAACTTACCGACGGAAAACTACAAATTGTCGATACATTTACCGATGGAGTAATATTTTCCGTCGGTAAATTTACCGACGGTCAACCGAGCAAGAAACCGTCGGCATATTTACCAACAGTATATTAGTTGTCTGTCATTAATTTTATCGACAGACATTTTGTTTCCTGTCAGGAATTATTAGCTATGATCATTTTTACGACGCCTTTGTCCGTTGGTAAAGTCCGTCGCTAAGCTTAATTACCGATGGAATGTTAATGTTTTCCGTCGGTAATTTCTGTCACAAAATGACATTTTTCTTGTAGTGAATGTTTATGTATTAAATAAAGATAAGACTATTACAGTTGACTTCTATTAATCCTAACAACTAGGTTTTTTTCATCTTTGGGCCAAATGGGCTATTTTACTTAGGTTATTAACAATCAACCCCATATATGTTTGGTTAAACAAACCAAATATATAGTATTGAATACCTTCTGGACTTTCACAAAAATGAGTTCAATTTTGTTAATCAAATTCTCAAATATGGACCAGCAGAAGTTCAAGAACCAAGAAGAATCCATCTAGAAGAAGAGGCCTAAAAATATTGCTAAGATAAACTTCATATAACCCTTAGCTAAAAAGAATCCTTGATTGAAAGGGAACATTAGGCACATCAATTGTATCAACACTCCTTTATGTTCAAAACTCTTAACTCCCTGCTTATTATAGAAGTTAAAAGATTTGCTCCGTTTGAATCTTAAATTCCTACTACTCCTCTAGTTTTTACTTACTTTTCTATAAATGCCCTTCATTCTCAACCATTTATTACCTTAGACTTCTTGCAATCTTTGTCCTCTCTATTAACTCTAGACTTTCTTTTTTTTCTTACTTGTAAATTCCTTTAAAACACAATGAACTCTTCCTTTATTATAGCTAGGATATAGACGTAGATCTTTAAAGATTTTCAAAAAATTTCCAAATGAACAATTTCAAAAAATTCTTTCAGTTTCTCTTTTTACTGTCTTTTATTTAAATATTCTATTAAAATTTTAAATTTTATTCTTAATGTGGGCTGTAAAACTTAAGATAGTCCCCATTCATACCGGGCCTCTTACATCTTTTATTAGATTAAGGGAAAGCAAAGTTTGAACCTTAAACCCTTTTCTAAACTTTCTTTTAAATTTGATTTCAAAATCTCTTTTTACAGCATTCAAGGGAGAATTCCACATCATAATTATGAGGAGGGATTACCTTTGACTATTAGAGTCCTTTCATTTGCTGGATCTCCTTAACCGTCTCTTATATATCTAGGAGAGGTAAGTAAATCAAAATTCCCATTAGAATTTCCCTTGTTATCTAGGTTTTGTTAAGTCAGTTTATCTTCTACCTATTAAACAATAAACTAAGTCAAGAATTACTTCATTTCTCTAGAGTATTAGCCTCTAGTAGATTTTTTTCTTTAGGTTTTATTTTTCTATAGTTTATTTACATAAATCTAGGAAGGTTTGTATCCAATCTTCCTGTCTAAAGGCTCAATTTAAGTGTATGGTTCATCCAAATTTGGACACTCACCTATTTTCTAAAGCTCAGGGACCAAAAAGGCCTACTTTTTACAAATTATAGATTCGCAAATCCTTTTGGTCTCTAGATTTTAACAAGCGTATATAGTAAATTCATGAAGGATATTTACAGGGCTTTAATTTCTTTAAAGTCTAGGTCAATAGACTCCCTTAACCCCTTTGAGAGCTTCTTTGAAAGACCTTATTGGCTGAAAATTTTCAAAAATTACAACTCCTTTTATTGTAGTGGGTTGTGACAAGGTTTTGAAGCCTAGCCCTTTTATTACGACCTTATACTTTGAAATATATATGCCTCATCTCTAGAGCTGGCAGCTTGGTCTATCCTTAGGAATTCCTCTTATCATCCATCTTCTAGACTACCCAATGGGAGTTCCCTTTGAGGTTGGTGCCATTAATGATAAATTCCTACATGAAAATTTTGAGCATTATCATCTCTTGAAGTGTAAGATTTTTGTGGTAAATATCGCCGATATAAAAGCCTACAATATTTTGTGGAAAAAGAGCTACCAACAATTGGTTACTCACTCAAATTTTTCAATCATCAAAGATACTTTTTCTTGCTCCGGTCTTTTATAAGTTATTTAATTTCAATCTCTATCACTTACGTCTATTGATTTAGATTTTAAATTGTAGATTTTTCAGGCAAAGAAGAGGAAAATACTACTTCCCAAAAATATGTAAAATTAGTTGCAAACCCTTTTATTAATAGGAAACTTAAAGAGAAGTCTCCATCTACTTTAAGCTCTAAGAAAGTAAAGACATCAGTCTTGAAGAAATCTGTTAAAAAATAAACATGTTTTACAACTAAAATGAATAATTAAATTAAAGTCACTAATATCTTTATTGAAAAAACAACTCCTATAGATGAGACTTCTTCCAACCCTAAGACGTTTGCATAAGACATTAATGATGGTACCCGACTCTTTTCTAACTTCTTTTATTTTATTCTTAACACAAATTAATACCTTCAATTTTCTTCCATTAATGACCAAACATCACACCTACCACCACTTACCCTCTCCCATAAACTAGAATCTAGGAAAGTTAGAAGTTTCCCAAACTAAAGAACATAAAAGTTACTTCACTAGAGGTAAAACATGAACTTCCTTTATGATTATAGAAATTCTTCAAGCTTTTGACAAGTTGTTTTATATCTCATAGGTGGGAGATGTTTGGACAGCAAAAACTTCTTTTGAAGAAGCCTTTCATCTAAACTTCTTAGATGTTTCACCTAACACCCCTTCCACTACTATGCCATTAATTAATTTTGAGGAGTTGATAAGAGTTAAGGAGTACCTAAAGCTCATGATGAAGCAAGAACTTCAATTCTTATATGAAATTAAATGCAACTCCTTTTTAAGTATGATATCCTATATTGGTTTTATGACTTTGTTGTCTACCATTGGAGGACTCCTGCTCTTTCAAGAAATCCTACCATGAATAAGTTTTTTACTTTAAGAAACTAAGCTTTTAGCAAAGGCACTAAAAGGATTATGAAGTGGAAGAAACTAAAGGTAAAAATTTCCAGGTACGAATTCAAGAGCTAAAGAAGAATTACACTATCAAGTTGATAAATATGAAAAAGCCATTAAACTAACTAGGAACTTCTAACATACCATACCCATAGCACATATGCCAGAACATATCCACAGATAGTCGAGAATATACTCTACATAAATGGTACATTAGAACAATCACATTAATAAAGTATGAGGCATTAATATAACTTAAGCATTCCAAATACTTAATTCCTTCGTAATCATAATAAGTCATATATGTCATTAACATTCTAAATTCAGGTAGACCATACACAACAGTTTTGAACTTAATCCCAGTACAAAAATTACACACTAAAGACAATGTGTGTCATAACATGGAATGTTAATACAAAAGACATCTATCTAGTCTTCACCGGTATCAGCTGACCAAACCTTTGAGTCATTCTTGTCCCTGAAATAACAATACTAGAATTCTATTAGATCGCTTTAGAAGCTAGATCTCCCTTAAACCTGAAAATCAACGTTGCAATTTTGATGAGTTTGCGAACTCAGTGAGTGAACCATCATTGATGTGCTCACTCAAGTCAAAACACCAAAATAAATTACATAACTCAATTCAACAAGCATATAACAAAGTCCAGTATCGAATACCACATCAAATTTTGTCATATTTCAATAAGTACTGTATACCAACATTAGATATCACAATTTCAAAACAATTCAATAATTTCATCACAATCATTCATATGATACATGTATAATTGTATATGCAAATGCACATGTGATTTCTTTTCTTATTTTTCTTTGTTGTGACCGAGCGTCTATCAACCCAATTTATTGTCCTGTATCTGTTGTGGATATCGGACTCATTGTTATCTTACCTTGTGGCTCTTTGTGCACAATCTTAAACTTAAAGCTCTTTTTCACACATTGGCTACTCTGGTCGCAACTTCTTTATCTAATCATGCATTTCAATATAATGAGATGCATCAATTCATATATTATGCTTTCAGTACTTTTCATTCAATGTCCTCATATCATATATCAGATTTTTCAGATATAAGCCCATCATTCATCATTGAATTATTCATACATTCCATAATACACATACAATTCAAACGGAAGCACATATAATTGAATTTACACCTCTAGGTTAACTCACAGTACACCCCAGAAAAGTTATTACCTTGATAATCCGGTAATGTCTGGAAGCTGATGATCAACTTATGTGTCCATAATCAAGCAATACACACATAGTTAACAATCACTAATTTGTTCAATCATATGAATATACAATCGTGCACATGTGTATGTATCATGTTCAATGCTAGCTCAATTGACGTTTCCGGGTATGTATTCTTAATCACAAATCTTAATTGTTCAATTATTATAGCTTGTAAATTACCACTTTGTATTCAAGTTTATACCTTGAGTAAGTTTGATTACTCTAAATTCATCAATCATACATTCATTAACCTTTTCTAGCAATATACATTCACACAATTTCCCAATTCTCATTCATGCATACCTAATACACCTTACCCATATCCTTTGGATCATATTTACATTCATAAGAACACTTTTATTCCTTTAACAACTCAAAATTTCCATATGTAAATACATTGATATCAAGACAATCTATTCCTTAAGTAATGACATCAATTAACAACCTAAACTTATTGAACCCTGAACCAATTAATCAAGCAACAATCTAGGTTCATTTCAAGCCTTAATCAAGTCCAAATACACCAATGTAGAGTGACTTAACCTTATTTGGTTCAACAAATTCACAAACCGAAATTATCATTTAAAAGCTTTGGCCACGATCGTGGGGGACCATCCCACGATCATGGGATGAGTACCCTAATGTGCACTATCCAATTTCCCTTAATTCTCCATGAATTTAGTCTACTTAGGATTATCATTAACACTTCAAATTTTCCAGAATTCATACTCTCAAAAGCTACTTCAATTCATGTTAATATAGATTCCATCTTGGTTACATTAAAGTTCCCTAAATTTTATTTATTTATGTCACTAACAATCATTCTTACATATACACTAACATCCCCAATTTTTTCCAGATTCAAAAGAAAACTCTTTCATATCAAATTCAAAACACCTTCATAACAGTCCATTAATTATACCTCAATTCCTCATCAATTTCATCTCAATTTTCAGCTCAAAATCATTCTTTTAACTGCTCATAAACTATTGTTTTTTCATGCATGCTAAACAGAACAAAAATTACCATTCATGCATCATTTTCCCAGCACACAGTTAACGCTAATACTGCAATCAATCAATCCCCAAATCAGTCATCATCAAGTTCTATTATTTTATATCACAAGAGATCAGTATTTTGTCTTCTTGATCAGCTCAAATACTTCCTCAATTATCAAGCTAACCTAGCCTTCCATGTATGCAAACGTAATTCCAATAACAAGATGGGAGTATAATGATTTCGATAGTAATAAAAAGACAACAGCATAATTTATCTATCTCTATGAAGAATTTGACCAAAGTTTTGAGGTGGTAATAAACATAATTAAAACAAAATTTCATAGCTATAAGAGTGTGTGTATATTTCGATGGTGAGAGGGAAAAAGAAGAAAGAAGATAGCAGAAACAATTTCTGTATTAGCTTAATTCATTAGGTGTTAAGTGTCACTATTTTACAATGAGATTTGTCACCTATGTATGCAATCCACTTGTCCTATATATAAGCTGCCAAATGTCATCAAAATCCTAGGTCATTTGTCACTTAATCACTACTGCCATTTGTCGCTTAATTTTCTATGCTAAATGTCTCTCATTTTGTAGGCTTAGTCATCCTAATTTTTCATGTCTCAACTTGTCTTGCCACTTGACATTTTTCCTAAACTAAATGTACATTTTAATTCATCAATTTTCCAATTGTAACAATTAACTCCAAATTACTTATTATAATCCATCAAACCAAAATTAAACAACACATAATCATATCATAATCATTTTAAACCTTTCATACCCCCGGAATATAACAATTAAGTGTACATACAATATTTGCAATATTTTCCAAATTAACATACAATATATGCTCATGTTATGCATGTGAATGAAATGCACCTTATTAATTCTAAAATGATATGACTCAAAAGTCTAACATTCTAACCCTTAGTAAGTTTTGGAAATTAGCTATTACAGTGGAAGAAAGAGGCTCCAAAACAAGAAGATATGAAACTTAATCAAGAATTCAACAAAGTCAAGCAAATGACTAAAGAGCTTAAAATTGTCACTGATGCTGCAAAAGCAAGAAGTCAACCTTTAGAAACAAAAAGTACAACAAGTTAAAGAAGATTAATTTTCTGCATTAAACAATAGGGTGAGATATGATCCCTTAACTTAGATCATCTTCGAATTCTCTACACACTTTATAAACAATTTGCTAGTCACATGTTGGCCTATTGAATTTTATTTCCTTTTGAACAATCATTGCTTGAACAATTATATTGTTTTTTGTTTTTATAGAATTTTATTCTTTTTCTATTATATTTGATCTCTCCCATATGGTAGGTATATAGGGTTTCAATTATTTCCCTATTAATAAAAAGTTTACGAGGTTCACTTTCCAGGTTAGATAGCTAATAAACATTACTTCCCAAAATCTTATAAATTTTGAATAGCCCTTCCTAATAAGGGGACCATTTTCTCCACTCTTTATTTTTCAATCCTGGTTTTAGGATCACCTTCCACACCAAATCACCTTCTTAGAATTCTCGTTTACAGACTCTTTTATTGTAACACTTTGCCACCTTTTCTTTTTTTACAATCATGTTGTTTAAAGCCTAGAGACGAACTTTATCTAGATCCTCTAATTCCATCATTGTCATATTAGAGTACTCAAATATCTATAAAGAATTATATTTAGGCACTTTTAAAGATGGGATTACTACATCTATAAGGAGAGCAGCGTCATGGCCATAGGTTAAAGTAAAAGGACTAAACTATGAAGCAGTGCGTTTAAAAGTTTGATATGCCCATAAAGTCTCATACAAAGTAAATCATAGGTATAGGTTAGAGTAAAAGGATTGGCCTCTATGGAAATGTGTTTAAAAGTTCGATATGCCCATAAAATCTCATAAAAGTTTCTATGCGAATCTCTAGGATTCTCCTCTAACATCTTCTCCAAGATTTCAATAACTACCTTATCTAGTGCTTCGACTTGTTTATTAACTTGAATGTAATAAGAAGTCAAATTTAGTAATTGTATGCCATAATCTATCGCAAAATCTTTAACTTGCAAACTAGTAAGCATAGTCCCCTAGTCACTCGTTATTAAATGTGGAATTTTAAATTTAAGAATAATTTGCTCCTTAACAAACTTCACTTCGTTAATTTGTTTAAATTATTTTATGGATGAAGTCACCGCCCATTTTGTAAAATAATCTATTGTCAAAAAAAAATTATGACCTTTAGACGATGGTGGATATTTTTTTTTCAATAAGGTCATCCTTTTTCAATGGAAGACTATTAAAGGATTGTATATCCTATGCAGAAGGTCAACTAATAGGTAAGAATTTCCTATATTCTTCTATATTTTTGCAATTGTTGGCACCTTTTTGCGTAGGATATACAATCTTTTAATATTAAAGGCCAATAGTAACCATAATGCTTAATAAGCCACCTCATCTTAATTCCAAACTTATAGGCCCCGTATACTCCCTCATGAACCTACTTATTATTGTTAACACCTCAGGCATTTTAAGACATCTTAAAAGAAGTTCATCATTGTCTCAACAAAACAAGACTTCCTTAATCAATTCAAAGTTGAGATTTCTATAAGGTACCTTTTTACCATTTTATTTTTATTTTTTCCCTTTAATCTTAAAACATTTCTTTATCTATGTTGAAATCCCATAAAGAAATCCCCTTTTTATAGATAGAAGGATGAGGTTTTCATTGTATAATAACATATTTATGAGCTCCTCAAACATCCTTAACCCAGAGGCAATTTGAGAAAGTTTATTCACCTCATGATTTTCTTTTCGAGGAATATGCTGGAATTCAAGCTCATCAAAGAATTCCAGTTAGTGAATGGTAGAAATATAATAGGGCAATAAAGTTAAACTTATGTAACTAAACTCTCCTAGTACCTACTGCAATACCACCTGATAATCTCTTATAATGGGGACTTCTTTAGCCCTGAGTTCTACCAAGTTCCCAACCTAGTTACTAGACCCTTATATTCAGCTTAGTTATTAGTATATGAAAAATCCATCTTAAGAGAAAGAAGAGTTTTTGTTACATTTGGTGAAGTAATGACTATTCCAATAGTAATTAATTTCCCTTTGCTAAAACTGTTAACTTTATCCTCCCAAAGCTTCCTTTCACGAGTAAACGTTAAATGCCCCATATTATCTTGGAATTTTATCATTAGGTGGCTTGCGAAGAAGTTAGCCAATGCCTAAAATTTTACTAACTTTACAGGAAAATAAACTAGATTAAAATATAAAAGTTTCATAAACCACTTTCCAATATTCTATGAAATGACTAGTTTATTCAACATATATTTCATCATATTAGTTTACAAAGCCACATAAACCCAATTTTGAAGCAAATAACGTCTTAATTTTAAGTAGAAAAAATATAATGGCAAGCATAACTTCACAAGAGGTACATATTTTCTTTATATTGGCATTAGAGCTCTACTTAAGTGATATATAGCTTACTTATGACCTACCTCATTATTTTGATCAAATAAGCACCTAATAGATTCTTCTATGGAAGAAATGTATAATTTCAAAGTTATTCCTTTCTGTAGTGGCATTAGCATTGATGGCTTATTTAGGTATTCCTTAATCTTATGAAATGTTTCATGATGCCTTTCTTCCCAATGGGATTCCTCAAAAAATTTCAACTTCAAAAGATCTAAGAATTCTTCTATTTTACTTGATAAATTAGCGATAAATATTCTAACATATTTTACTTAGCCTAAAATCCTTTAAAGTTTTGTCTTATTTTGAGGTGGTTTTGCTTCAATAATTGCCCTTGTTTATTTTTGTCTAATTCAATCCCTTTTTGATGGACCAAAAAACCTATAATGTTTCCTACTTTTAACCCAAAAAGGCACTTCAAAGGATTTAAGTTCAACTTATGTGTTCTGATTCTTTGGAAACTTCCCCTTAAAATTTGGACATGGTCCATTCTCGTTTTGTACTTATCAATAATATTATCTATATAAACTTTTAAAATATGGCCTATTAAATCATGAAAGATAGCATTTATGGCCATCTTATAGGTGGTCCCACATTCTTTAAGCTAAAAAGGAATCATAATCCATTCAAATATTCCTATTGATTTAGGACATCTTAAGGTTTTCCATATATATCATCTATAGCTATAAAAATCTTATTGTGACTAGAAAAGTAATCCATAAACGAAACAAGAAATGCCTATCCATTGCATTAATTAAAGAATCAGCAATTGACATCATATACACATCTTTAGGAGTGGCAAAATTCAAATCCTTGAAGTCAACACATACTCTTAACTTGCCATTTTTCTTTACTATGAGTACAAAATTGTTTAGCCACTCAGTATATTTGAACGAACTAATAAAAATAACGTTACATAACTTTTCGATCTCTTCTTTAATTTTTAACTTGAATTCTTTCGACCAAGTATAAGAGGTTAGTAGCAAGGATGAAATTATGGATTTATAGGAAGTCTATGTTATGCCAACTTTCTACTTGATCCTAACATTTTGGTATAATCCTAGGCAAAAAATCTTTAAATTCCTTCAAAAGTTCAACTAATTTGACCTTATCTTTGGATCAAGACTTTTACTAAAAAACATATTCCAAATTTCTCTTTAACTACTTAAATTTATTTCCTTAAGCGCTATTCCTGATTTTGACTCCCATGGTCATCAATTTTTACGAGAGTAAATTTCAAATCTTTAAATTGATCCTCATCCTCTATTGAAAATTCTTCCTCCTAAAAAACCAACTCGATATTCTCATACCCTTTTATCTCTTCAAAATTCTCTATGATATGCTACATTCAAGATTTGACTTTTGCGGTTACAACTACCATAACTTCTTTTTGTGAAAGTCTATTCATCAAGTTCTTCTATGATTGGAACCTTCATTAACCTATGTCAAGCATGATGCTAGTTGTCTTCACTAACATTTTTGACTCTAACCTTATCTTTTCTTCACCTTTATTTTCTGAACACTCCCCATGAGTCAAATTTTGAATATGAATTGGCCTTACTTGATCATTAAAGAATTTTGTATGTACTACATCTAATTTATAATGACAAAGTTGAGAATCAGCCAAAAGAATTTCCACCTCGTTGTGTAACATCCCCTCACCAATAGGAAGGGCATATTGGTAAATTGCCATGTTCAGGAGTGTTTAAAATGTGTAGTGACATATGCATGCATTCATATATGCACATGCATAGTAATTAGTGAATTTTTTTGCACATGAAATATTGTACATGCATGCATGACATTTTCCCGGTTGTGATGTGAATGATTGTGATTTATCGAAGAGTGCCCTGAGTGATTGAGAATTGGAATTGGAGAGGCTCATTAGGATTTTCCTAATTTTAGAGAATTATAGGAATTTTTCGGAAATTTTCTGGAATGGTTTCCGGACCCGGAAAATTTTCAAGAGACAGTTAGGAGTCATCCAGTAGAAAAATTGTTGTCCAATGGCAATGAAAATTTAGACATAAGAAATTGGGAATATTTGGAAGTGAGCCATTGAAAATTGGAGAGAAATTGAAGTGAATTGAGAAAAAAGTGAGAAACCAATAGGAAGGTGACACTTATCACTTTTTAACTTATTAAAACTCCTTCTTTGACTCTTTAACTAGTCACCCACGACTCCTTCTTTATGCTCCTTCAT
>JAOQML010000195.1:17072856-17085330 GCA_027568935.1 Erythroxylum urbanii | reverse complement strand
ATTAAAGAGTTAAATTAAATTACAGTTGACTAAGTTACTCGTCGTCAGATGTGAAACCAAAAAAAAAAAAAAGGCTTGGGCTGCACCTCAAAATTTGTATACTTTTAACAAAAAGAAAATGTTAGTTGATCATACCGAATTCACATAACTTAAAATTGAGAATCAAGAAAATTACAAATTTCCACTTAACCATTATGTAAAATTAGGTGTGGCTTACAAGACCTTCCTCTTCATCTACTAACAGGGTTGATATGTTGTTAATCAGGTCATATGAAGCCCAATTAACAATGATACTGCCCTTTCTCCAATTGTAATTACAGCGAGGAAATCATGTTTTTTAAATACGGGATAGGCGTGAAGATCACATAATAATGCTGTCACACTCACTTATGATCGTCATGTAAACAATATAATTTGTTAATCCGTCCAAATCAAATGTAAGTGAATTCAATTTGTAGAATTGCTCAAGAAACTAGAATAGCCTGCCAATTCTTAGAGTTTATCGCAAGATCCTTCCAACATACCAAAAATGACTGGATACAATAAACCCAACTACTTAATGAAACCAAACTAAGATTATCAGTCAAGCAGAATTTACAATCATCTCTTCCCTTTTTTATTTTTGGAAGCCAAAAGATCAGATCTAGATAACGCATGATGGTTTTTTTTCCCCTACATATAAAATCAATACATTCACTGTTACAATCTGACCCTCCCCGAGCCCCACAAGCGCCACCGACCACCGTCATCAGTGCCGGAATTACATTTTTTGGTTGGAGTGGGATGGGTCCAGTGGAATTGATATCCGTGTCAAGAACACGGGCTTACTACCTTCCCATTTGTAGGATGCGAGCGAGTTGGGTCGGGTTGACAATGCCCGGCAAGTGGGCCCCATCACTCTTCAACAAACTTGATACCTCCACGTACCTCTCGTAGCTTTCTTTGCTCGGCTCGGCTTCCCCCTTGTGGCTCGGTTTCATCTTCTTCATCGGCTCCAAGCCGGAGGTTGGAACAGCCTCCGCTCGAACCTGGTCCCACGGCTGCCCGAAGAGTGTGCCTCTGGTGAGGTACTCGTGGGCCAAGTAGCCAGCTAGGAATTGGTTAGACAAAACCGGCTCCGACGGTGCACTCACCTTCGACGATTTCATTTCTGTCGTGGACTGCGGCGGCGGTGGAGGAGGAGGAGGAGGAGGAGGAGGAGGATGATCTTTTCTTGGTGTTGGAAGCGGCTGCGGTTGTTGTTGTTGCGGTGGTGACGGTTTCAGGGGATCAAAACCGTCTCTCTCTTTCCGCTTATTTGACGTCACAACGCGACGAGGAGGGAGACGCATCGTTTTGGTGTTCATCCTTGTCGTTTTGATGCATGCCACGTTAGCAAAAGCCAAATTGAATTTTATAATGGAAAAGACTGGCTTCTTCGCATAGCTCCTCTTTTGCCTTAGTAGAGGCTGAAATTTAAAAAAGATAAACAGAAAATTAAAAAAATCAAAAATAAAAATAAAAATAAAAATAAAAGAAACAAGTGATTTAATTAGGAGAGGAGGTTAAAAAATTAAAGACAAATTTGGAAAAGAGTGAAAGAAAAGCAGAGTATGAATTTCTAGGGACCTGAATCTGGGCTGATTAGGGGTTGATTTAAGGCACTAATTTAGCACTCACACAAATCAAATAAAATTGTAGACAGAGAAAAAGCGAGACGGGTGAGAGAGCAGAGAGAGAAAACGAAATTTGAACAAAGCACAGTGAGGGGTTGTTCACTATTTATAGAAGTAGAGATGAGTGATTACCCCTGTTTGTAGAGAAAATTACAAAGAAGACAAAAAGGTACCGAAGTTACCTTTTTGCCCTTTGTTAATAGCCGTGGTTCATGGTTTGCCTTTGTCCTTTTAGGCAACAAGGAGTTAATCGAGTTTGGAAGAAGGGGGTAAAAACTAAAAACAGATTCGTGGTTAGCCCTATTGCCTTTTTCCATTATTCTCTACTTGAGACACTCTTCCATTCTTTTTCTGTGTTTAGATCTGTAGTCAATATTGGGTTTGAAGAGCAAAGAGTCATCTTATAGTAACATTACATGAAATCCATTTCTTAAGCATTCAACATTGGAACAAGTATTACTTGCTATCATTCATACTGGTTTTCGTTTCGAATTTTTGCAACACATATACACCAACAACACATGCTTCCCAGTTTCTTCACTCGTCCCAATAAAAACAACATTTTCTATACTTCAACTTGCTTGTTTCCTTTTTTAACTATAAAAAATACAATTTGTTCTATAACCTAACAAATACTGGAAACTAACTGTCGTCTTTGTCAACAAACCCATCGCCTACTCTACTCCTTATTTGGATCCTCTCAATTCTAAGATAACATATGGCTGGCTATGTGGTGGTCTAAATCCCAGACGTCACTCCATCCCCATTGTAATATGTCCCCTTTTCCTTTCAATCTAATTGCAAAGTCTTTGGCACGGGTCCCCCCCAGTATTGACCTTTATTACAAAGCCCATACCCATAGGTCTCGTTCAGGCCCATTGCAATCCAAAAAGAAAAACCTCGTACATTTCAAAAAGAGTTTTAACTTTTCCTTAAAATTTCTAAGGGAAAAACCTTATCGAGTTTTATGTGTGCTACAGGCCAAACATAAAAGATGGTTTGATCATCAACCCATCATGTCATGTATGATATTGGTAGGAAATGTCACTCACTTGCAACCTTGTTCACCACTTGGAGTACATGGAAAATTTTTGATGTCCAAGTTTAGTCAAGTATAATCTAAGTCCAGTCTAATAACCATGATTCCTTCGATTAAAATATAACCAACAAAGTTCCAACCAAGAAAAACCTAACGTACAATCCATTAATAACATTACGTGGTAAACTTAGAATTTTTTCTTTTTTGATAATAAATTTATCAATATTTAAAGATTTTTTTAATTCAGTACTATATTTTTAAAATTTTTAATTTAATAATTAAAATTTTAAAATTTGTATAAATTAAGTCAAATTTATATCTCTATCTCTATCTTGATCTCTATCTCTCTCTCTTTGAGTAATTTGTAATAACTTTTGGATATAATAATCTTTTAGTCCCTTAATTTCTCATTTGCTGGAAGAAAACGCTCCTCATAGTAACGTTTTCAAAATCAGCAAATTGGGTTCAATCCGCCAACCCAATCAATTAATTACTAAACATAATTATCTGTGGTTTGATATGGTCAAATAGCTAAAACCTTTTAATCCGCCAAAAAATGGTCGATAAGCCATTTACCAAACAAGGCCAAAATTTGTATAACAGATGGATTTATAGCCAAAAAAAAAATTTACTAAATCTATTGAAAACCATTTCTCTAAAAAATATGCTACACATTCCTAAACTTACTTGCAATTTACTATCGATTAGTATATTATCTAGGGACCCTAATTATCATGTTATCTTTTCTAAATCCCACTGTATTTTTCAACAACTGAGCTCGAGGAATATAATTGGCAAAGCTAAATTGATAGATGACCTCTACTTTTTTTAAGATAAAAGTTCCAAGAATAAAGGAGTTGAAAGTTTTAGTAGTATCAGTTCAACTCCAGTTAAGGATCGGGTTATTCTTTGGCATTACAGACTAGGCATCATAGTTTTCCTAATATCATTTCTTGATTTATTTAAAAGCTTGGATTGCTCTAAATTACATTGCAACAACTGCATTCTATCCAAAAGCCATAAAACTATTTACCATCAAAAAATATATCAACCCTCAACACCATTGTATTTAATACATAGTGATGTTTGGGGTCCTTCAAGAATCAAGATCCCTTCAAGGAAAAAATAGTTTGTTACCTTCATTAATAACTATAACCAATTATGTTGGGTTTACTTAATTCCAAAAAATCTGATGATGGAAAACTTTTTAAAACCTTTTATTCAATGGTTGAAGGTCTACTACGATAACAAGGCTGCCATTTCAATTGCTCACAACCCAATTTTACATGATAGAATAAATATTTTATAAAAAAAAATTGAAAGTAAGTTGATCATTGCTCCTTATATACCAATTATAGATCAAATAACCGATATACTTACCAAAGGGCGACGCTAGAGTCAATTTGAACTTTTAGTCAACAAGCTAGCTATGGAAGACATTTTCAAACCAGCTTGAGGGGTATGTTGAATATGTGATTTAATTGTAATCAATTAAGCCACAATTAGGGTGATTTAATTTTCTAGAATAGCTCCTATATAGTTGTCAATTAACATTTATTTTCTAAGATTCTTTCCTTAGGTGGTTACACAGCTATAAATTTGTACATTTTGTACTCATACAAAGATATATAGCATGATTCTTACAATTCATGCTCATAGTCCTTGTACGTTCATCTCATCCAGTTTGCTCATTCTAATTAACTATAATACTAAAAACTCAACCTCAGGCATGCTCATTCCAGCTAAATCTTAATAAAAAAACTAAAAGTCACATGCTATGTATTTCTCTACCTTCTAGATTTTTCTCTCTTCTTTACCATGTTCTTAAATTTTTCTTTAACAAAAACTAATCACAACAGTTCCCATGTGACTGATGATAAAGAAACGGAGAAAGAACAATCAAAACTCAACACAAGTTGATGTATCATACAATCCAATAAGATTTCAAGAAGAAAAAAAAAAGGCAGGTTCAAAAGAATCTTTCTTACTCTTTAGAAGGAAAAGCAAAAAAATGTGGCACTAACCTTTGGCAGCATAGGTTTAACATACCGACCTCTATCCTCAGAAAATATGACGTTCTTTGCTCTACCAGCCTTCCCTCGGCGCCTTTGTGTTTGTTGTGCAAAGAATAGAAGTTTTTCATCCACCAAACCTCCTTCCGCATCAAAAATAAATTCTTCAGGTATTTGTTCCTGTTGCTGTTCATTCTCTCCATCATTTTCATCCTAGTGACAGCATAGAATATTGGCATTTTGGCGAAAATGATAAAAGGTGAATCATAAATAAAAGATTTGATGTTATGCTCAAGAACAGGTAACAGATCCTTAAAAAGCGATACTTAAAAATAGAATGAATATTTGGTACAGTAAGCAAGAAAAAATAAGTTGGACAACATAAAAAACCTCTTGATCTTCCTCCTCATTTTGCTCGCCGCCAGAATCTTGGTTTTGTGGGGGTGGTGGAGGTGGAGGCTGCTGGTTTTGATGCTCAGGTGGGTTTTCATTTATAATTGATCGAGGAAGAATGACCAGTTCAACCTGTTTAAGGGATTATATCAGAAAAGGACTTCGACAAAAACTTCCTAGTGCCCATAATAAACAAGTTATCTCAGAAGATTCTCCCTAATGTTTCCGTGCGCATACATCTTTATGCTTTGTCCAAAGTATTATATTGATATTAGTAACATATGCATTGCTTTTTCTTCTTCCAATCATTGCCTCCACATGAATCTAAATTGAGTAATAAACTTGCAGTAACAGAAAAAGTAATTTACAGCTTTTTTCAAGTCATCCACGCTAACTTTTTCGCGTCCTTCAACAGCAGCCAAACATTTTGTTACACGGGTAGCATAGAGCTCAGCTCTGTGTCCCTGTTATTCAGAGTCAGTGGTTGGTGATTCTGCAATGTCAAATCAATGATGACAAGAAAAGATGCAAAGGAACAAGTAGTCACAAGCCTCCCTACCGCCTTCAATTCCAAAAGTCACCTTCTCATATACATGTCCAGAAATTGAGATATTTGACAACTATCGAATCTAATTAACTGAAACCATTACCAAGAATTTGTTATACCAAAGACTAGGTAAACATAAAACTACCAGTAATATATAAGTATTAATCCAGTATTTCAACCTCTATCTCGGTTTCCCATTAGATTACAATTGATAGTTGATGAGAACGAAATCATACAGCTGCCTCGCCTGTCAAAAACAGATCCTAAAATTGTTTTCATTCATTTGCAAAGTCAAAGGGATAGGTTAGATGGAGATATGTTATTGTTTTTTATTTCCGTTTTACCCATCAACTTCCCTATAAAGTTAACAGCTTCTGAAAAGTATTAACATATCAAGTAAGACCAATAAATACATCACCTGGCAACCACCTCGAATGGCTTCCATTACTAAGTACTTTAATTGCTCCTTACTGATTGTAACATCCTTCAAGTATTCTCTTGCCAAAATGATCTGCATTTAGAACATATTTATACAAGAACACATGATAATTTAGTACACAATGTAAGTGATTTCATCTAACATGAGAAAGGCAAAGGCAAACAATTATCATGAAGTCCATACAGGATAAAGGCAGTCGTGCACGTATGAGTGAACCAGGGTGAATGAACGCAATTTTTGTGAGATATATGCATGCAGTAGGCAAATAGTGGTTTTGGATGCACTAAAACGCATCAATGGATTTGACCTGGCTCTTCTTGCCCAATAAAATTACCAGGCCAGCTCACGGTATAGATCATAATCATAGTTACCTGAGTCTTCGCAAACTCTGTCTCTTCCTCGACCATCTTAAAAACTTCAGTACTGCATTCCTGAAATTGTGTTGCAATTCTAACAGCTGCAACACGATCTTCAAAATTCATTGGAAGATCTGCACTGCAAAGCAACTGTCATTGTTCTAATGGGAACAGAATGTTAAAGACAAGGAAGGTGTTCCAAAAAGAAATTGCAGACCCATACCTCAAATTAATTGCAATACGATCTAATAGATGTTCACGAACAGCACCCTCTTCTGGGTTATAAGTAGCAATTAAAAGGGGCTTGCAGGGGTGCTTAAAGCTAATGCCCTCTCTCTCAACTATATTAACTCCTTCAGTCAACACATTCAGAAGTAAATTGCTGACACCCTCATCCAACAGATTAATTTCATCTACATATAGTACACCTCTATGAGCTTCAGCTAGAAGCCCAGGCTGGAAGACAGTTGTTCCGGTTTTCACAGACTCCTCCACATCAACAGATCCAATAAGTCTGTCCTCAGTGACTCCTAGTGGAATCTGAAACAGGAATTGTTGAGAGTAGTTAGTGATGCAACAACAATGTTCTCAACAACAACACTTCTTTCATTCAGCACACCTGAACAAAGGGAGATCTGATAACTTGAGTCTTCATATTACCATCAGAATGATACTCCAATCGTGCAGCTAAACCATCCTCCCATCTTAAAAAGCATTTCAAACAAGTCATTTTATGAAAAATGGAGATTACAAATCATGTTCAGCTTATTTTTTTCAGCATATCTTTTGGACCTAGTAATATAATAAGAAGAAAAGTATTCCGTATGTACTTTTATTCAGTATAGTCCTCTATTTATATACAAGATGAGATCAACAATCTACCCCAACAATCAAGTTAATTTTAACATTCAATCTTTATAAACATATACATAGAATAATTCTTAATCTATAACAGTCAGTCCCTATAAATATGTACATAAAATAATTCCTAATCTATAACACTCTCCCCCAAGCTAGGGCATAGATGTTAATTATGTACAGCTGCTTACAAAATTCAACTCGAATCCCATTTAGAGCCGTCGTAAAAAGTTCTAGTTGTTCTCTAGTCTTCACATGTCCTATAGAAATCTAGTTTTGTTGCACCTTTTTCACGAACAAAATGATAGTCAATTTCAATATGTTTAAATTTGATCACGAAACACAAGATTAGAAGTTATATAAAGAGCAGCTTTGTTATCACACCATAACTTTGTTGGCATTGAGATTTTGCGACCAATCTCACTCAAGAGTTGGTATATCCATATTATTTCAAACACAAATTGTGCTATTGCTTTGTAGTCTACTTTTGAACTTGAGCGAGAAACAACATTCTATTTCTTATTTTTTCCATGAGACTAGATTTCCTCCAATGAAAACATAATAAATTGCGGTGGAGTTCAGTCAATCATGGATCTTGCCCAATCATTATCTGAGTGGCACTCTATACAAGTGTGACCATGATTTTTCTACGTTATACCTCATTCGAGAGCTCACTTCAAGTAACAACACATTTGCTCTAAAGCGGCTCCGTGATGAACAATTAGAGCAGGCATAAATTGACTTATAATGCTAATAGAGTAAGCAATATCAAGATGAGTTATCATAAGATAATTCACTTACCCAATCAATCCCCTATACTTAGGATCTTTAAATAACTCTCCATCTTTTGTGAGTTGCAAATTAGATGTCAGAGGAGCACCACATGATTTAACCCTTAATTTTTCAGTTTTTGACAATAAATCAAGCACATATTTTCTTTGAGATAAGAAGATAACTTTCTTATTCCTTGTCACCTCAACTCCCAAGAAGTACTTTAGTACCCCCAAATCCTTCATTTGAAACAAACTGTGAAGAAATATTTTCGTGGATGAAATTCCCATGGTGTCATTATCAATGATGACAATATCATCTTCGTACACAACAAGAACAACAATACTAAACGTCGAGTTTCTGTAGAAACTTGCTTTTACTCATTCAAAACCATTCGATTGTTTGACTAAAATTTTCAAACTAAGCACAAGGACTTTGTTTCAAACCATATAAAGAGCTTTGAAGGTAACAGACTTTCCCATACTCTGTCTAAGTAACAAACGCAAGTGGTTGCTCGATATAAACTTTCTCCCATAAGTCTCTATGTCAAAAGGCATTTTTGATGTCCAACTAATGCAAGGGCTAGCCATGAGTAGCTGCCGTAGAAATAACAAACGAACAGATGTCAATTTAGCCACAAGAGAGAAAGATCGAAATAGTCATAAGCCTAAGCATAGCCTTTAGCAAAAAGGAGGGTTTAAGTGGAACTTTAACTGCAAATACCCACTTACGTCCAATAGTCATCTTTCTTGTAGGTAAAGATACT
This sequence comes from Erythroxylum urbanii, assembly GCA_027568935.1. Lineage (NCBI taxonomy): Eukaryota > Viridiplantae > Streptophyta > Magnoliopsida > Malpighiales > Erythroxylaceae > Erythroxylum > Erythroxylum urbanii. The sequence goes on along the minus strand of JAOQML010000195.1, from coordinate 17,076,494 downwards.
AAATTCCAAGCTCCATTAGCATCTAGATCATTCATCTCTTCCATCATTGTTGCTCACCATCTAGGATGAGATAAGGCCTCATGAACAATTTTGGGAAGAGATACAGTATCAAGAAAGGCAATAAAAGATTATGAAGAAGATGACAAATGGTCATATGAAACAAAAGATAAAATTAGGTAAGTACATCAATGTTTACCTTTTTGGAGAGTAATCAAAAGGTCAAGAGCAGTGTTTGTGGGATCTAGATGTAGAGTGTTTGTAAAAACTGAATTGTCAAACTTGCTTTTACTCATTCAAAACTATTCAACTATTTGACTAAAATTTCCAAACAAAGCACAAGGACCCTGTTTCAAATCATATAAAGAGCTTTGAAGGTAACACACTTTTCTATACTCTCCCTAAGTAACAAATGCAAGTGGGTGCTCCATATAAACTTCCTCCTATAAGTTTCTATGTCAAAATGCATTTTTTATGTCCAATTAATGCAAGGGCCATCCATGAGTAGTTGCCACAGAAATAACAAACGAACAGATGTCAATTTAGCCAAAAGAGAGAAAGCATCATAATAGTCTACACCATAAGTCTTCGCATAGCCTTTAGCAACAAGGAGGGGTTTAAGTCGAACTTTAACTGCAAATACCCACTTACATCCAATAGTCATCTTTCTTGTAGGTAAAATCACTAAATTCCAAGCTCCATTAGCATCTACAGCATTCATCTCTTCTACCATTATTGCTCAACATCTAAGATGAGATAAGGCCTCATGAACAATTTTGGGAAGAGGTACAGTATCAAGAGAGGCAATAAAAGAACATGAAGAAGATGACAAATGGTCATATGAAACAAAAGATAAAATTAGGTAAGTGCATTTATGTTTACCTTTTCTAAGAGTAATCAAAAGGTCAGGAGCAATGTCTGTGGGATCTAGATGTAGAGTGTTTGTAGAAAACTGAATGGTCAGACTTGCTTCTACTCATTCAAAACTGTTTGACTGTTTGACTAAAATTTCCAAACTAAGCACAAGGACTCTATTTCAAACCATATAAAGAGCTTTGAAGGTAACGCACTTTACTATACTATCCCTAAGTAACAAACACAAGTCGTTGCTCCATATAAACTTCTTCCTATAAGTTTCTATGTCAAAAGGCATTTTTTATGTCTAATTAATGCAAGGACCAGTCATGAGTAGCTACCATAGAAATAACAAACGAACAGATGTCAATTTAGCCAAAAGAGAGAAAGTATCGAAATAGTCTACACTATAAGTCTGCCAATAGCCTTTAGCAACGAGGGGTTTACGTCGAACTTTAACCACAAATACCCACTTACATCCAATAGTCATCTTTCTTGTAAAATCACTAAATTCGAAGCTCCATTAGCATCTAGAGCATTCATATCTTCTACCATTGTCACTCGTCATCTAGGATGAGATAAGGCCTCTTGAACAATTTTGGGAAGAGATACAGTATCAAGACAGGCAATAAATGAACATGAAGAAGATGACAGATGGTTCTATGAAACAAAAGACAAAATTAGGTAAGTGCATTGATGTTTACCATTTCGGAGAGTGATCAAAAGGTCAAGAGCAGTATCTGTGGGATCTAATGCCAAATAAGGAACCGATGCTAGACCCGAATCAAGAACATCTCATCATCTGGAATAGACATGAGAAATAGGTGGAGGTGATGGTGGTGTCAAAATAGCAAGTGTAGAAATAACATTTAATGACTGCTAGGTGATTTGATAACACTAATAGAACATTGCTCTCCCCTCGACTATTAGAAATGTTTAAAGAAGTAGGAAAGAAAGGAAGATTTTACATAAACATGATATCAATAAACACAAGGTATTTATTAAGACTAGGACAATAACATCAATAACCTTTTTAAAGACGAGAGTAATCCAAAAAAAAACACATTTTACAGACTTGGGATACAATTTGGTAATTTAAGGATGAACATCTAGGACAAAACATGTACTTCCAAATATACGAGACGTGATCGGAGATGGTGCGAGGGAAAGCCATTCTTTTCCCTAAAGGGTTTGGTAGGAAAAAGGATGTGATAAGGGATCTCACCATAAAGCATGGATGATAGCATACGATTGATCTAAAAATAGTTGTTGAAATCACATCAGCCCAAAAACACTTGAGAACATACGTTTGGAACAAAAGTGTTTTGAGATGTCCTTTTTTTTTCAACTAAACCTTCTTGAGATAGTGTGTCAACACAAAAAGTTTGGTGAAGGATTCCATTTTTAAGCGTGTAAGATTGAAAGGAATCTGAAACATATTCTTTGGCATTATGACTTCGTAAAGTATGTAAAGAAACATTAAATTGTGTTTTGAATTCAATAGAGAAAGTGGTGAATTGGGAAAACAGTCTAGAACAATTATTCATTAGTAAAGCCAGGTTATCTGAGAGAAGTCATCGACAAAGGTAACAAAATACCAAAACCCAAATTTAAATACAATAGGACATAGACACAAACATTTGAATGAACTAACTCAAAAGCAAAACTAACTATTTCATTGATTTGAGAAACAGAAGGCAAATGATGATGTTTTGCAAATTGACATGACTCACAATCTAAAGATGACATATGTTGAAACTCTAGACATGATTTCTTTAACACAAAAAAAAAAGGATGGCCTAGCCGATAGTGTACTTCAAAAGGGGCTAAGGTCACGGAGCAAGCAATGGGTCTAAGTACCTGCTCATGAATATTTAGAACTTACAGACCTTTTGATGCATTCCCATTACTAATAATCTTCTTCGTCACAAGATTTTGAAAGAGACAATAACGCCAAAAGAATAAGACAACAATTTAGAGCTCGAACAATTTTGCCAAAAAATATTAAATTAAAGGAAAATTCTTGTAGGCCTACAACATATGATAGGGAAAGTAAAGGAGTGGTATGAGCAGTTAAACCAAGAGAAGATGAGGTAGAACCATCTACCAAAATGACTCTGGAAGGAGAGCTATGGGTTTTAAAGATAGTAAGAAGATTAGGATTACATGTCATATAATTATGAGCACCAAAATTAATAATCCACTGGCTGTTGGAAGAGGAAAGGAGATACCTATCGAGAGTACCTGTCTCAGCCATAGTAGTAATAGAATTAGATGAGCTTTTCAATGCTTCTTGGTACTAACGAGATTTAGCAAATTCATCTGTGAATACTAAGACTGTCTATTACGAGGATAGACTAGGTGTGGAAGAAACTATGTCAACATAAGTCGAGTGAGATTTCTAAGACTTGCTTTGTAGTTTAGGACGTGTGCATTTGATATGACTGAACTCATGACAGCAGTGACGCACTTCTCATGTATCCTAATTCCGCTTTTCCCAACCTCATATATTGCCTCCTTTATTGTGATTCTGATTAGAAGGGTGATAGAACCTGCAAGTGTTCACCAACCCATAGCAAGTGCACACAATAGAAACACAAAAATGATAGACACTAAAATAGCAGAAATAATCTCTGTATTGATTGTTCTCCAAGACCAAAAAAATGACAAAGGTAATTGTGCTAGAATTCGAGGTTCTAGCTCCTCCAGCCTTAGGCTCAACTATACGTAAAATGACAGAACAAAATGCATGATACTCCCCTCATTCCTCCCGTACTGTTTTATTT
>JAOQML010000195.1:17056904-17067137 GCA_027568935.1 Erythroxylum urbanii | reverse complement strand
CTCAAACATGATTGATTCTTAAAATTTAATGATCGAATCAAATGAATTACATCAATTCATACATATTTTCTTAGAATAAAAATAATAAAATATAACTTAGTAGAGCAATGATTTGGGTTTCGTACCATACCGATCAAAAAACAGTACAAAACTTTGTTCAAGGGTACAATCATCAGTACTAGCTAGTACCGATAATTTCACATGATACCAGTCAATACCGTAAGTTTTGAAAAATAGGGCGATCATTTTACAAAAATCAAAAAATTTAACCCAACCAAAATCACTTCCAACCGACTACTGCCACCAGAATCTGCAAATCTAGAATTTCAATTTTTCATATCCAGATCCAAACTCGACCAAACCTAAATTGAACCGAACTGACCCAACATTTAATTACATTTTTAAATTTTTTGGGTTTGTTTTTTGCTTTGAAATATGAATAACAATTGCATTATATTTGGTTGTATATGTATGTTTTGTAATGGTTAGAATTGTGTTGAAATTAGAATTGATGGAATTGTTGGAATAGTTGAAAACTTAGAATTCTTGGAATTGCTTATAAGTTGAAAATTTTGAGTTTAAAAGTTGGAATTGTTTGTGTGAGTTAGTTCAATTTTAATATAATATGGGCATTGTCAATTTATAAAGAAAATTCATGGATTGGAAAATTTGAATTTGAAATTTGCAGTCATTTGTGTGAGTTGGTTCAATTTCAATATAATTTAGACACTTTCAATTTATGAAGAAAATTAATGGATTGAAAATTTTGAATATGAAATTTGGAATTGCTTATGAGAGTTGATTCAATTTCAATTTAATTTAGACATTGTCAATTTATGAAGAAAATTAATGGATTGAAAATTTTGAATTTGAAATTTGGAATTGTTTGAGTTAGTTCAATTTCAATATAACTTAGACATTGTCAATTGTTGAAGAAAATTAATGCGTTGAAAAATTTGGGTAAAAAACTAAGAATGTTGATTAAAATTGGTGAATGAAAGATTGTTAAATCAAAGTTGGCAATTAGGATTTTAGTAATAATATTGATTAAAATTAGTTAAGAAAACAAACAAATTATAAGCAATATAAATTGAATTGTATAAGTAAACAAAATATATCAGTTTATAGTTGAATTACGAGATTATATAAAGTAAGTTGTAAACTTATAGTTGTGAGTTACGATTGAAGTTGAATATGCTATAGTTGTGAGTGTATGTTTTTAGTTTATAGTTGAATGATGTAATCATATAAAATAAGTTATATTATAAAAAATGTATACGTGTATTGTGTAATTGTATATGTTGAATACTTGAATTGTTAGTTTTTGACTTATTAATGAATTGTTTTAGATGAAATTGAGTGGTGTATGATATAATCATACAAAATAAGTTATATTATATAAGACGTATATGTGTATTATGTAATTGTGTATGTTGAATACTTGAATTGTTAGTTTTTGACTTATTGGTGAATCATGTTGGATGAAATTGAATTGTCTATGTTGTAATCATACAGAATTATATAAGATGTATACCTGTATTGTGTAATTTTATATATTGAATACTCGAATTATTGGTTTTTAACTTATTGGTGAATTATGTTAGATGAAATTGAATTGTGTATAATGCAATCATATAAAATGAGATATATTATATAAGATGTATACGTGTATATGTGTAATTATGTATGTTGAAAAATTGAATTGTTGGTTTTTGAATAATTGGTAAATTGTGTTGGATAAAATTGAATTGTGTATGATGTAATCATACAAAATGAGTTATATTATATAAGATGGAAATGTGTATTATGTAATTGTGTATGTTGAATACTTGCATTATTGGTTTTTGACTAATTGGTGAATTGTGTTGGATGAAATTGAATTGTGTATGATGTAATCATATAAAATGAGTTATATTATATAAGATGTATATGTGTAATGTGTAATTATGTTAGTTTGGACTTTTGAGATAAACAATACATATTTTGTGATCGTAGTTAATAATAAAATTATATGTTCTTTATTTTGATATATGTCTTTGTTTATTTTTATAGATAAATAGAAGGAAGTTAAAGTACTCCTAATAATTTAATCGCTTCAGGAAGATGCAATAATCCAACTTAAGCTCATACTGCATTGGTCTCCGGTATGAAGAACCATACTATTTCCTTGTTTTGTAACAAGCGTTTGAAAGGTTGAGGAAACACCAGATTAAAGAAGCATTTAGCTAGGGTTAAAAGAGATGTGGAACCCTATAAAAAAGTGAGTCATAATGTGAAATAACAAATGAAAACTTTACTGGAAGAGTCTCAGCATCAGAAAGACAGAAGGGAGAGATTAAATTATGAAATTAATAGTGGAAGTTCATTTACTAGTGTCCAGGATGATAGTAGAAATGTTGAAGGTGGTAGTGTTCCTACCCAATGAGAAGTGAACGTTGCATCTGTACCTGATGTTAGGAAAAGAAGAAGGCAGGTGTGAAATTTTTTTGCATCACAAACAACTCTTAGAGCTCAGCCTTTAATTTGTGGTATCATGCAATCAAGAGAAGTGGCTTACAATGTATATATGGTAATGGCTAGATGGTGGTATAATTCAGGTGCAACATTCAATGCTCCCAATCTTATTATTATCTGCCTACGATGGAAACTATACCCTCTTACGGTATGGGATACAAAGCTCCTTCTATTTATGACTAAAAAGGTAAACTTTTGAGTAACTCTGCTTATGAAATTAAAAGTTATTTGGAAGAAAGAATAATGACTTCGGAAGAATAATGACTTTGGCTACTTATAGGTGTTCAATCATGTGCGAGGATTGGACAAATAGGAGACATGAGTATATTATTAATTTTTTGGATTATTCTACAAAGGACTCAATATTTTTAAAGTCTACTAATACATTTGACCTTATTCGGAATGCCAATAATTTATTTGAAATATTCGATGAAGTAGAGTCAGAAAATATTATTCAATTCATTACTAACAATGATTCTACTTATAAAGTGATGGGAAGAATATTACAAAGCAAGTATAATTCTTTTTTTTTTAACTCCTTGTGTTGCACATTGCATTGACTAGATGCTCGAAAATATAAGGGATGTTAGGTATTTTTCTATTATTGATGAGACTTGCAGAAAGCAAAAAAGATGACCAAGTTCATTTACAATCATGCATGGGTCTTGAATTTAATAAAAAAGGATTTTACCAATGGTAGGAATCAATGTTTTATTATGACGAAAAAAAGTTAAGATAGATGGTTACAAGTGATAAGTGAGTTACTTCTTGGCAAGCTATGATTAATGTTGGATTGGGTGATTCTAGAATTATGCTTGAAGATACTAAATTTTGGTCTCAATGCCAATTTTTCATCCGAGTTTGTGAGTCTTTGATGAGGGAGCTTCGTTTGGTTGATAGTGATGAAAAGGTAACAATATGTTATTTTTATGTTGCCATAGAGAAGGTAAAGAAAGCAATTAAGGCCAATCCAAAAAATATACCTTCTTTATATACACCTTATCTTACAGTCATCAATGAGAGATGAGAAAGGCAATTTAACTCTTCATTGTTTGCAGTTGGTGCATTTTTTAATTGATCTTCGTTGTTTGCAACTGGTGCATGTTTTTATCCTAGTGTTTATTTCAGACCAGGTTTTACTAAGAAAGCTGAAGTTAGTAAGGGAATGTATTAACTATTATAACAGTTGTTGCTGATGAGATGATGTAGATCTCCTAAACTTACAATATTTATAGGGAGTCTTCTGGGAATTTTAGGATGTCAATTGTTATTCAACAAAGAACAAAACTTAATTCGAGTATATATTTTTTCACTTTTGTTACTTGTTGAAAATTAATTATCACTTTGTTTTATTTATAACGCTACTTTTGTTGTCTTACGACTTATAATTTCTTCGTGAGACCAATTCAGAAGTGGAGTTGGAGATTTGCAAAGGTTTATAATTCGAATTCTAAGTCAATGTATCAATGCAATACACTGTAAAAAGAATTGGAGCATATTTGAATTCATTCGTTCCAAGAAAAGGAATAGATTGAAGCATAAAAGATTGAATGACTTGGTGTTCATTCGATACAATTTAGAGCTTCGAGAAAGATATGTTATTATCATTATTAAATTAGATATAATTTCTTCTAATTTTTAATAATTTAATTTTATTGTTTATTAGACACTTAATAGAATAAGTAGTTCAGTAGATCCAATTTGAATTGATAATATTGATCTTTTAGCAGATTGGGTTTCTGAATGATTGAGTTTGATAGATTAGATTGACATCGAAGATAATCTTTGATGAAAAATTCATTTGATGCAGTGAATTTGAATGATGGTGATGACAAGACTTTCTCTCAACGATGATGCTTTTATATCAAATGAGAATTAAGGTCACTGTAGTTATAGAGGGTTTCTTGTATTCAATTTATTGAAGTTTTAGGTTTTTGTTTCTACTCTTCTTTTAATTTTACCTATATTTGATATATATGTTAAATTTTATATCATCATCATCATCACCCAGTCCAAAATCTCACAACAAAGTGGGGTCTAGGATGATTTGATAGTACGCAGCCTTACCTCTACATAGTAGAGAGACTGTTTTCGGTTTGATGTATATGTTAAATTCTATATATGCAATGTAATTGTAAATGCTTTTGTTTCATGTTTTACTTCTAGTTAGTTGTTTCCTCATTACGAATTCTTGTTGTAAATTGTAATAGTTGGAGTTAAAGGATATTTATTGTTCTTTTTATTTGATGTTTTGATGTATTTATTATTTATTACATGATGAAGTTGTAATATTTTAAATACTTTATACTGTTCTTAATTTTATATTTGCACAATGATTAAATGATTTTTTCATATTAATTGTGGTTATTATTTATATGTAAGATATGTGAAATGTAATGTTAATAAAAATAAATAAATTGTTGCCATTTTAAATTTGTATTATTATAATTTTATGGAGACAAGATTGATATAAAATTATAAATTGTACAGTACAATATACTAAATGAATTATTTTGCAAATTTTCAAAAATTTAGGAACTATTTCATTAATTAAAAAATTACCTGAAACGTTACCTAGTATTGATTGGTACTAGTACAGTTTTATACTAGAACTAAATCCGGTACCAATACCAATATGATATTCATAACATTAAATAAAGTATAAAAAATATGGAAATGTAGGCGATTAGAGAGTGAAAGTGCATGAATGCCCTTTAAGCGTTGATGTTGAATTCACTATAAATAAGAAAGCTTTAGTTGTAATTGTGAAAAGTGCTATGTTTAAAGCAGACATTTTTGTTATTTTTTAATAATTTATTTTCATTATCTTCCAATATAGTTAATGTCATCTTTTGTAAAAAAAAAAGGGAAGAAAATCATTGATCTATTAGTTTCAACAATTTTCTTTACACCTATAACTTTTCAGCAATTCATAAGCACACATCGTGTGTAACACAATCGACGGATTACAAATTGTAGAAGCTTTGTGTATCAGTAATTCACAACAACTTTGATTGGGCACAACACTACAATAGTTATATCAATAGGCACAGTTAAAATGAGATGACAGTCTAATCAGAAGACTTATCTATACTATCAGCAGCTTTGTGCCACTAGTTTGGATGATGATTTTACAAGAACATCAAAGCACTCCTGAAATCATGCGGCAGGTAGAAAAGAAATGGTGGCTGAAACAAGAAAGCACTCGCAATTTCATTTAATTATATTTGTATCATATCTACATATTGGGTTTGAGATTGTTAATAGCAACAATTCTTCAGAGATGACTGAATCTAAAACAATTAATGTTAGCCTCTAAACTACCACCCCGCCATTGGTTCTTAAAATATACTAGTACCATGGGTAACTACCCCACCCCTCAGCCCCCTTCAATGAGCCTAAAACAAACAAATCACATGAGAAAGAAAGCCGCATACCAAGCTACTAGGACAGAAATAGAAAGGGAAACAAAATAGTCGGTGGTAATTGTAAGTTAACGTATAGGCCTATTTTAGAATTTGCTCTGCCCAAACAGAAAATATCACCCACCGATGAGGATAAACAGAGCAATGATCAGATTTTATACTTCATTCAGAAGCCTAAGCAAGTCCTTACTCCTCAAGCTCAAATTAATCGTCATATTGTATTGTCTGAACTTCTGCCATTAATTCCATCGGCGATGTTAATGTGCATACGAAAGACACCCAGCCTTTTTGTGCCGTCTCACCAGGCTAAATGACGGAAACCAATCTACCTTTCATTTGCCCTCATGTTAAAATTCATTTGATTCCCGTGTAGTATTTTGGTTGCAACTCCATGGAACCCGTAAGCCATCCATCACATTTTGTGCTGCTAAGTCATGAATAAGACCAGCATGGCCTAATGATGCCAATTCAGTAACTGTTACCAAGTGCATATTTGACTTGGAATCTGATGTTACAAAAGTTTCACGTAACCTGGGATTTTACAACAACATCATGTCCTCAAACTTTCAGAGCATGATCTTCGGTAGATGATGTCAGTACACCTAGCTTCATAGTCTTATTAGAAGGGTCAATCGCATCCATATTCACCTTCACTAGGAAGAAAGTCCACGTTATCATCTTCAAGATACAAAACTCTCATTCAAATCAAGCGCATTACCAAAATGCCCCTCAGTTTCAACAGCCCCATTAGTCGGAACCGAACTTCGATGATCCTCATTTGAAAAAGATTTTAAACTTGATTTACCTCAGTTGCAATAAAGAAAGCATTGGTTGCTTCCTCAATCCCATCATTTGGGCCTTGGATTTATGGAAACCATGGCTTCTCCTAGATGGTACATGTGGACAGACCAGAGAGGTGCTTTTACGACATACGTGGCACCTGAATCCAATAATAAAACTTATGTTTTCTGCATTTAACCCAAATGCATCTCCGTGATAGCAATCTCCAAAAAAGAAGATATGTTATCAAGGAATAAAAAATCTATTAGAAACTTTGTGTAGTTTCTCTGTTATTTTATGACCTCATGATGCTTAAGCTTGGATTTGATTTTGCAGAAATGGAAACTGCAAGAAAAAGTAAAGAAGACACACAGGATTTACTTGGTTTGATAGCACAAAGCTATCTACGTCCAAGGGTCAAACTCACACACCGGATTTTACTAGTATCAAGGAAGAAGAAATACAAGAGATTAGGTGTTACAAGAGTTTTTCAAAACTCTCTAGTACCCTCAGTATGTACTTTAGCACTCCCTATTATTTCCTCACTTGAATAACAGAAAATGTAATTTTAGTAGACTTGTAAATGTATTGTTTGATTTCTAGAGCTTGAGGTTTGTCTATTTATAAGAGTTGAGGATGATTTTTGCCTTTGGATATGTTTGGACTGAGTTAATGTATTATGCATATGTCATGCACGTGTCTTTAAAGTCTCAGACCATCTCTTAATCTTTATTGAAGTGTTGCGCTTTAGGTTTATTCTCTGCGTGTCTCCCATATGTTGTCCACGTGCATGACTAATGCCTCCTTCATGTTGTGCGTTTTGGGCATTGATCAGATTGCCTTATTTTCTTCTTTCTTCGACATTTCCAGAACCTTCTCCTTCACTTCACACATGCACCCCTCTTGTCCGAAAAACTCTAATTCTTTGTCTTTGAATGATGAGTTTGTGTGAGGGTTTGTGGAGAATAAGTAATTTCCATCACAAAATTTCCCTCCTTCTCCATAAATCTTAACACATCTCTTCAATTCATGACTAATTTTTGAAAATCGAACCCTAATTTTTCTCCGGTGTTGTGAGATCGACAGGTAAGTTCCTTTTTCCTCTCAAGGTGCTTTATTTATCTGTAGAAACTCTCTACAGAAAATGAATTTCTTTATTGGAACTACTTTTGTCCCAAAATCTGACAGGTTCTGTTCTCCTTTTATTTTCTTCAGGTCGACTTCTCCACTGTTGACCTTGTCTCTGATGAAGTGGAGTCGAACATCAATATGCTTCGATCTTCTGTGCAAAACTGGGTCCTTACTGAGGTAAATCGCACTCTGACTATCTGTGTGTATAGCTACTTCTGATAAGTGAACTTTGATTTCGGTTAATAGTCCCTTAAGCCATATGAGCTCCTTTAGGCCTTCTGTAATTGCGTAGAACTCTGCTTTTGTTATAGATAATGACACCACTGACTGTTGTTGTACTTTCCAGCTTACTGTGTTGCCTAAAATTGTGAAATAGTATGCTGATACTGATTTGCGTGTGTCTTTATCTGCTGCATAGTCTACATCTACATAGTCATTTATGCTTATAAGTTTAAGGACTTCTGGGTTAGGTTTATAAAAACATAAACCATGATTTAGGGTTCCTTTCAAGTATCTAAGTACTATCTTAAAACCCAACCAATGCTCTAGACCTGGATTAGACATGAATCTGCTGAGTAGGCTGATTGCATGTGCTAAGTCAGGTCTAGTACAAATCATAATGTACATTATACAACCTATACCTACATCATAAGGATATTGCAGCATGTGTTCCCTTTCTACTTCTGTTGCTGGACTCTTAATAGCTGTCAGTTGTAAGTGTGTGGCAATTGGAGCAGGACTAGGTTTAGAATCTTCCATGTTGAACTTGCATAGGACTTTTCTGACGTAGTCCCTTTTTATCAACATAGTTTTCCTTCTGCCTTATTCCTTATGATCTGCATTCCTAGTAGCTTTTTAGCTCTACCTAGGTCTTTCATATCAAAATTCTTATTCAGAGCATTCTTCACTTCTTGAATGTTCTTTACTGACTTTCCAGTGATGATTAAATCATCAACATACACTAGCATATAGACCACTGCTTCTTTCTCTAGGTCCTTGTAGTATAGGCAGTAGTCATAGGCACTTCTTTTGAACCTTAATTCTGTCACCACCTCATAAAACTTCTTGTTCCATTACCTAGGAGCTTGCTTTAGGCCATATAGTGATTTTTCTAGCAAGCACACATGATCTGGTTTCTATTTATCTATGAAGCTAATTGGTTGCTTCATATAGATAGTTTGTTCTAGTCTTCCATATAGGAAGGTTGTCCTTATATCCATCTGATATATTTCCCAATCATTCAATGTTGCTAGGGTTAATATTATCCTTACTATTTTAAACTTGACTACTGGAGAAAAGATTTCCTTATAATCTACTCCTTCTCTTTGCCTAAAGCCTTTTGCAACTAGTCTTGCCTTGCAGGTCTTAGGATCAGCTTCAGTTAGTCCATCCTTGAGCTTGAATATCCACTTGCATTCAATCACCTTAGCATTACGTGGCTTGGGAACTAGCTTCCAAGTCTCATTCTTCATTAGAGAAGATTATTCACTTTGGCAAGCCTCCTTCCACTGATCCGCATCAGTCCTCTTCATAGCCTCCTCATAGCTTTCTGGTGCTTCAAACTCTACTGATTGTGCAACTAAACTCTACAGTCCTGTAGTGGAGTTTGAGCTTCTGTTGTTCCCTCTTCTTGTTCTGTTCCCTCCTAAGGGTTAGAACTTGAGTTCAATCTTTCTTCTGCCGCTTCTGTAGCCTATTCAATAGTTGGTTCTGTTTCTCCTCCTTCATATGTGAAGGGTGGGACATAGAAGGGAATCAAACTGTTGTTTGAACCCAGCTACTGTAGGATATTTTTTTGAAGATGAATTCCTCCATCTTTATGCTTTCGCAGTGGGAATTCAGTTTCCTTAAACACCACATCTCTGCTTATTTGAGTTTTGTGAGCTCCTGGCTGTAGGATTAGGACCTTATACCCTTTTGTACCTTCAAGATATCCTAGAAATACTCCTTTTTATGGCTCTAGGTTCTAACTTCCCTTCAGTTTGGTGGATGTAGGCACTGCATCCAAAAGGTCTCAAGTTAGTCAAATTAGGTTTAATACTAGTCGATACCTCTTTAGGAGTCTTATACTCATTTATGGATGTAGGCAGTTTGTTTATCAAGTAGGCTACTATTTTGATAGCCTCCCCCCATAGTGCTTGAGATAGACCTGAAGACAGCAGCATACACCTCGTCTTTTCAAGTAGAGTTCTGTTAAGTCTTTCTGCTACTCCATTCTGTTGAGGTGTAGCCTTGACTATTCTGTGCCTCTGAATTCCCTTCTTCTCACAGTAGTCATCAAACTCTTTATTGCAGAACTCCAACCTATTGTCTGTCCTCAAACACTTCAGTTTCTTTCCAGTTTGGTTTTCCATCAGGGTGTGCCACTTGATGAATGCTTCTA
>JAOQML010000195.1:17035921-17052658 GCA_027568935.1 Erythroxylum urbanii | reverse complement strand
ATTATTTTTATTAGTGTTGTCATTGTTTTATTAATATATTTAGTAGTAGTTTTATTATTTTTATTAGTATTAGTATTATTTTTTTAATTATCTAGTACCAAAGGCAAACCGTGTGAGCCACGGAGTAGGAGGGATGCCTTTAAATCACGCGGATGGAATCAGTGCAAGCGGTCCAGTGCGTGCAGCTTACAGGAATAAAAAAGGAGATAACTTAATAAGAATAGGCTCTTAGAATATTAGGACCCTCACGGGACAGTCTTTAGAATTAGTAGAGCTTTTAGACAAATACAGGATACAGATAGCCTGCATTCAGGAGACTAAGTGGTCAGGAGCTAAAGCTAAGGAGATAGAGGGATTGAAATTATAGTACTCAGGAAGTACGCGGGAGCAGAATGGGGTAGGTATCTTAGTGGTCAAGGAACTTATAAACCAAGTAGTGGGGATCACAAGGGTAAATGATAGGATTACGGTGGAAAAAATTGTTTTTAGCACTGTAGTTCTCAATTTAGTGTGTGCTTATGCATCGCAAGTTAGTTTAGAAGTACAACAAAAACGTCTATTCTGGGAGGAGCTGGATGGGGTGCTTCTATAAATCTCAAATACTGAGCAGCTTATCCTAGGAGGTGATTTCAATGGGCATATAGGGACTGTTTCAGATGGATATATAGGGACTCACGGGGGCTTTGGACATAGCACTCGAAATGATAGTGGGACTGATTTATTGGACATGGCCTTAGCATATGAGTTAGTGATAGCAAATTCCTTATTTAAGAAAAACGAAGCACACTTGGTGACATTTCAGAGTAGCATGACCATGACACAAATTGACTATATCCTTGCTAGGAAAAGAGTCAGATAATGGTGTAAGGACTGCAAAGTGCTTCCGGCCACATGCCTATCAATCCAGCATAAATTGTTAATTTTGGATCTAGATATTCAGGGATGGAGGTCACAACAATCTACTAAGCTGTGTCGTAAAATTAGATGGTGAAGGCTAAAAGGGGTCATGGTGGAACAATTCAAGACTCAAATTCGGTATAATACAACATGGTCTGTGAGAGGGGATGCTAATCAAATGTGGGAGGGAGTAGCGCCTGTAGTGAGAGAAACCGCCTCAAAACTCCTAGGAGTTTCTAGAGAGCAGGGGGTAGGCGGATGGAATCTTGGTGGTGGTCAGACGAGGTATAGGGGACGGTAAAGGCGAAAAAGAGTGCTTTTAATGATCTTTTAGCTAGTACAACAGATGCGAAACGGGCGACTAATAGTGTAAGGTATAGACTGGCAAAGCAGAAGGCAAAAAAGACTATTTCAGTGGCTAAAGGAAAAGGCTACGAGACTATGTACAGGGAGCTGGATACGTTTAAAGGAGCACAAAAATTTTTCAAGCTAGCACGAAATAGGGCACGTAAGACACAAGATTTCAACCAAGTCTGCTGTATACGAGATGAAGCAGGACTGGTACTCACGGAGGCCCAAGCCATCAAGAGGAGATGGCAGATATACTTTTATGGCCTACTTAACGAAGCCATAGTGGTCAACATAGCGTTAGGCGAACCCTCCGTGTCGGAACATTTTCTTCATACGCCCTCATGTACAAGGGTCATGAGGGGAGAAATTACAAAGGTTTTGAGGGGAATGAGGTATGGAAGAGCTGTAGGGCCAGATGAAATCCCTATAGAGGTATGGAAGCAGATAGGAGTGGTCAATATTGACTAGTTAGTTCAACTCTTTAATGTGATCCTCGAGTCAGTCAAAATGCCAGATAAATGGAGATTGAGTAGGTTGATCCCCTTATACAAGGCCAAAGGAGACATCCAACACTGTCATAACTATAGTGGCATCAAATTACTAAGTTATACCATGAAGCTGTGGGAGAAGGTAATAGAAAAGCGAGTCCGAAGAGCTGCTTCTATATCGGCCAACCAATTTAAATTTATGTCGGGTAGGTCCACGATAGAAGCAATACATCTACTCCGTAGACTAATGGAATGCTACAGGGAACGAAAATGAGATTTGCATATAGTTTTTATTGATCTAGAGAAGGCATATGACAGGGTTCCTAGGGAACTTTTATGAAGGTGTTTAGAGGCAAAGGGCATTCCTGGGACTTATATTAGAGTAATTAAAGATATGTATGAAGGAGCATTGACTAGCGTAAGGACGATAAGAGGTGACACAGAAGCTTTTTCTATTGATGTTGGGGAACACCAAGGCTCAGCTGTAAGCCCTTTTTTGTTCACATTAATGTTAGATGAACTCGCCATACATATTCAAGAAGAGGTACCTTAGTATATGTTATTTGCTGACGATATTGTCTTGGTATATGAGACTAAAGAGGGGGTCAATTTCAAGTTAGAATGTTGGAGAGACACGTTAGAATCGAAAGGTTTTAGAATGAGCAGGACTAAGACGGAGTTTTTAGAAAGCAACTTTTTAGGAAGCCAGATGATACATGAGGAGGTGGTAGCAATTGGTACTGACGTCATACCACAAAATTCGAGTTTTAAATATCTCGGGTCCATCATCCAGAGAGATGGTAATATAGATGTGAATATAGTACATCGTATTCGATCTGGGTGGGTCAAATGGCGAAGTGCATTGGGGGTCTTATGTGATCGAAAGATTCCTTTAAAACTTAAAGGCAAGTTTTATAAAATAGTGATTCGGCCAACCATGTTATATGGGGCAGAGTGTTGGCCCGTCAAAAGTAGACATACAAGACAATTGTTGGTAGCAGAAATGCGTATGCTTTGGTGGATGTGTGACATTACCAAAAGAGAGAAGGTTCGGAATTGTGTGATGAGAGACAGACTACAGATGACTAGTATTGCCGACAAGTTAAGAGAGACCTGACTTAAGTGGTTTGCATATGTGTGCAGGAGTCCCTCTGATGCTCCAGTATGAAGCTGTAAGAAAATAACCCTTAGTGACTACAAGAGGCGAAAAAGGAGGCCATATAAAAACTGGAAGGAAGTGATCAAGAAAGATATGTCAAACTTGGCCCTTACTGAGGTAGTGGCTAGAAATAGAAAAGTCCGACGTGATCGGATAAGGGTAAAGGATTAGTCTTTAACATTCACCAAAATAGTTGAGTAAGTTATCGAGAGAGGTCTACCTTCTCGCTCGTGCTACGTCTGTACCGCATAGGAGACCAACAATCTTTTTTTTTTTAGCCTACAACTTGGCTTTTCAGGACAGGTATATGGGGAAAGATCTCGTGAGGTCGTCGGCAACTGTCGGATTGTCATACCCTCAGAGTTCTGAGCAATGACTCCTAGCTTGAATAGAGACAAGATGAACTGGACTTGACAGCTTATCGGGTACTAATAGATCTGAACACCATATCAGGTATATCCTTTGGTTATTTATTTCTATTTATTTATGTATTTAGTGTACTACTATTTTTCATAATCTTTTCGTGCGCAAGTTTTACCTATTTACTCTTTAACCTGCGTCACTCTTTTATTATCTCATCTGCATTGTGGGTCTACCTAAAACAGCCTCTCTATTGTGTAGGGATAAGGTTGCGTACTATCAGACCTCCTTAGACCCCGCTTAATTGCGAGACTTCAAACTGGGTGTGATGATGATGATGATGATATTGCTTTTAAGACTGTATAGTCATAATTAAAGTATGAATTAACTAGAAAAATCCATGGCAACTTTAGCATGTACTTTTGCTCTTATAATTGGTCAATATGCATAATCTTTAAAAGAGTAGTAACTAGTGATAGACAAAAGCCAATGAGATTTTGAGCCTTATAGACTGACACATTCATATCAATCTCATTGTCTTTTATTTATGTATAACCTTCATGACATGTACATCCTGACTTTGCGTTGATTTTCTATTCAAGACCTCATTTTTTATCACATGCGTAAACATGAAAATGATATAGACATTCTTTGTTTTTGCAAGCTACATTAGCCAAATAACCTACTCATTGATATGAATCTTCCTTTGTTAAGCCCCCTTGAGCTTTATTAATCTTTCTTTTTCTACTAACTACATTAGATGCTTTAAACTAAACCAAATGTCCTACCCAAACCTTAAAGCTAGTAGCGTATTTGTTAATTGTTGATAACTGTGGATGTACAAAAGTATAAGTGTGGGAGTATACATATTTGTGGGATGGTTATTATTGTTGGGATGTCATTTTACATTTTATCAATGAAATTGCTACGTCGATTTAGCTTCTTTCAATTTTTATCAAAATAAAAGGGAAAAAAAGAGAAAAAATGTTTGAATAAAAGTATCGAGGAAATACATTTGTTTTGAAAATTTGTTCATTTGTTTTCTCCTCCTAAAGTTGTATTGAATAGGTGAATTAAGTATGTTGCACATGAGGTAGATATTGTTTTTGAAGGATCACTCCTTATAGTTTCAATGTATTAATATCAATGATTTTACAAGTGATTCCTTCTAATAGATTATGCTTCATGTGGTTTATGATGTGAGAGCTTGAATTTGAGCTGTGAAATATAATTGTTGCATTCATCATAGTTGATGGTGCCCAATTTTGAATGAATGTTAGCTTATACGCTTGATGTTTCATTGGTGTTACTTTTGCTTCACTAGCTTGATTGTTTTTATACTACATTATCCAAAATACATCTCACCTTACCTTTGCCCACATTACAACCTTACAAATGTCCTTTGATTCATGATTATGCATGTGACTCTTAGTGGTAGAGAAATGAAATAATATGCAAAGTTGTAAAATATCATGATCATGAATGGTATTTAAGTGTACCTATAGATCTATCTTATTAAATCACATTTTATCCAAGTCTACCTCTAGATTGCTCAATTTCTAAGGGTAATAAATGTTGATTAATTAAGAGTAAAAGCGTTGAATGTTTTCTTATTATTGCTTTTAAAAATTAATCATCTTTTTGCTTATGATTATTTATTCTTGGGAAATATAAAAAATGAGTAAATTTTTTAATTTGTGACTTTGATTTTGATGATTTGCCCGAAGATAATAAAAAACTAAGTGTACGAAAACTTGATATATATTTAATCTATAACACTTAGTGATTAATGCTTTAAAATACTTAAGACACTCACTTTAATTCATATTTAATTTTAAGTACAATTTGAAAACATAGGAGCTAAAGTGAGCGAAAAGTATACTTGTTGAGTCTTCTCAATATTCATGCTCTACTGTTTTCATGGAATAGATGGAAAAAGATTAGAATGAAAATGAGACAAGAAAGCACCAGAAAGGATGCAGAATATCTTTGTCATAGCCTGAGATGTTTGTTACCATCATTACAAATTTGTCACAGCGGTGAGTGTTTGCGACGCCTATGACAATTGTGTCACAGGCATGACACTTGCCACCTGTCCATTTTTAACGAACTTTTTATAAGGCAACATGTTGTGATGACAAAGGGTATCACCGACAGAATAGGTTTTCTGCATTCTCCGATTTTCAACAAGACGGGGGCAGTTTCATGGCTAATTCTTATAGATTTGATTAATCTATATATAATGTTTATACCATGAATCAAATGTCAATAACATTTGATTAATCTATATATAATGTTACATACCATGAATATTTCATCATTATTTTTTTAGCTAAAGTCTAAGAGAAATTTTTTTTTAAAATATACATTTTTTGGAAATTTTTAAATATTAGAGATTTTTTAGTTTCTTAAATTATAAAAGAGCCTATGTCTTTTATCATATTTTTTAAATTATGTTTCTATATAACTTATTCAAATCATATATGATTCCTATGATAATGTTCGAGAAGGACCGGTTTAATTAATCATTAAACCACAAACTTTCATCAAACTCAAACTTCGCCTATCTTATCAATAGACAAATCAAATATTCTTCTTTCGTAATCACCCCTTCAGCATTAACAATCAGCTCCCGCCTATGACGCCTAACTTCCTAGATATTACCTCATGAAGAACTTTTACATAGCAGAGCAAACTACAAACATAGAGCTTCAGAGCTCATTCAACTAAATAATTGAGGCTACATATAATTTTCCTGCTCTAATATTTCTCTAGTTTAGTATAATAAACATCAACAGATTTTTGGGTAGGTAATGACCAGCCAAATTTAAAGCTTCAGCCAGATGAAACCTCATTTACAGGGCGACATAAACCTGAATAAACCGCTTTCAAAAAAAGAGGATGCTTACTTTGAGTGAACACCTCTGCATCTAACTTCTCAATGTAAGACCATATCTGCCACATGATAATAGGAAGAAAATTACCACCGAGATTCATGATAAAATTCATGAAATGAGGTTACAAAAACTTTAAAATTCATGAAATTAGGTTACAAAAATTTCCAAGTACCACATCACCTAATTAATTTTATAAGCTGACGATAACAAATTAATGCACGATCATGAGCATACACATTACACACATGCACATTAAACTCCAGTGGTTGCTGGAGAACTACAAAATGAAGTCGTAAAGTAACAGTCCGTTGGGAAACCAGATTCACCTCAGAAGAATATTGCCTTGAGAATGCTTTGACATAGCCTAGAGTCGAAAGACACCACTGCTCCTTTTCACCTACATTATAAGCATTACTTGCCTTCCCATCGTTTGACTGACTGCAAAAGTTTTTGCAAGAATAGAGTCAAATAAAATTTGACTTTATGATAAGATAAATGTAAAATGGGCAGTTCTTTTCACTTTTTAAATAAATTCTTCAGAGGAAAAAGAAAAAAGAAAAGGAGGGCACAAGTCAGGATGCTAAAAAACCTTTTCTTGGTTCTTTCATTCTCATTATCCACCTCCATTGCTGATGATTCTTCAAGATCAACTGACATTTCATCAGTTTGAATTGAATTCAATCCTCGCAATGTTTGAGCCTCAGTCGCATCAGGCAGGCGTTCCACCAAAACTTTTGAGAAGCTCTTGTATAAAGAAAGGAACAATGTCTGGACATCACAACATTTGTAAGGACAAGAAAATGACAGCACAAGGATTTCAGCAAACAGCTGCAAGCATGAACTGTCAATTCAAAGAAAATTAAAGTTTCATTTCAATTACATGCTGTCTGTTAGTGAACTGGGAAAAAAAAATTCCAACAGAATATGATACACATGAATCAAAGGTTAAACAATTTACTATGGATGATAACTTGTAGGGACAGAGAGATTCTCAAAGATAAAGAATAAATGATGGATCAGATTAGCAAGACTTCTTTCATTTCTTTATGACGTAATCCAGATATGCAAATATAACAGTCAAGAAGAGCCTCAGGTTCAAGCGAGCCAACAGAGTGACATCCACATTTACCTCCACATCTCTTTTCACTGCATACAGAAGGCTCGTACTTATCTTTTAATATCTAAAGTGAATATTGGATGATATGACACAAGTAGTAGTGATATTTCCAACAATTAAAGTGTGTAAAGCAGAAGGATGCTGCGGCTCATCTTTCATGATTACCTCATTTTCCTCGTGGGCTCGAGCAAGAAGAGCTTCCTTGGCTTCCAATGATTCACAAACTGATACCTCCTCTTCTTTTGTCTTTTCAGCATGTGATTTCAAGCGCTTCATTCTCACAGGATTCTCACCAAGAACAGGCGCACCATCCACCAATGTGAGCTTTGACTCGGCAGCATCCAAATCTGCTTTTGCTTTGGCTGCAGCTTCTTCAGCTGCTACAACACTTATCTTAAGAGATGATACTTCTTTCCTTAGATCACATATACGGTAATAACTCTTGCTTACAGCATTTCTAAGCACCTGCAGCAAGAGAAAGAAATAAATAGAAACATTAAGGTCTAGTTTCCAAAATCTAGGATCACATAATCCATAGTATTATTGGCACGGAAGAGAAGATCCAGGAACAGGCGACTCTGTTATGCAGAATCCCACAACTTGTTCGCATCATGTAGTTTTAAGCCTATAGTCATATACATACAGAAAATAACAAGGAAATTTAAAGAATTTGTATAATCACAAGAAATGGGTTAGAATCAAACTATTAACGGGCTTATGAACTAAAGTGGATAGCTGTATCAATTTTTATCATGCACTGTGAAAGCTGTGTGAGAAGTTAAACGGATCCAGCTTAAGCTGATTTTCGTCTCCATCAGGACATAACATTTTTCTTTAGAAAGGTGAACAATTAACATCGTCAAACATTAGACAAACTCCACAAAATATGATTATCTCAGCTTCTAACAGTTTTTATTGGTTATATATAACGTTTTTCATTCACTTTTTATACTTCTTATCATACCAAATGGTGACTAATTGTCAACTGCATGAAGGTGTTATATCATAGACCTACCATAGAACTTCACACTTACAAGGTACATACAATCAACCATTTCACAGGAGGTTCTCGTCTAATGCCCAACTGTTTTGAGGAATGAATTTCCCGGGTAAACTAAAAATGGTTCCTCAAAAATTTTGCAGAATTTCTTATTTGAGATTATCACAAGTATTTATTTGACAATAATTGGCTTCAATGACCAACACCATGCATTGTGTGATAACAACTTATAGAACTATTGCAAGACTGAGACAATAGCCAAGAGAGAGAGAGAGAGAGCTCATGATGTACCTCCCATGGACGATCAGAGGTATGAAATTGCGCAACATTTCCTGCAGAAAACACCCATGCTACAATAGCCAAATTAGATAGAAGTCGATAGCCCATCATTCTGTCAATTGCTACAGCTGTCATTTGAGCATTGTTCTTCCAATAGGAATTCACTTCTCCTATTAACAAGATCTGTTTATCATGATCAGGGCATACTCGCGCAATAACTTGTCCGTATCGCTCCAAGACAGTGATCAAATGAGTGAAACTCTTTGAACCAATGTCGAGAAGTGTTTGAGAAACAACTTTAAGAGCAACTTCCCAACCATGATTAGGAATCACACTTTCCTCTACCCATGAGATTATTTCTCGGACAGTTTGGCGTCCCTTCACCTTATTGTTGAGCTCCATAGAAAGCTCATGCTCTACTGTCCTTTCTCTATCATCATCAACACTGTATCTGAAGTTTGGAGCACCCTTTGGTGGAAGCAATTCTTCTAAAGCAGGTGCATTCTCAATGCTCTACATTGAATGGTAACATCAGGACAACGAAAGGTTCCGACAAAGTAAGCATCAAGAAAACCAAATTAGAAAAGATCAACACACTGCCCAAACTATGTTAGATAAGACCCAAAAGGGACACATTGGGGAATATAGCACTGATGGATCTTAAATGCCAATCATATATTACGAACAGTACAAACAAATCTGAATTCTTTGGCTGTGAAAGACAATGGGTAGAAGCAAAGTTTGGCAGAAAGCAAAAAACAAGGCACCTGCTTCACAGAAAGTAAAAGACCCCGAGCGGATTTTCGGTGTAGATGGCAGACTAATGAGTTCACAGAAAATTTCTGCAAATAAATATTGAAATTCAATGCATATACCTGCTTAACCTTATCCCAGTATGATAGACGTACTTCTCGCTCCAAAACCTCTTGAACAAACACACGTTGTGGAGCCCACTTGGGAAGGTCCAAGACATAAGCCCATTCCTCCCACGGCCAAATAAATTGAAAGTTTGATCTGTTATATAAGAAAGTTTCTGAAATACCAAACCAACTACAGATTCATCTACCCTTCATAACACAAGCATCCATTATCTTCGTATTGCCATGCATAAATAGGATGTGCAAAACTTCAATTATCTTGAGATTGTTCAAAGCCATGCTCAGCTCTAAAAATAACTTTGTAACAGTACAAGGACTATCTCAACTAACTGCCTGTCTGCCTTCAGACAAGGACTCTTATCACTGTTAAAGTTTTAACAGACAATTCACACTTTCATAGAGTCACCCTTCAAACCTACATCAAGAGTTTCTGCCTTTTCAGGACCCAAAAATTTCAATCAACTTAGAAGTTCCAAACATCATTGATTGGATATTAAGATCCAAAAATAGCTTGTACCCTTCAAGGGAACAATAATATTTTATCACCACGAAACACCTTAGTGCATCACATGACAGAAAACACCATAGCTTAGAAAAGATGGTCAACGTATGACATTTGGCCTCTGTGCATTGGCCAACTTCCTAAAAGTATAGACTTACAGATGATGTGAAAACCAAAGGATGAATCGTATACGACACTCCATATCCAACTCAGCTATTTTCTCAAAAAGTGTACGAACTGCACCAGCTACGACTGCAGGAAAGGCCCCAGGAAGAGCCTAAGAATTAAGAATATTGTCAAAAACCTTTATAATGCTATAAGATGTCACATTTAGTATAGCTTGTCTAATAATTAGACAACATATCCCAAAAACAAAAATGAGGAAAGGAGAAGTCCCAGTTACCTTACACAGGTCCATAATAACCAATGCATAATATATTGGCTTGAAGGGTGGTTTCGGCAGCAAAAGCAACTGCAAAAGGAATGAAGATCATATGGCAGACCATTGTGATCTGTAATTGTTAACAAAGCCAATAAAGCGCATCTTGACTAACAAGAAAAACAAATGGTCTCTCCAACACCCTAAAACATAAAAATTACACATTAAACTAAAGTAGAGGCCATTTAAATTTATTCAAATATTTCATATTGATATCAAACGGAGATCATACTTAAAAAAAAAAAAAGGAAAGAGGTACGATGTATTGAAGCTTAATACCTTAAGTAACTTGTGAAGACAATTTTGATAGAAACCTCAAATAATAATGCATAAAGAAGCAATATAGTGAATTAACATAACATACATGTTAGTGGTAATGGTAACATAAATTTGGGCAACTAAAATCTCATCTAAACCACCTATTTGTAGGAGTAACAAAACCAAAAGAGAAATTATTGGGAAATTTGCAAACAGCATCATGTCTACAACATGTTACCTGAGAAAAAATAGTCTCGGCCATAAGATACTCATAGCGGAAAGGCACAGGAAGACCAACCATGTATGATGCACATTCCTTTCGACTAGCTTTGCATAAACCAAGAAACAGAAATAACTTAAAGTACATACATGAAAGATAAAGAAAATATCAGGAAGTAATAAGCAATTATTTAAGCACATACATTGATTACAAGACAAAAAATCAATGAAGTATGACATCAAACTGGACCACACCCAAATAAAACTATGGGAATGCATGCAAGAACAAGTAGTTACTCCAGAAGTAGTGCCCAATTAAGCTATGCGTCCAATAGTCAAGTCGCATCAATCTTAGTGTCCCACTGTTCACTATGACATCTTGGTTTAATAATCATGCACTTGTGACTTCTTACAATCGATAAACAAGGGCTTATTGCTGATGGAGAGAAAATTAGCAAACTTCTGATTATGTTTATGAAAGACATCAATGCAAAGTAGCAAAAATGTGTGAATGGTAGTTTACAAACCAGCCATTTAGGAAGAAAAGCACATCCAACAGATACTCTTCCACTACAAAGCGATCAATAGGCTGCATATCCTGCTACCAAACAAAATTAGAACTTAACTACAGTTTCAAAATTAAATAAATAAGAAAAATAGCAATATAATGCATAGACAACCTCAACTCCACGTAATGCTAAAACTCAATTTGTGATGTCAAAGTGTAGCACTTCATTAAGACAGAAAATGTGAAAAAAATATGCTCAAATACTAAAGGCAGGTAGCATGAAATACTAAGAGCTACTCTTATTAGACTGAACTTTCCTCTTTAATCCTGAATTCACTCAACATTGTTAGTCAATAATTTTCTCTTTCAATTTAGTAGAGCTTTAGGATTTTGTTTTCCCACATTAGCCTACCACTTCTCATGCTACAACAGATACCAAACTCATAAAGGACATAAAGGTAAATATCAAAATTTATCAATTTAAACTTAGCATCTGTTCTGAAGAATTAAGATGCAAAACCAGGGGAATCCAAAGATTCATAGAACTAATATGTTTAAGGTTGATGCTACAAGTCATGTGACATGAGCTACAAGATTCATTGACCATGTATTAACTAATTTATGCTACAAATTGTTTCATCAACAAGACTTCTGAAATTCATACAATCCATGGAGATCAATATAAGAAAAATGTATTCGTTGTGTGTTATGGATTCAAAGGCAATTTTACATATGGAAAGGATTTCAAAAAATTTTCATGAAAAAGTGATTCTCCTCTTGTACACAAGCTGCAATATAGTCAATCATACACTACCTCACTTTTACTTGAAGGAAAGATATTGAGTCTGCGTATCCTTTGCGGATACTTCAGCTCTGCACTGTGTTTCTGTTTGCCATAATTTATCCCTGAAAGCTGTAAAAGTGGCTCTGGTTGCTCAGGGGCATTGATACTACCAAATTCGTAAGACTTTCCAGCAACCAACTGAGCTTCAAATGAGAGATGAGGTCTTGGGACTAGAAAGTGGAAGTATGAAACAATGATTAACTAGAGCAATAATAACATAGGAAATAAAAAACATGAAGCACGTGGCACTCAATGAGCTCTACACAGGGAATATATCAATATATATGTACATATAAGCACTTTAGAACCATCTCTCATGTCAGAATCAAATCCACCAAACACGCAATCAGCACCCCTCAACATAAACATCAAAGCCTATAGCCCCAAGTAGTGTTCCTACATACTGCTGCATAGAAAAAGAACCTAGAAGATGTGAAAGTAACTTGCACGTGACAACAGTTCTCTCTTGTTCTGATCAGTTCTGTGGCAATGTACTATACAATAAAGGAACACTTTGGAAGATTAATGATACATTTAGAATTACCCTGATTGAGTTGTAATTGATTTTTTAAGCACAGGTCTGAGCTGAGGACAAGAGCGTTGTTAAATTCAGTAAAAGGAGAGATTATCAACTTCAGACCTAACAGCAAAAGTGAATAGAAGGTCTGAGCTGAAGTTCTAGAAATCATTGAAACATTATACTTCTCAATCGAATGAGTTCTAATTCCTTCAGCTCAGACAGAAGGATGATTAAACCTAGGTGGCAATAATCATTTGCATAATTCCTTCTCTATAGCTTTATTCCACAATCTATAGCTTTTGCAGGATATATTCCAATAAAACAGTGAGACCAAATGAATTGAAAGACAAAACAGGTTCTTACCACTATCAAGTTTCCATCCGCTGTTGGAGAGCATTTGTGTCCTCTCCCAAAAATCTTCCAAAAAATCCTGACGTAGAGATACAAATTAGTATGATACAAAATGAAATAGCCAAATAAGAATATCACATAAGTAAAATCACAGTTAAAGTAGGATCGATTGCAAGAAACTTGATCAACTGAATCTTTCTTCTCTGATTTTATGAGCTCCATGCACAATGGAATGTGTCGTATTAAATCATACCTTTTCAACAATACCATTTCCAGACCCATCCTCCTCAAAAAATGACAAGCCAGCATCAGAACTATGCCTTCTAAAGCTCAGGTAGGCTTCTATACCAACCATCACTCTCTCAATTTCTTCAGGAACTTGCTGCAATAGATGCTATGTTAGTGAACTGACACAGATACTGCTTAACCAATGTGAATACAGATATATTGTCAATTTCAAATAATGATCAGGAAACTTACAGATTTCTTCTTTTAATTTGAAGATGGAACAGAAAAGCATTACCTCAGCAAGTTCTGATCCTCCCCATGGAAGGCAGGATAAAACACAGGTTACATAGAAGTCACCACGAGCTTGCCATGCAGGGTTTCCTTTCTCCTCATCTATTGTTGTGGCAGCAGATGACAATAATGTCTCGAAGACAACTACCAGAGAAGTCGGTTGGAGCACTTTACTGCACATCTACAAACCATATCCAGATAACCAAATCTTCAACTTCCAAAACGGATATTCATACAAAATCCAAAGTGATGCCTAACATAACAACCTTATGACAGGTTGTTTAGTCTCAACGGACGGCATAGAAGGTAATCTAGTTCCAGCAAATAGTCAGTCATAGCCTATCTTTTTGTAAATAATTAAAAAAATTCAATAAAAGTTCTTGAAAGTCCTAAACAACATAATTTTCCTCACAAACAATCTCCTATGTTTCTTTTTGAATGATCGGATAGCAAAACCACCATACCATAGCAGTGAGAAATCGCATCAAAACACGAATCTTGTTGCAGTTTCCAGAATCTAAGGCATCCTGAAATGTTCGCAAGCATTAGGAAGAACACTTGCAAAGCAGTCTCAAACTTGAATAACACTCAGCAATTATTTGATCATAGAATATATGTGCTCAAAATTTAAAATTTCCTCAATGATCAACAGCTGAAGTGAATGCCACAATATACATGGCAAGCACAGCTTTCAAGTGGGTAAAACTCTTTCTCACTTAATACACACTGGCCATTGTTACGGACACCAGAGACCTAACATATTACAAAATGCATAACAAGAAAAGTAACTGAAGCTATTCCAAATACATCTGTAAAATATATAATCGGTAAAGTGGTAAACAAAAAGGCCACTATCAACAAAAATCCAGCAGATATAAGTAGTCATATGTCATCACATTACGATCAATCCAATTAGAAAGATAAATCAAATCAATCTTCCAAGTATATTATGATTATCCTTCTCAAAAAAGAACCACAACCAATTCAAGTTGAAAGATTAGCCACCTGGAAATTATCTCGAGTCTTCTCTAAAATCTTCTCAATAAATTCCTCATTTTCCAAGTTCAACAATCCAATCTGAGAGGAAGCAAGAAACAAAGACAGATAGAGTCAGTACCAGCAACAAAGGGTGGATAATGACAAGGCAGTAACAAGATGAGTTTCAAAAAGCAAAGAAAAAATCATAGATGGTTAGTTTCCTCCGCACATTAACAATATACGAGAGCACCATGATTTTGTTTCCTATAACCTCTAAAACAGCTTTAGAGGCCAAAGATTCGTTTTACTGAGGAAAGGTTAGATAAGCATCATTAACTTGACAAGAAATGTTTTTCAGGAAAGCATAATCTTTCTCCAGTCTACTCATGATGTACTAACAATAAATAATAAGCCAAAACCATTAAGAAAACAAGAACGTAGACTATTAAGGAAAAGTTCAGTCATCTTCTCTCTATATTGCAAGATCTTTCTCCCAAAATAAACTTGAAGCACTCATTTCTTGAAATCTTTTGGGTTTACAGAAAGCTTGCCTACATATAGACATCTATGGGTCAATGCGAATGAAACTGTTTTCACATCCATCAAGTATTCACATAATGTAAAAGAGAAAGAGATATAAAATATCAGTGGAGAAATACACTACCAGTGTCCCATAAAAAGGAATCTTGTGCGGCAATTGTTCAACACATTGAAGAAGAAACTGTCAGCATGAAATAAAACAACATGAATACCAGTAGTTGATTAATATAAAAATAACTTGCATGAAAAAAAGAAACAATTCACAACATTTCGTCAATCAATACTCTTCTCACAATTGTAACTGATCAAACATGACCACAAGAATGCAAAATCACTTTATTAATACAATAGGCCTAAAACGTTAAACCCCAAATGAGAAACAAGTACAATAGCCTCAGAAACTACAAGGGTGCCAGCATTTATATTGCATCAAACAGAACAAAACAGGGCTGTTTTTCAGCAGGAATCATCTTCGAAAATAAAAAGGAACGTATAATGTCGTTGTATCTTTGAAGCTAAGGAAAGCACGTAACATACGCAGAATTTGAAGCCCAAAATAAATTTGATTACTTCCGCCTCCAAAGCAAGCCAACAAACTCAAATTTCATTCGATGTATAACGCGTCAAAAGAAAAGTGGATGAGTAATTTTTTTTTTTTTGGAAAGAACAAGATAACAGACACTACCTGGGCAGCAAAATGAAGGTCAAAAAGTTGTTTTTTATATCGTAAGAAAACAGAATAGAAGAAAGGACTTTACAGATAGAATATCATGCTCAGAGTGCTCCAGTTCTCGCCGAACAGCACCGAAGCACGTTTCCTGAAAAAAGCATTTGGAAGTGAACTTCCAATGGTAAACAATTCGCAAAAAAATTAAAAAAATTGAATAGGGTGTAGGTAGCAAGAGAGAGAGAGGGTGTACGGACAATGTGGTCCTTGAAGTCGGAGGATGTGCCGTACTCGGGGCTCTTATCCCCGATTCGGAGCAGAAGACTTCTCCAGCTGCTCATTTCTCTGAATTAGAGATCAAGAGAGAGGGAGAGGGATTTTGCAGGGTTTAAAGGCTTCGATAGGGAATTACGGAAATGTTCTTAGAACCCTAATCAACGCTGGTCCTAAGGAGGTCTGGTTTTTACTTTTATATTTTTGTTTTAGTTGGGAAAAAATAAAAAGATAAAATGTGCTTGGATTATATTGTTTTATTTTTTAATTTTCAGTATTTTAAAAAACTTACAGCACAATTACAAAAACATGTAGATTATGTTTTTCCAATAGATTTCTTTATTCAAAAAAATAAGAAGTCCAAAAGTTCTAAATTTGTTGTTTTTCTAATAAATCAAAAAATATTATATTAAATAAGAAAATTTTAAATGACGAATCTTAAAATCAAAGCCTAAAAAGTTCATCATATACTTGCATAGATTGGAGAAGCCATAAATGAAGAAAGAGAAGTAGAGGGCAAAACATGAAAAATATGTTTAAAAAGAGAGACGTATATACATATTTGATTTATTTTGCGCTAAAACATGCTTTTTAGAGAAATTAGTGTTTAGATGATTCTATTAAGATAATGATATCTTAGGTCTGTTTGATTGGATGTTAATTAATAGAACGGAATGAAATAGAAGGAAACGG
>JAOQML010000195.1:16959562-16972781 GCA_027568935.1 Erythroxylum urbanii | reverse complement strand
CGTTTTCAAGAGGATTTTATCACATTTGATCATTGTTTGAGTTTTCACTTTTCATTTCCCAAAAATCCAAAAACACCTTTTTTTATACACTTTTCTTTCATTTAGTTCAATTCATTTAGTTAAATCAAAACATTCTAAAACCCCACTTTTAACTAATTTAGTTTGCATTTCATAACAATTAGGCTAGCTTAGATCAGTTGCTCTAGGTTCTGATTAAACAAACATTCTAAAACCCCACTCTATATTGCAATCCTTGGAATTAATTTGTTTTGATTCGGTTTCCAACGGAGTGATTCAAAGACTTAACCACACAGCGATCAATTGGTGAGTTTTGTTATGAGGAATGTTGGCGTGCGTTTGAGTTATGTTTTAGCTTAATGTTAGTGTTTGAGTTATGTTTATACAAAATGTTCATATTTGATTTTTTTAAAACATTGACGTTTAACTTGTATTTATGCGAAATGTTCATGCTCGACTTATATTAATGTGGAATGTTAATGTTTGAGTAAAGATTATGCGTTAAGTTGATATTTCATTTATAGATATTCAATATAACGGCACCTAGTAGAAATAAGGGAAAAAAGGTGACAACTACTAAAGATGTTCCTCCCCTAAAATAACCAGATCAATCTATCCCAATCAAACCACAATCACAGAGTTCATCCAATAATAATGCTAGCTAGTAGCAACCTCTATCTATCTAAACTAGTGTTGAGGGCTCTTCAGGTCCATATACGTAGACTTATGCTTAAATTATATTTACATGTTTAATGTGTTTTTCCTTATCATTATTCTTTTGTTATTAGGTTTCAATATTGGCATAAGAAAAAGAGGTAGAGGTATCACTAAAGGTTTTTAGATGCAACGTATGAATATTGTAGTGAACAACAAGTAGTTTGTGCATATTAATCCAAGCAACATTGTCCTATTGACAAGATCCAATTTGCAAAATTATCCAATGAGTTAAGAGTCATTGTCAGGAATGAATCGCCTTGCCTTTAGCAAGCCAGATAGTTAAAGGAAGACAACTTCCTATAGAATTCTTTGGACAAAGTTTTGTTAAATTTTCAATTTATTTAATTATATACAGTTTTTAGTTATTTAAAGATTAATTTAACTTATACATGTTGTTCATAGATAAAGCTCAATATCATCAATATCGATGACCTTAAAGTTTCAAGTTATGTAAGTTCACTATTGAAACAATGGGAAAAGGATCGTCATTATCGACTCTATAAATTCTACAAGTTTTTTCCTTCGACTGAGGAGGCAAGGAGGCGTGTTCTCGAATAGGTGACTACTAAAAATTGGAGTGAAATGTGTGATTATTAGGCCTTTTCCAAGATTAAGGTTTATCTTCTTTCTCTTTACATTTGCTTCCATTAATTTTGTTACATAACTCAATGACTATATCTTTTTTTAAAAGTGTGAGAAAGCCAAGGTTAACAAAGGAAAAATGAAAACTCCTCACACCGTCGGCTCGAAATCATTTGTTGGAATTTGTAAGCTCTTTATTAAGAAGTTATTATTATATCAGTAAATACAATATAATCTATTGTGTTTCTTTTTTTAATTCATATAACAAAGTCATAATCAACTACAAGGACAAGATTGTGAGAAGATCACACTCTACAAATTGACACACTACAAGGAAGGTGAAGGTTGGATGTTTAAAGGAACGCTTAATGATTATGTTAGTATAAAATTTTATTTTTAAAGTATGTTTGTTTATGTAATACTAAACAATAATATTTGAATTAAATCTCGATTTTGTTTTCTCAATTTTAGGATAAGATGCAGGAGATGTTGCAAAGCTCATTGTTTGACAGAAATGAGCCCAACGTGGATGACATTTACAACAACATCTTTGGTACAAGATTACAGTACATCAAAGGTCTTGGGTAAGCCTTAAGCCAATTGGTTCATCATCGCCACGACCAGCATATGTAAAGACACTTCAAGAGGAGAATTTGTCCCTTAAGGCTCAGTTACAATGTAATGAAGAAAAGTTAGGTCGTACAGAATAAAAGTTAAAACGTACTGAAGAAAAATTACAACGTAATGAACAAAAATTAGACCGTATTGAAAGAGAGTTGACTAAACTTAAAAAGATGGTCAAACAAATACTTAGGTCAAAGTATGTAAGTAGTGGTGACGATGAGGATTCTATAGTTTGTGCATATATTTTTTTCTTAACTTTTGTATTAATATTTAATTACATTTTATTTTTTACATAAAATGCATCTAATCTTAAATTATTTTTATTTTTATTTTACTTTACTTGATTATAATTCAAAAAATGTTAAAATTAATAAGATGAATTAAAAATGTTATCAGTAATTATAATTAAATGATAAATAGGAAAGTGTAATAAAAAATTTGTCAAAAAAACATTTTAGCTACAATCACAAAATTGTCACTAAAACTTTTTATCTTCGTTCCACGAAATGTTGCCAATAACCTTTAGCTATGTTCTAAAAAATGTAGCTAAACATATTCTGCTACCTAAAGCAAATTGTCACTACACATTATTACCTATGCCTGCGCTAACGAAGCTAATTATATTTAGCTACCAAATCAAAATGTCACAATATCTCATTTGCGACAATTTTCTTTCTCCTCACCTATCCCTTTTTACGGATAAATGATTGAAGAAAAATACATTGTAAGACGATTTGGTCAAAACGTCGCAGATAATTATTTGCTATCGAGATTTGGTGACCATTTGCACAACAATTTTTAGTTGTCGCTAAAAAAATTTTGTGACAAATTGTTGTCTTTCAGTGATGAAAGTTTTCGTCACCAAATACTTATTCTATTGTAGTGAGAATCATGAAAGCAATTTGAAAATTAGTAGAGTGTCTGAAATTATGCATAATTAAGCTAGTTTGTTTTCAATTAGTAAAGAAAAAAGCCATCATATCCAAAAGAAGTGCATATTGACACATTGGGCAAGAGGACCATATTATTGGTGAATGTGCTTATTATTTACCTTTAATGATGCAATTGTCTCTTCAAGTATGATAGGTGGGAAGGTCTAAGTTTCCATTTCACTTTACTTTGTGGGCCTTATTTCTATGTTTATGATCTTATAATCATCATTGTCCTTCAACAGTGAGACTACTATTTAGTCATGGTACTTTCTTATGCAACAAAGATCGTGTTGATTTCAACCCTAAAATGGAGGACCTCGTGGAAATTCCCAGTGATGATAGAATTACTTTCAACATCCAAGAAAAGATGAAGGAATTGGAAATTGTAGAAAAAGCGAGGGACATCATTCAAAATACGACCGGATGATTGATGCAAATTAATAATTATGTATATATTCATAAAACATAAGAAAATATAAATGACATGATACATACATACACACACACACACACACACACACACATATATATATATATTGTTTAATGTAAAACAATATGGTTCACTTAAAAATTGTACACTAAAATAGAAAAGATCAATGAAAATAAATAAATTCATTAGAGGCATAAGCAAAATTTACACATGCTACATACATCATTACATGAGTTTATAATTGAAATATAACCTAAAACATTATGCCCAATACATCCTCTTACAACTTAAAACTATGATTGGCTCATAGATTCCATACTCTGGTGCAGTAATGTAGCTCTTGTCATTTTCTGTGAGTAGGCTGATGATGTTTCTAATCTACTGAAGAGTTCTACTGTTAAACTGTTATGTAAATTGAGCTTTGTCTTGAAAAATGAGAGAATTCCTTTCCTACCAAATAGCTTTGACTAGGAAGGCCATAGATAAGTTGAAACACCATTTGATAGTGATGTTAGGATGAACAATAGTAATACACCACATTTTGATAAAATGCCAATCAATTGGAGCCTATCGAATACAACATTTTTGTAACATAACTTCCCAAGTATTTGAGATAAACTAACACTAAAAAATAGGTGATTGTTGCTTTCTTCATCACTCATGCACAAGGAGCATCTATTTGGGATATTAATAAGCAATAACTTATATAAAGTCTATAATTTATTTTTCATAGCTAGCTATAACATAAAGGATACTCAATGATGGCATTGCTTGTGCCAGACTAGGTGAGTCCAGGATAGGTGATTGGATCGTCTATGAAAAAACTTCCTGCAGGATTTGTTTGTGAAAATCCCATTACTGATGTGTTCCCAAATGATTTTTTCCTCTTAATCATTTAAACTTCCATTAATTTTAGTGATGATGGAGTTTGGAATATAGTAGAGACTAAATACTTAAAGAGATTTTGAAGAGGGATTTATTTGAAACTTAATTTGGATGTTTTCTAAAGCATCTCTAGTAGTTTTGAGAAGATGATGAGTATTTCCTACATTGGAGATCTTCAATCCCTACTTTACAAGCCCAATCTTCCTAAAATAAATATATATATTATTGAGAACCAAGGCTTTCAAAATACATCCATCAAATTATGGTAAATCAGTGAGAAAGTTATTAAAGCTAAATGGGTGTAAAGAGATGATAGCAGATAAATGAATCATTATGGCTTAGTGATCTAAAAGATTAGGATTTTTCAAGTAAGAGAAGCTATTTCGAAAAGTAGGGAACCAAGCATAATCCCCTAAATATCCATCAAGCATTTTCCATATTAAATTGACTCCAGCTTACTTAATACACCAAGTGTAAAAAGAATCCATCAAATGGAATGGTAGTAAGTTGAATATCAGCTACGCATTGTTTTATATCCTAACATAGATTGCCAATTGATCTAATGCCATCTACTTCAATTATGGTAAGAAAAACGTGAAAATCCTATAGAATCTATGGATGAGGAGAATTATTGGCCACATTCTTGAGTTGATTTCAAAAAAAAGTTCTCTGATATGCACTATTTTGAGCATAAATGAATGAAACCATAATTCATTTACCAGAACCTTTGAAAACCACTTCAAGATGCTTTAACTGATCAGATGAGAATTTGGATCAATAGATGAATCATATAGCAATATAATTCCATCATTAGTTTGCTGAGTATGATTGGACATTTGGTTCCAATTCCTTGGTAAAACATCAAGCAATTTACAGTTTAACTCTTTCATACAAGTTTCTAAAATGCCACCAATCGATGCTTTATGTTGAGTCAGAAGACTCTTGATCAAAAGTTTTTTATGGGGGTATCAACCCCTAATGTTTCAAGCTACTATAGTCACGATTGTAACTCCACTCTTGGAGTTTTTTTTCCTACTAGATCTCCGTATAAAGATAGGCTTAAAATCCTGCTAAGGTAACCCTACCTGATCTATATGTTTGCTTGGAGTTTTACATTCCTGTTTAGTTGATTCAATAGTAATAATTGTAGGATCTTTATGCACACAGGAACTCTTGCTATAGATTTTGAAATTATTAGCTTCTTTCTCATCTGTAGTAGTTACAACCTACACTACATTAGTATTGATTAGTCCCATTACCTCTTGGCATTCACTAGTTTTAAAGACCTTTCTAGTTGGTTTCCATATTTTTGTAGAAGTAAGCTATGGTTTCCATACATAAGACATCTTGATTTGATCCTCATATGGTTCCATGTTCTTATCTAATTAAATTATAAAAATGGTTTTAGGAAGATTAGATAGATGTAACAAGCACACGAATTTTAGAAAATTGGATTCTCTTTACTTCTTTTGTTGCTTGATCCATACATATAGGTTTTTCTATAAAACTTGCAATGTAAATTAAATCCTTTGAGGTCCAATACTCCAAGTGAACACCATGTATGCGAACCCAAATTGGTATATGTTCCTGCTTGATATCATCCATCTTTATTCCAGACCTTAAAGTGTGTAGTAGAAGTGGTTTGTCGTTAACATGTCACGAAACTCTTTGCAATACTTTCTCAACATCAATAACATTCGAGAACCTGAGTAAAAAACTTATCCTGACTGCTAATGAGAACATCTAGATTTGCATTGCCACTATTTCATCACTGGAGAAGTGAACGCCATTTTTCAATTTGTAGGTTTTAATATTTAACCTTGATATTTCGCAAGCTTACGGGCCATTCACGTAGTACTTAAGGTGTCGATCACATGAGGAGGGTTAATTTAATCCTAAAGTCTAAGGCCAACATAATGCACAATAATTTAAATGTAACAAAACTAAGAAAGAATTTAATTCAATCATGCAACTCAATTCCACGAATCAATTAAAAAATATTAATAAAATAGCAGTTACAACACACACAGTCAAGAATTAACCTAAAGGAACTATAAATAAAGACAAGGGGGAATTTTATCGATCTTCATTACTAACCTAATCGGTTATGACTTACTAGATTATCAGTTCTAGACAGTCCTAAGGTTGATTACTCTCTCTCGAGTTATAACCATTAACCCTAATTAGCTTATGTGAATTGCAATTCTTGATTAACAATCTATCCAAAACCCTAATTAGATCTGAAGTTGTCTAGAAACTATCAAGAACGTATGCAAGGTCTCTTGCTGCACAATTTACCAATTTGATTTAATTCTTGTTCTATTAAATTACCTAACTCTCGTTAGCCCAATTTAATAATTTGTCATTCGGGTCACCCTCTCAGTTTATCACCGAATTATGCAAGTGCAGAAATTAAATCACAATAAATCCAGTAAAAACACAAACAATCAAATTTCATTAAATCAAGGATAAAACAACCCAAAGGTGAGTTTAGACATCATCAACATCCATACAATCTTATCATCAATGGCTATCCCAATTCTGTACAATAATAAAACGAAAAATTAACTAAAAACAAGATCGGAATGGATGTCGAAGGTAGCAACATTGTGAAACATCCTAGTCTGAGAAGTACTTCATGTAGGCTTCTTCTCCACATCTCTCTTCCTTCTCCTCTTTCTTAATCTCTCAATTAACTCTCAAAAAGGTCTGATAAATGTGTCAAAACTTGACGTTTTTATTTGTTTACGCGTCAGCTCGATGTAAGCCACAATCGTGGCCCTATATGCCATGACGGTGGGCAAAATCCTGGTCTTCTATCACGATCGTGGCAGTCAGGCCACGATCATAGGTTGGGTCATAGGCTTTTTCCATAATTGTGGCCTATATGCCACGATCGTGGGCTGACTCCTATACTTCTGTCATGATCGTGGCCTATTGTGCCACGATTGTGGCCCGTTGTTTTGGTCCGAGTGTCTCTGAAACTTCTTTGTTCTTCAATGTTAACCCTAAAACAGTAACAAACACATTAAGGTACCTCAAAGACATAGAAATTTAGCTCAAAGACTTAACTAACCCATAAAAAATACTTAAAACACAATTAATTAATAAACTAACACAATTCTAACCTAAACACACACTAAACGATTAAGTTAACACTTAAATACACAAAAAACTAAGCCTTGAAACATGATGCAATTCACACTTATCAACATCCCTTATTTAAACATTTTCTTGTCCTCGTGCAAACGAAATAACAAACAATAACCCATAACACACAACGCACAATGTAGTAATGAGACAATGGCTTCAACTTCATGAATTAAATTTAACTTTAAACTCAATCATTTAAGTTATATCAAATAACTAACATGCAAAATCTACATCTAGGGGTCTTGAACTAACTATAAAAATTAATCCCGATCCAAGTGTTAATTTATTTTCCCTTTTCAAGCTATTACAAGTTCGGTAGGTTTTTATTAAAACAATGGCCTATTCTTTTACTCGGAGGGAAACATTGGTGATGAATGTCGATCTGATTACTCAACTAAGTTATTTTTATTAAGCCGCTTGGTTGAAATGTCATTGTGGCTTTTTGACACGAAGACACACATTTGTGATCTACATCGATCTGTTTACTTAGCTGGCTATTATCTCTATTCATAACCTGAAGGTTAGTGAATGGTTATTTATTTAGAAATAATTTTTTATATTTTTATTACCTACCTTATTATTTTAGCTACTCGATTCTATGAAAAATACTCATAAAGCTACTTAAGTTGAAATGCCTCAAATTATGAATGAATGTGACAATTTAAAGGGTGACAAACTCATACTAAATCCTAATTAAGTTGCATATAATTCATTAATTTTTCAAGTTAATGATTCTTCACAGCTTGATAGACTATGTTCAAAATTAAATCAATCCAAATCCATCAAAGCGATTGACACATCCACACAGTTCACAAAATGCAACCTAACAACTATCATACAATAAGTAAAATCACACTCAATGCAAAACATATAACCCTCCCCACATTTGAATAATATATTGTCCCCAATGTGAGAAATGGGCAAACAGACACATAAGAAAAGAATAAACATAAATTACAATAAATTAAAAACAAAAATGAAGACTAAATTTAAAAAGAAAGGGGGTTTGACAAAGCCTCATGGTGATGGAGGCAAGGATGGTGTTGGAGGTGGCAATTGAACACCCTGAGCCTCGAAATAATGATGAATATGACATATATCCTAGCTTTGACGTTGTTGAGTTTGGGCCATCTCCTTCATCATTCTGGAGTTCTCCGCAAGTGTATCTGTGATTACCTTGTATCCAGGATTTTCTTCTAGCTCGGTTCTTTTGTTTCTTCTTCCTCCTTGAACTCTTCACTAGTCGAGTCCTCTTCTACCTACTGAGGCGTCACTGTACTCGAACTCGCCTGAGAAGCCCTGATCTTAACATTTGTCTTTTGACTGATATTATGGAGTTCTATGTTATGGGACTTAAGGATTTCAGCACCTGATAGATGATGATGATTTAGGAAGTCTAGAAGATGGATAGTTAAACCACTATAGTCCATGCCATAATACTCAACAATGGTAGACACTAAGTACCCTATATATAAATCGTTGCTCTCTTACACAAAATCGCAGTAATAGCATTTAGCACATGTGTGGAGCTGTACACTGGAATGCTATGATCCATACATCACAACATAAAGAGTTCCTTTATTAAAAACTTGTTGGTTTCTTCAATACCCATTCATCCACACCTTATACACATTATTCATGTCCTAAATATCATAATTGCTTTAAAAGTCCTCATTTATTCCTTTAACAAATCAAAATTTCCATATTTGAACTCAACACATCAAAATAGACCATTTTCTAGATTAAGACATCAATTCACTACATGTACTTGTCAGGATCTCTTCTAGCCAAACTATTTCACAGAAGCATTAATAATACATCAATAATCATTTTTCATGTTTTATACTTTGACTAATTCGAGCTCTAATGTCCTCAAAAATTAGTAAATAATATAAGGTTCCTACACAGGGGTTTGTCACAGGTAGTATTAGGAAAAAGTACATAACTCAAGCTCTAGTCACTATTTATTCAATACAATTTCGCACAGGTCAAGATAAGGCCTAGATCTACAACTTTAATGCTTTGAGTTTCTTCAAATTAATACCCTAAAGATATGTAAAATAGGTCGAAAGGGGAAGATGAAATTGAAACCAAAATTTTGACCTACAGCTCAAGACAGATTTTCGGGTCAGTTTTGCATGGCCCTTTTGACATAGAAAATGAATGAGGTACTTAGGCAATAAATTCTTCTAAACAATGTTACTAAATGTCTTAAGTTTCTAACGACATCATGTTCATGCAGTTTGGTTCAGTATTCTACGAGTTATACCCAAAATAATACAGACTATTCTCATATCGCAACAGCACCTAGTACTCAACTTTAAGCCAAATTGCTAAACACTTAGAATCAAAATTCAAATTCAATTCCTTTATAAAAATTTTATTTAAGCTAAATTAAAAATCATCCCATTTGGATATTTACAAACCAAGATATGGCTAAAATACAGATGTATGTTCGTGAAAACACTCCATCTAACATATTCCAACACATATTTAACTCATCAATCTAACATCAACCATTATCATACAAGTAGCAAATCATGAAGAAGAATGCTTAATACTTACTTGTTTTATCAAAGCTCTTCAAAATATCACTACTATAGCTCCCAAGCATCATACGATCTTCATCATTGAATGAGGAATAGGCTATATTTTCTTTATAACAAGATAGTAAGGATATTAAAGTGGTAGTGTAGGATTTTGACAAAATCAACGTGAAGGGGTTGGGTTATGATTTTCATAAGATTGAGAGATGAAAATGAAGAGAGCATGTAACAGAAGAAGAAAATGAAGAAAGCAAGAAACGAAATAATGGTGAAAGATGGTCTTTCAATTAGGTAAGTATAGTGAAAAGTAACGTAACAATTGCTTGGTGAGTGTCATAACATATGTCATGACACTTACCACTTAAATAATCCATTTAATAAATCAATTTCTTAAACTAAATAATGTCTCTCAATTTCTAATCCAATTGTCTCCCAATTTCCAATGATACTTTTCATTAAATCTAAATGTTAGTTATCAAAAATTTCTACTACCATTTGATATTTATTTCTACTGCCATTTATCAATGATCTTGTCACTTGGCATTTTTCTTAGTCAAAAATATCCTTAATTTAAGAAGTTTCCCATATTTCACTAAAAATTCTAAACTAGTAATTATACACACCATCTTAATTTTTAAAACCATATTATCCACAATTCACTATATAATCACCTTTATGAATTAATTATACCCTGTAAATGTCAAATGAGTGTATGAACAATCATTGTAATGTGTGCAATTTTTAACAATCATATATGTGTATGCTAATATTATGCATGAACATAAAATGCATTTTCTGACTTCTCATTGCTATTTCTCATTTATAAAAATCTAGGGTTATAACCTTTAGTATGGAAACAGGATGTTGCAATTCTCCCACCTTAATCAATTTTGTCCTCCAAATTATTACCTGATTGGTCAAATAAGTAGGGGTATTGTCTCCTCATATTCTCTTCGATTTCCCATATGGCCACTTCTCTCGAATGATTCTTCCAAAGGACTTTCACCAATGGAATTACTCGGTTTCTCAACTTTTTATTCAAATATCCAATTATGCTTGGTGGTTCCTTAATATAACTCCAATTACTTGCAATTTTAACTTCCTGAGCCGGTAACTTATAGGCCAATAGTCAATGTGTATCTAAGTCATTTCAGCAAGTAGTGCTAACTTATAGGCCAATAGTCCAACTCTCTCTATTATCTCATATAGACTAATGTACCTTGGGCTTAACTTACCCTTCTTACAGAACCTCAACAGACCTCACCAAGGTGATACTCTCAAAAATACTCTATCTCCTACTTGATACTCCATATCTCTTCTATGCTGATCCACATAACTTTTCTGTCTATCTTATCCTGCTTTTATTTTACTTCAGATTAATTTCACTTTATCAACAATATCCTGAATTAGTTCTAGGCCTTCGATAATCTTTAAACCCTCTTCATCCCAATATAGAGGTGAACGACACTTCCTACTGTACAATACCTCATATAGAGATATACTGATAGTACTATGATACTGATTATTATAAGCAAATTCAATCAGAGCTATATATAGATCCCATGCTCCTTGAAATGCCAAAACACAAGCTTTGAGAATATCTTTAATAGTCTTAATCGTCCTCTCTGAACCTCTGTCTGAGGATGAAATGTAGTACTGAAATTCAGTTTTGTATCTAAAGCTGCCTGTAAGCTACCCCAAAATCTTGAGTTAAAGCTGGGGTCCCTGTCTGAGACAATGGACACTGGAACCCCACGCAATCTCACTACTTCATTCGCATAGCTCTGAGTTAACTGAGCTAGTGAGTTATTCTCTTTTACTATCAAGAAATGAGCCGACTTGGCCAATCTATCAACAATGAACCAGAGTCGTCGACAAACCCATTATAAAATCCATTATGATTCTCTCCCATTTCCACTCTGAAATAGGAAAGGACTGTAACTTACTAACCAGAACCTAATGCTCAACTTTTATTTGTTGGCAAGTCAAACACTTAGCCACATAGTCAGCTACTTGTCTCTTTATCCCTGGCCATTAGAGTTTTAGCATGTTATACATCTTGGTAGTGCCAGGATGCATAACATAAGCTGCTATATGGGCTTCCTCTAAAATTCCCTTTCTCAGATTATCTACATCAGGTACACATAATCTCTGTTTCAACAACAGAGTATCATCTCTCATTTCAAACTCAAAATCTGGATTTACTTTCAACTTCTCAATTAACTTCACTAACTTGGGATCTTAATTTTGAACTTTTCTAATTATGTCAGATAACACAAGTCTCAGTTTCGATGTAACTATCAACCCTTCTTTCTGCCACAAATTAAGCTCAACATTCAATGCTCTTAACTGTTAGGCAACCTTGATAACTGTACTTGAGCTACACTGCTATTAATCTTCCTACTTAGTGCATCAGTTACCACATTAGCTTTACTAGGATGATACTCAATTGTACAATCATAATCCTTCAACAATTCTATCCATCTCCTCTGGCTTAGTAAATATTTCAAACTCTTATGATTAGTGAATACCTGAAAAGTTTCTCAATACAAATAGTTTCTACAAATCTTTAAAGCTAATACTACTGCAACAAGCTCTAAATCATACCGGGTTATTAAACTCGTGAGACCTCAACTATCTCGATGCATATGCTATTACCCTACCATAGTGCATCAATACACTTCCTAAACCCTAGCATGAATCATCACTATACACAACATATCCTCCAGATCTAGATGAAGTAGCTAACACCGGTGTTGTAGTTAATCAATGTTTTAGCTCCTAAGAACTCCTTTGACAATCATCATTCCATTTGAAAGGCACATTCTTCCTCTAAAGTTTTGTCAAATGGGATTAGTGAAAACCCCTCGATAAACCCTCTATAATAACCAGCTAATCCAAGGAAACTCTAAATCTCAGTCACATTTCTGAAAGCTTCCCAATTCATCACTATTTCTATTTTCTTCTGGTTTACCTGCATGCCTTGTCCAGACACAATATAACCCAAGAATACTACTTGATCAAGACAAAATTCACACTTACTGAACTTGGTATACAACTATTTCCCCCTCATTATCTGTAGAGCCAATCATAGATGTTCACCATGCTCCTCTCTACACTTTGAATACACCAAGATATCATTAACAAACATAATCACGAAACGATCTAAATAAGGTTAAAATACCTTATTCATTATGTAACATCCCGTTTCCATATAACGGGTCGAACCATAGAAACGGGTACATGAGAGATCAATAGGAAAACAAATCTCATGCTCATGCATTTGTGAACAGTGATTTTTGCACATGAAAAATATCTGTACATGCATTCAT
>JAOQML010000195.1:16917027-16941436 GCA_027568935.1 Erythroxylum urbanii | reverse complement strand
AAGTCTTCCCACTTCAATTGGCAAGGCCTGGTGGTACTACCTGGGATAGTCTTCCACCACTGGTAAGCTGGGCCCTGCAGTAATGACACTGTGTAGTCGAACCTCTCATCCGGCTCGCAGTCTATATGATCAAAAACCCTCTCAGTCTTTTTCCAACCATCCTTCGGCTTCAGCAGGGTCTGTGCTGCCATAGAAGTCCACAGCTCCCTGCTTCCACAGCCTATCATACCTCCTCTCCCTTCTCTCAGGAACTCTAGGAGGCATCTCCTTAGATTGAGGTACTGAGGACTCCCTACTGGCTCCTACCGATACTTGGTCAACTGGTTGATCAATTTGATCAACTAGAGTGGATGACATATAACCAAAAATAATTTCAATCATTTTCTGCACTTCTCACGATATTTCATGCTTAACATTTCTATATGTCCCAATAGATG
The DNA here is from genome assembly GCA_027568935.1 of Erythroxylum urbanii. Lineage (NCBI taxonomy): Eukaryota > Viridiplantae > Streptophyta > Magnoliopsida > Malpighiales > Erythroxylaceae > Erythroxylum > Erythroxylum urbanii. The sequence continues at coordinate 16,940,999 of JAOQML010000195.1, read as the reverse complement.
CCAACCATGCTCTAATACCACCTAAATGTAAAGCACTTTATCGCAGGGTACACACCGGGATGTCCGGAGGTCATTTCGGTATATATATCCTACGATAAGGGTGAGCCACGTTCGATTGCTACAGTCACTTCACAAGGCATCATATCATTACTCACTTATAAAGCATCATAAGAAAATCACAATATATTTTAAAAACTAAATTTTTCCTCGTTTCATTTCAAAAAACCAAAAGTTTGCATTGTATCTTTCAACACTTACTACATGTACATTATCAAAACCTAGTACAAAAGAACTACATGAAAAAGGAAAAATATACAAAGTCTATCTAATCTGTCCAAAAATCCCAGTTGACCGACCTTTAAGCCATGACTTCTCTTGCCAAATCACAATCTACACGGCTAGTAGAGCCTCTTGGTAGCTAAAGTCGTCTCTCGGTCCTGAAAAGACAATGTTGCAATTTTGGTGAGTTTTGCGAACTCAATGAGGTAACCATCATCGATGGTTCACTCAATTCATGCAACACAACATTTCACATAACACATATTTCACCAAATTATACCTTACATCAGTATCACATTTTCACTTAAGCATAAGCAATTTTGCATTTCAATCAATCATATATACTTAAACAGATGCATATGAAATGCTCATGAGATTCTTTTCTAATTATTATGTTATTGTGACCGAGTGCCTCAATTGTCCCATATCTATTTTGGATACTGGGCTCATTGATAACTATCCCTTATCTGATGAGGATATAGGGCTCATTTTACATAGTGAGCCTTTGGCTCTTAATCACTTTTTGAGCTTGAGGCTCCTTTTTACACTTTGAGCTTTAAGCTCTGATCGGTGGCTACTCTAGTCATAACTGCCATTATCTGATTGTACATTCATGTATGAAATGCATCTATCATAATTAATCACATTATGAAGCATATAGTTCTGCACATTCACATACAAATAGTACTTCAATATCTCAATCCAATATCACAGTCATCGGAGCTTCATTGTCCGGAATCAACAATCAAGCCACATTCATTCAATGATTTCAAAACAGAATTTAAACAAACAAGTAATTAAGTGAGACCCTCTAGGTTACTCACAAGTTGCTTCTGAAGCTAATGCCTAGAAGTTTTGGCAACGTCTGGAGGTTGACGTTCCAATTGCTCCTCTATATCAAACACCATAAATATATATCACAGTTTGTAAAATTATGAGTGTTTAATAATGCACACGTATGAAATGAATTATATGCAATGCATGTTCATGACAACCCCAGGTATCTTCCCATCAATTTCATTCACAAAATCATTTTCATATCAAAACTCATCTAAGTACAATTTATACTTAGGTTTATGCCTCATTAAGACCATTAGAATCTCAATTCATTTCTTATTGACTCGCTTCAGATTTTTTTTCTAAGTCACACTTTCGGGTCTATTGTTCACATTTAATTTGAAAGTGAAAATGATGTAATTTTGTCATACTATCTTCTAGAAAAGTGTTCCTCTATGTCGTTTCTTTCCATTGACACCAAAATCACTCAATTTGGTTTAGACATTTGGAAGATATACCTCTAAAATTATCGGGTTGTTCACAATCAAAAATAGTGTACTATGTACAACTTCCATCCAGAAATTCAAAATCTTAGAGAAAGAATCAAAATTATACTTCTTGAGACAATTTGTAAGCCTATATCTCTAGTTTACTCCAAATTAAAAAGTGTCTAATTTGGAATCCTATAGATCCAGATATAATCAAAATATTGAAGGGTGTTTAGGAGCAAATCCTATTCCACTATTCCAACAGATTCCACACTTTGATTTGATCAATATTTCTCAATTAAATTCAAAATGCTACAAAAGTTAATGGAGGGATAGAACACTGTATTAGGAATCTATTGGTCAAGAATCAGATCATTTGGATATCTAGAGAAGAAGTTATGGTCATATAAGTAAAAAGTAGACAAAGAAGAAGATAGACTGAGCAAAAGATAGACTCAGAAGATAGACTAAGCAGAAGATAGAGGAAGTAGAAGTCAACCTAAGACAATAAAGATGGTCAACTTAAGATAAAGTAGAAGTCAACCTAAGACAATACAGATGGTCAACTTAAGACGAAGTAGAAGTCAACCTTCATCCAATTCTCCATTGAGAAATGCAGTCTTAACATCCATTTGGTAAAGCTCTAAATCAAAATATACAAAAAACTGAGGAAAACCTAACCACTAGTGAAAACGTTTCCTTATAATCTATACAGTTTTGTTATGTATAGCCTTTGGCTACAAAGTGAGCCTTGTACCTTTTAATGGAACCATCTGCCTAGGGTTTGATCTTGAGAACCCATTTTTCCCAATAGCTTTTCACTTAGTAATAAGATCAAGCAAGCCCCAGACTTTTTTGGTCTTCATAGATTCCATTTCATCTTTTATAGCATTAATCCATTCCTTACTAGCTTTTGATGAGATTGCCTCATGGTAATTTCTAGACTTATATTCATCATTAGTAATAGCCATGAAAGATTCCCCCTCAATCCTTAAATGATGACGGGGAATATTTCAACATTTGCTTCTATGAGGATGAAATTATTTTGAACTCTCATTAGGATGTACTGAACTAGAAGGGATGTCACTCCCACCATCTCCAAATTATTGAGGAATGAATTCCTAATTTTCAACTGGGTTGAGAGATGGATTAATCTCAGTGTCTTATAGTTCAAAGAGTTATAGATTCTCATTCACTTCACATTTGTTAGGGAACTCTTCTTCTAAAAATTCCACATATCGTGATTCAATTTCAGTTACAGTTCCATCTTACTACTTACTGATGAACACATAACCTTTTGAGTGCTCAAATATCTTATAAAGATACATTTTTTACCTCTAGGTTCCAACTTTCCATGTCGATGAAAAATGTTGTGTATGTAAGCAACATAACCCCATAGTCGTAGATTATCCAAACTAACTTGGCTTTTTGTCAATCCAAAGCTCATAAGGGGTAGAAGAAACTAATTTAGAGGGCACATGACTAAATACATAGACTACAATTAACAATGCATCTCCCCAATAGGAAATAGGAAAATTTGCTTATGCCATCATTAACCTAACCATATCAAATAAAGTGTGATTTCTTCTTTCTACTACACCATTTTGTTACAGAGTTCTTGGAATCATTAATTGTCTAATAATTCCTTTTCTTTCACATAATTCTTTAAATTGATCATCTAGATACTCACGGCCTTGGTTAGTTCTTAAACTTTTAATTTTCTATTTATTTGATTCTCAACCTCATCAAAATATTTTCTAAAGCAATTCAACGTTTCAGATTTGTTGGACATCAAAAAGATATGACAAAGCTCGTATAATAATCTATAAATGTGATAAATAAGAATTATCATGCCTTGCCCTCACATTTAATGGTCCACAGATGTCAGAATGGAAATTTTCTCTTTGAGCCTTTGCAAAAGGTTTTCTGGTTAACTTTCCTGTTAAAAAATTTTCACACGTAGGTAAGTCTAGTTTAGCAAGTGGGCCTAAAATATCTTCTCTAGCTGACTTTTTTATTCTGTGTTGCCCAATATAACCCAATCTATTATGCCATATCAGTGAATAATTATTTCTATTATCAATAGAAGCAAACAAAAAAAAGAACTATTATGAATATTGGAACTATTAATAATATGTAAAACCATAAAATGATTCATAACATAACTAGAATCATAATAAATTGTTCTAAAGAAAATATCCAAACGATTATTCTCAAGAATCATGCAAAAACTAAGCTTAAGCAAAGTAAGAACAGAAAGTAAATTTTTTCAAATATCTGGAGCATAAAGTACGTCATGGAGATACAATGGATAACCATTTCGTATATCCAGTTTATAAGAGTTGATGCCAAGCACATCAATACTGGAATCGCTCCCTATGTATACTTTAATGCTACCAATTAGAATTCAACGATAATCAACGAACCCTAAACGGTCCCTCGTGATGTGGTCGGTTGCACCTGAATTTACAATCCACGCATAGAGAGATTCAGCAACTAACACAACATTAGCTATATAACAAGTAATATGAGGAATATGGTCAAGATGTACCTCTTGTAACTTTTTTGGCTTAGTGTATTCATAAGTGAAATGCCCCATTTGTTCACAGTTGTAATAGTTCATCTTGGCTTTGTCCTTTTTGCCAGCTCATTTTCCCCTCTTATGTTTGACTTTCTTATTATATTCATCATTTCCTTTGGAAGCACCTCTAATCCTTTTTCTTAATCTTGAATGCATTATGAGAACTAGACTCAGTTACCAACACATTTGGAGGTCTGGCAGTCCCTAGCCGTTATTCCTCCAACTCCAAATGACGTGCAATAACCTCAAAGTTTTTTACACTATTATTATATGTTAGATTAAACCTCATGGGCTCCCAATTATCAGGAAGTGATCAAATCACCACCTAGATCTATTGCTCATTAGAAAGATTGTTTCTAGTCACTTTCAGCTCAAGTATCATGCTAGACATAACTCTCAAATTCTTTTTAATTGAATCATCAAGGTGCTTTTTGTAGCTATCAAATTTGAGAGTCAGGCCACAAATTTGAGTTATGAAAGTCTTTCTAAATTTCATATTCAAAGTTGTCCACAAGGCATTTGCAGTGGGGTACTGTTCATACTCACACATGAGATCATTATCCATACTACTCAGTAACGTGATGCAGTTGGAATTACTTTTCTTTTACTAGCTATCATAAGCTTCACGATCTCGGCGGTGTTGAGTAGTATTACCCTCTTTGAGTTGAGCGATAACAACTGTTAAGGCCTATAGGACCTCTTGCTGCTTAAGCATATACTGAATTTTACGGTGTCATATATCAAAATTATCACCGTTAAACTTTTCACCTTTGTTAAGATCAACTATGATTTGTTTGGAAGCCATCTAATAAATATAGTGTAAATTTTGAATAAATCTCAATTAGCACCATATATACATCAATTTTGTAGCAACAATCATATTAAATAATTATAATGAAACATAAATGAGTATATGACACTTTGATACTCGCAGAATCACGTTACATTATAAAATTTCCAACACATAATTATTTAAATAATTTTTCATATCAAAAAATCATATATTAAGTAATAAAGTTAACTCAACTCAATATAATCCTACTTATGTGTAAACCATATTTGACATACTAACATGTTTTAGAATTTTGTAACATTCAATTATAAACATGCCTTAAACAAAATTGTTAAAATCAAGTAATTTTGAAAAATGTCAAAATAATCACATAAAACCAACTCTAGCAAAATAATCTCAAGAAAATATTCAAAAATAGTAAGAATTGTTTTTACAATCTTCTGAAATTTTCATATATATATCTTGACATTTATTTCAATTTTCATGCACTTTTCATGAAAATAAGAAATAAATAAATAAACCAATAATTAAAATTTGGTATAGGCAAAATATGACATTTAAAACTCCCACTAACTTCTCACTGGTTTGATATGTTCAAAATTATTATTTTTACATGGCAATAACAAAAAAAAGCATTGCACAATAATAAAACTTGTCATTTTATTTCTGAAAAAATATTTAGGGTCCACTCTTTATCCAACAAGAAATGGAACATTTGACTCCGTAACATATTTCTTATCACATATCATCATATGGGTTCTAGTGGTAAATTTGAGTTTTACCAATACTCTTTAAACATTCAAATAGTCATATCTTTCTAACCAAAATTCTGAAATTTTGGACGTAATATATCATTAAAATCGTCTCAAAATCTAGTTTCCATTGACATCTATATCAATGATTAATTCACGTCATATTATGTGAATAATGTCACAAATCAATATTTTAGATAGTTACGTGATATGTTGATTATATATATATATAGATATGAGATGAGATCAAACATGTCTAATAGATATAAAATTCATAAAATCATATCACAAATAACAAATAACATACATGATGTCATGTCATCAAACTCATCATCACACTTATGTGAAATATTTCAATAGTACGACTTTCATTTTGTGCTTAAAAAATGTCTTGTTAACATCAATAAGGCATATTTCACATTTTGTATATCCAATTTCCACATGTAATATACCATTAGAATCCTGGTGAATTCTACTTTCGAATGAGATCCACTTTCGTATATTAATTATAAAAAATAATTTGTCAAATAATCCCTTAAAAAAGAATTAGGTTCTCAAGTTTGGTTCACTGTAGATATACATACTCAAGCCAAATATGATATGTTCTTTCATATATTCATCGTCATGCATAAGAAATAATGAGATCATACTCAAGCCAAATATGATACGTACATTCATATATTCATCGTCATGCATAAGAACTAATAAGACCATTCACAACATATCAAGATTCAGCGAGGAACATGAAAAGAATCGACTGGGCTCTGATACCATTGAAAGTTTACATAGAAACTTAACGCGAACAACGAAAGCAATAATGGAGGATTCTTTTACGATGTTCCTGACTCACGGTATGTTGATTCTATAAGAGGTTCAACTTGATTCCATCAATTCAATTGTCTTTGCTCAATCAACAATGAAAGATCATGATAATCTAATAACCTTCCAGTCCATCACTTTTCAGACTCTATTTTTTAGTCAGTGACTCAAAAAAATTTTCAAGTATGCTTTATATGTACTTATAGAGTAAAAATTAATCAGGCAGTTAAGGACACAGAGATGATTGGGATATCATGCTATATCCTATGGTAACTAACAAAAATTACCTTATCCTAATACTTGAATTTAAATATCGGTCATTGCCATGGGTGGATAACCATCAATCGTATATGCCAACATATGTCTTAACAAGGAATGGAACCTACAATCGCTCTTTTTCCTCCCTCACAACTGCCTCCAAACTCACATCTTCCTTCCCTCACAACTTCCTTCACACTTTGACTATACAAATCTACTAATAATATTTAAGAACATACAATAGAAACTACTAATTACAATTACGACCCTCTAATTTAGTCTCACATCTACAAAGACTCATAAGGTTAGGTTCAATCTACGCTATGATACCTAGCATACATAAACAATACTAAATAAAGCATACCATAGCTGACCTCCAAGTTGTAAAAGATCTGAAAATAAAAAAATGTTTCAGCCTTACTCATAACACACTTTTGCTGACATACATCATGTATTGTGCTGTAAGAGAAAGACTAAGAACCCGTCTGTGTTGATTTTAAGAGCCCTTTCATGAGGATCGTATTGTTTAAGCCTCATAATTTATATGACTAAAATAGGAACCCTATAATGGCATGAGAGATCTGTATGATCATATTATATGATTTACAAAAATGATAGGCCTACATATGGCATTAAACATGATAAATTATCACACTTTTTCATATATATTAATGGGCTCATAAGTGAATAGTATCACACTCCTTACTAGCTTAATAACAAACCTCAAACAACTGAAGAACTGGTTTGAGATCCACTTTACCAGTAATTGATCCAGCATAAGTTGGTGACTTCATTTAAGATAATGTAAAATTCAAGCGCTAGGATTATATGAGATGGCTTAGACTAAAAATTACGAAAATACCTAATCTTAATAATTTGCTTATAGCCATTGCTTTACGAAAAGGTTGAAATGATAGTAGCCTTTATGAAAATCCTTACAAATGGATAGGACACATAACTTACAAGGAAATTCAAGGAAAGGCTAAAAGGTACATGGACTTAGACAAAACTTAGTTGGCCACAAAACATCCAAATGGATCACTAAAACATAAATAAAACCTCATAAATGAAAACAAATAAATATTGCATGCTAAAGAGAGACAACTTAATAGGTCTTCTAAGGGAATCATAATTGTAGAACATCTAAAGAAGGAGGGTAGGTTTGAAGGATGACCATAAATATATCTACATATATTAAACACACCCATGAATCACATTTTAAACTTTTTAAGGAATGAGATCTTATGAACCCATCTTAGATCATGCCATCACAGAAGAAATTAATAGAAAGCTACTATAAATTCCACCTAGATTATAGCACCAAAAACTATAAGAATCTCATATGAACCATTAATGAACTATTACAGCAAGGACAATTGAAGCAATTTCTTAGAAGGAAAAGGATACCTACATTCCTAACATTTTATAGGTTTGGGACAAAGTAAAAAGAAGGGCCTTGACAATGAACAAATATTTATTATTTAAATAAAATATAAATTAAATTCCTTTATTAGTTTTTTCAAGTAAAATGTTCTTTATTTTATTATCAAAATTATCTCAATTTCTATAATCATAAATATTTAACAGAGGGATTGGTACCTTGATAACGTACAAATATGTATTATTTAAATAAAATACAAAATTCAATTCCCTTATTAGTTTTTTTCAATTAAAATGTTCGTTATTTTATTATCAAAATTATTTCAATTTCTATAATCATAAATATTTAACAGAGGGATTGATTGTTCGTTACTCTTAAAATTTCTAAATTAAATGCATTTCATACATGTTTATACTTACTCAAATTGCTAACATTCTTATGAATATAAATCTTATAACTTAAATTTGCATTAGGTTTCTTAAAACTAGTTTAACATAATTTCTCATAATTCTCACTAAAAGAGATACTCTTTTAACAAATTTATCAATAACTCAATTTTAGCATATTAACTATTCTATATGTTTTCTTTGCTTTTTTCCTTTTCTACTTCTAGACAAATGCTTTTTAATTAACATAAATGAAATAATTATAACACAATTGAACTAGAAAAAGAACAAAAGCACATGTATATAGAATTGGGAAAAGTAGGTAAGCACAAAATAATAATAGTAACTCGACCATTTGTATAAAAAATATATCAATGATATTATATATTTGCGACAAAGAAAAAAGAATGAGACAAATTTAATATCCTATATTAAAAATTAAAAATAAAGAGTAAACTTTTATAATAAAAGCTATCACACTCAGAATTTTTTATTTTTAAAGTAATTCTAAAATGTCAAAAACTGACAATGATCAACTTTTCATGAAATAGAATAGAGATTAACAACAATGTCCACATTATATATATAAATATTTTAACCAATTTTTATCAATAATTTACAAAATTAAATTTGTACATACAAAATCACTCAAATTCCTAAATGAAAAAAATGCTAATTATAACTTAATAAATGAAAGAGAGATATGTTGCAATTGAAGAAGAAAATAAGGTATAAAACCTATCAACTATGATATATGTAAAACGAAATAGAAAAAATTTACCTGATAAACTCAATTCGAATTGAAATCATATCTAAAATTGCAATTGACAAATATCATATATGATTAAATTGACAATTTTCAATTTGCACAGATAAACTGCAATTGAAATAAGAAATGAAATAAAAATAAACTATACCCAAAATTTAATCTAAGTTTCAATTGAAAAATAGAAAATTCATCCCAGATTGAAAATTTTATTGTACTCATAATCAAATTCTAAAATTTTTACTCAGTCTTTAGATCAAAAGAGCTATTGAGAAAATCTAAAAATTTAAATTAAGAAAATAAAAAAGAGACTTAAGAGAATATATGACATGTGTTTCTTATCTAGATGGGAATGATGTTAATATAGGCAAGGCTAAGGCAAAATTTTTGAATTTAAGGCCTTCTCACTTAATTAAAGTCCATTAGTAGTTCAATATTTTGTTATCATAAAAAAATTTAGGAATGAACCCATTTAATTTAAAAATATCCCCTTTTTTTATTACAAAACATAACGGAGTTAACCTTATATAAAGCAGCAAGTTGGATTAAACAAATACCTGGTATCGCTATATTTGAGAATCTATGTGTGTGTCTGTGTGTGTCTCTGTGTGTGTGTGGGTGGGTGGGTGTATGTGTGGGTGTGCATGTGTGGGTGTCTGTGTGTGTGTGTGTTTGTGTGTGTGTGTGTTCGTATAACTCCCCTTAATATATGACCATATACTTGCAAAAATAGATGAGATATATATGTGACTATGTAATACACACTCAAGTACTAAATATAGTGTATATTAATTTATTTTAGGATTTAAAGAAAATCACCAAGTAACACAAGAAGATATGACAATAAATTAAGCATAAAATTAATAGAAAATTCGTCCAAATCAACTCAGGCTTCAAGGTGCCAAGAAAACAGAGGAGAATATGGAAGCAATGTGTAGCTATCATAGTATATCCCATAGTATTGACATCATTCTTGCTTTATTAAGGTACTTTTTCAATCCAAAAGCTAATAGACATCGATTTAGAAGTTTATTAGGAGCTGATTCTTGTATCACGTAATCATAGGACATGAAAAATATAATTTCAACAAACTTGACACTCTTTTATATAATCCTAACTTATAAACATTCTTATTTGAGTGTTTCAATGGGGATTTTGGAGGCTGCTGACATCCTCCTTCATCACTAAGCTGTCAATTTTAGGGTTTCTTAGTATAATGGATGAATTTGGAGTAAGATTAAAGAAGACAATGAAAAACCTCAAAACTCTTTCTTCCTCTCTTTCCTCTATATTAAATTTTTTTCATGATGTTTAGTGGTTAAAGTTAGGGATGTAGCTTGTAATGGATTATTCTTAATTATTAATGCATTATTTGATTATTTATCAGTTGAATTTATTATTTTTATTCTTAATTGTTAAATGTGACTGGCCATTATAAATTCATTCTTAGGGATTATATGTATGACTAGGAGGTGAAGTATAATCCACATATATAGGAGAATAAACACTATAGATCTAGAGATAGGATTATCCTAGACTATAATGATAACTAGGTAGAATAACCCATAATAAGTTTAATTAGGATTAATTACACTTAGGGAGGTGGTACTTACCTAATTGAATATAATTTTGTGCCTTGTGAGAGGTCATACTTTTTGTTAATTGGTTAATTTTTATTTCAACCTTAATAATAAATCTTGCATGATAATTGAAATTCTAAATAAGTAAACCCCGAAACCCAAATGTTTGTTATCTTGATTTGCCTTTTCTTTCATAGTTTAATTATACTTCATTAAATCTTATTTATTTTAATTTTATTATTTTAATAAGATTAATAAATATAGTAGTATAATCTTCATGTTATTGATACTCTAAAATACTCTAGTTTTAATAACTTGTTACCATTGGTTATGCATGCTTGCAGATTTAGTTGACCAAAATCTTCAATATCCAAAACCTTCAATATGCACATGATTTATGAAAATGAAATTCGTAATTAAGTATTTCTTGGAAACAAAGTTTGAGTTCAATAAAAATTAAGAATTTAATTGAAATTTAACTTGCCATTTACTTATTAAAGTTAGGAACAATAATATGTTCATTATTAGTTTGAGAACTAGTACTTTGATTGTGTTTATCTTAAATTTATATTCTTTGACTCATTATGTTGAGATTCTTAGCTACTTATAGGAACCTTGTAAGCATATGCATCCTTTTAAGATCTCACTAACCTTAGAACTTGTTACTTAATTGTTGGAGACAAAATAAGCTTACTCATAATTAAAGAGAAGATCTAAGCATTATTTGATAACCAAATTTCCTTTTTCGTACCTTGTAAAAAGAATTACACTTTTCCCTTTTTATCCTTATTAATCTTCAATTTATTATGAGAATTTTTCTTTGATATAACGACATTAACATGTCCTTACATGAAAAGAAGCTATTTTTAAGTGAAAAGTGTATAATAAAAAACATAAAAAGAAATTTTAAGATTTATTCTTTAGTTTACCTTAGATGAATGCATACATAAGAACAAAGTACATGGTTGGTAAAATAAAGTGAAGAAAAGATATTGGTGTTGTTTAGCTGGATGAGGTAGTGAGAGATCACATGTGTCTAAGGAGGTCTGAAGCAAAGTTGGCATAGAAAGTGAATACTTGTACTATATATAAGGCCTTATCACTAGATAATATAGTGAAAGACTAAAATTAATTTTCATATATGTATCTTTTGCTTAATTACTAATGAAATTTATTTTTAAAAAAATATTTATTCTTTGGTCATATTATCATTCATTGATTATATTTTGATGATATCATATTCTAGATACTTTGGAATCTTTTGATTAATACAGTTTTAAATTTTTTATCACCTATTTACGTATAGTTTTGAGGAAATAAGTTTAAGAAAGAAGGGAAGAAAATATCAAATTGTGAAAGAAAATACAAAAAGTTGATATCTATTTGATGCATGTTTTCCTTCAAATCCTACTAGTGGTTCTTGTATATTCCTTATTTCTTATAATTTTCATAAATAATTCTTTTTCATATTGTTTCTTCAAATTAAGCCTCTTGTTAACCAATAAAAGATTTAACCTTATTATAAGCCATGAAAGTCCTATTTATCTTTTAAATTATATGCAACTTATTAGTGGATGTTGGTTTAGTATTCTTTCCTATAGGGTTAGAAATTAATTAACACTTCTATACAAATTCTAAGATATGCTTATGCATTTATGCCCATTTGATGTGCAACTTTTATTTTAATGTCCATCCTTCTATTAAGTACTTTTGATCTTATTTTGATTTGAAGCTAAAAGGAATTTCTTGTTTCATCAAAATTCATTACTTTAATAGTGTGACCAATTGTATAAAGCATATCAAGAAATCTTTTTAAAAAGTCTTTATTAATTAATATATCATGTTGTGTTTCCTTGCTTAATGATAAGTAAACATTTAAGTTTAAAGGTATTTTATATAGTTATATTCTAACAAAGGCTTCATTACTCTTGTATGTCATAATCTTTAATGACATATGCAATAGTCTTCATTCAAATATATTAAATACTTGGCATCTTAGTTAGATTTGTCACATATTTCAATTTTATATAATTTATCCCCTCTTTGCCTAATAAACACGATTCATATATCTTTAACTATTTTGACTACAAGTGATTCGTTCTTAAAGTATACGTCAAATCCTTTATCATATATTTAACTTACACTTAGTATATTATGCTTCAATCCATTAATAAGTGAGATAATAATTCATGGTATTTTACTTTTACCAACTTTTCTAATGCTGGTTACCTTACCCCTGAAATTATCTCTAAAAGTAACATGTCCTCCGTTAAGTGTGATAAATTTGTTTATATCTCTCCTCATATTTCTTAAGGAATCACTATTTACATACCACATTTTATGCTTAGCCTTGTTACTTAATAAGGTCATTTATCTAACCTTAGGTATCCAATATACTCTTTTTAATTTTAACTTTCTTGGATTTTCCTTAAAGCATCCTTCTAAGAAAAAATAATGTTTAATGTGACCAAATTCACAATAAAAGTATCATCTTAGATTGTATATTTTAAGAGTGTTGTCACTACAATTGAATCTTATATAGGGTGACCAACGAAGATGCTTTTCTTAAATATCAACCATGTGGTTATATATAGTTTTCTTTTTCTTGTATGAGTATGATATATGCTCCTCCTAAGTTGAGAGTATGAATCATACGTGTATGTAAGTGATATTCTACTTTTCCTCTTATATACATGATGATATGTCTATGTTTTTGCTAGGGGATTAATTTGGTTCTTGGGAACTTTAGAGGACATTCATGTTTATGAAAATTTTTCTCTTTGACGAGGATCATCTTGAATAAGGTAGACCCTTATACGTATCTTATATCATACCTACCATTTCTAGTTTATTATGACTTAATGTGTCAATTTTTTATTTTTTTATAGAATCCTTCAACTCTGAAACTTCTTTTAAGGTTTTTATTTTTATGCTTTATTATACTATCCTAAAACTTATGCAATGGTGGTTTTTCTTTGTCTAACTAATTTTTTTAGTCTCTTTTCGGTCATGCATCCATCTAGTTCTTTTTTAGTTTCCTTACACTTTCAAGATAACCCTTTTCTATTCTAGTCATGATTTATAAATTCCCAACTAACTTTCATATGATATTTCATCATCACTATACTTAAATTGGTCTAGAGACTTTACCTTATTTTCGTATGCCATAAAGCACGTATTAACATTCTCATGTTAAGATTTTCTCTTTTAGATTCACTTAAATAATCTTATATTATTCTATTGTCTCTTTCTTTTTGTAATTCATTTTCTTCATTTCCTTACTTTCTTCAAGGTTCAAGCATTGGTTTTAAAACTGGATTTTTGATCGATAAAAAATAATATTATCCCTTTTCTAAACATCTTCACTTTTATTTCCTCTTCCTTGTTATTACTTGTTCTTCTTAAGGAACTGCATGATTTTCCTTATAGTAAGTGTAATATCCTTATCATTGCTTTTGTTAGAAGTTTTTGCCTCATCATAATCAGTCTTTCCCCTTCTTTCTTTAAAGGAAATTCTTTTTCTCCTTCTTATGTCTTAATCCCTTCAAGCCTCTATCAGACTTATATCAAAGGTGAGTGAAGACTCGATCAACTCCTTGAGTAGTTAGCTATTTAAATATTTATTCTCTTATATTTTCATCACTTTAAGTTTCCAATCTACAGAAAATAGCTAAGAATCTTCCTACCCATCTCAATATTAGAGTGATTCTTTCCAGTTCCTTTTAATGCAATAGTAATATCAACAAAATGAGTATATATTTTAGATGTTGATTCGTCATGATTTATATAGATGATTCATATTGATGAACAAATATAGTCACTCTACTCTCTTTAGATTGATTTTCCCTTCATGTTGTTTCAAATATATGGCAAATTTCATATACAATTCCACACATTAAGAATATTAAATTCATTTTGAATTAAGGCATAGAACAAAATATTAATAGCTTAATGATTTAATGCTACTAACCTTATATATTTTTCATCCTACTCAAATTACCTTTAGGATGAAATTTTCCTTAGGGTGAACTTAGTCACATTGTCTATAATTGAGGTTTTGTATAGGAATATAGGTTCCTTTTTAGTGATATCCCACAACTATATTCCTAGCACTATGAGGAAAAATCATATCCTAGTTTTCAATTATAAATATTTATTATCATCAACTTAGGATGTTCAATTAATATGCAATCCCTCTATATTTTCCATGTTCTTTTTTCTCATTTTATTATATAAATAAATTGAAAAACCCAATTTGATACTAATTATTAAAATAAGGGACACCGAATAGGCAAGTGTATTAGATGATTCTAACTTTAAAAACTTCTAATAATAATGATTCATAAACTTGATATGCACAAAGATACACAATTTATAACTTCAATATTAATAATAATATAAATCAATATCAAAAATATGTATGTAATGCTTGATGCATGGCATTGTTAAACAAGAATGCTCAAGAATTTTAAATCCACTATGTTTTTCTTCTTTAATGTGTGAAGAGAAAAACTTCTACAATAAGTCTTTTTCAAGGCTCAAGAAAAATCTAACTATATTTTATGTTTCGAACTCACTTTGAAGATAAATCCAACTTTATTTTATGCTCAAAACTCATCAAACACATAAACAATCTTAATAGTTATAAAGCCTTGTCTACACAAAATTTTCTCACTCTAATAAACATCTAAATTGTAAGAACAAGGCTTTAATCACTTGTATCACTTGTAAACTTTTGATTCTTTTTTTTTCTTATGTTTTTGGGACTTTAGAAGCCTTCTTATAGTTTCTTTCAAGTTTATAGTCGTTTATATGGTTAATGTTTTCCATTCAAAATGAAATATGACTATTTTAATCATAGATTATACAATAACTTGTTGATTGAATGAATTGGGATCAATTGACTGCTTGTCTTAGGAGGTCATTTTCTAATCAACTAAACTAATGACTATTGAAAACAAAACAAATTAGATAATTCATTTTGCAACCCATAAATGCTAAGGATTATGGAAGACACATTATTATGAAGAATTTATGGTCAATCATTCTAGGTATAGTGGTGGAGTTTAACATAGTATTAATAAGATCCAATATTACTTACTTGAATGTACTTTTTTATTTCTTCTAGTTTTTTGATCTCCTAATTGTTATTTCCATCAACCAATAAGTATAATGATCATTTCAACTCATTGTACTAATGTTATATGTATCTTCTTCTAGGAATTAGTAAATAAGGGGACATGGGAGTGCATTTTGAATTTTACATACATAAATTATATAATTATTTCTAGTAAGACCAATTTTGAGTCTCGGATAAATGTGAAATAATATGCTTCTCTGTGAACCTATTTAAGGAGTGCAATCCACATTGCCTTGAAATGAGTTCTTAATAAAAAAAGTCCATATGTAAACAATTAAGAACCATTGACTAATCCCTTTTTCGTTACTATATGTGACAATCCCCTATTTCGCTATTATCATATCTTAACTTAATTTGAGCTAATTTATTTTAAGAATGATTCTATACCTATGAATTCCATTAGACCTAGAAATAGACATATAATAGTTATAGATTGAATACATTAAGAAAGCCTTTATTTTCATTAAACATTTTGGTTTCTCAATGGTTTTTCAAGTCCTCTATGATACTATAATTTCTTAGTACCTTGCTAACTTGATCCAAAATATATGAATGTCTCTTAAAAACACTCTAAGTACGTTCTCCATATTTTGAAACAATAGTTCAAATGAGGATTGTCTCATCAATCCATGGTTCTTCAAGCCTTATCTTGTGACATTGGTACCTAGCACACTTAATCAAAGTCCATTAGTAATTAAATATTTTACTATTATAAAATCTTGAGAATGAACCCACTTAGTTTAATAACATTAAACCATAAGTTAACATCTAAATTTAAAACATGAGTTTTTCTAAGTTACTCTATCTCCCACCTTTGTTACAAATGTTGTAACCTTATAACTTCATACATATACCTTTTACAATGTTTTCTTTGTTAAAACTTGTTTTCTATTTAAATCTTTGACCATATAAGCTTTTAAAGTCACCAAACTAATTCACTCCTCTTAGACATTTTCCCTCAACTCATTTTATAACTGTCTCACTATGTCCAATTGATCTTAACTCTAACAACTTAATCACACCATCTCTTGATGTTTTCATACCTAAAACCCCTTATACCATATATATCATCTCTTTTTAATTAGCCTACCTCCACTTCATCATGTTCCTTATTAATAAATTTGGATAACACATCTTATTAACCATCTCCTTCACTGCAGTTGAGCACTCCACCTCCTCAATCTACAAATTTCATGCAATCTTACAAAAATTTTGAAAAGTTGAAAAAGATTTTCAATTACTGTAGTATTTTTAAACCTTTAATTTTAACTCAGGCCATGAGATATATTCTATAATGGAAAACCATGAGATAGGAATTTAATAATGTTATACATAATTATTCATAAACTTCATCTATTCCCTTTAACACACAAAGTATGATTGGCTGCAAATGGATTTATATATGATCAAATGCAAACTTGTTGGGATAATAGATTGTAATAAAGGTCTCTTAATTACTAAAGACTTCACTTAATAACTTGAATTTGACTTTCTCCTTACTTTTATTATAGACATTACAATCATAACAATTCGCATGATCTTGTCTATTTCCATTCAATTTGTATAGCCATTACACCAATTAGATGTTAATAATGTTTCCCTTCGCTTTAAAGAAAAAGTATACATGCAATAACTACTAGGTTTCAACATCCCTAATTTCCTAATTATATATGCCAATTACATTATGCTATTTATGGTCTTTTTTAAGCAACACAAACTTGGTTTATTTAGTTGAAAATTTTATTCCTCTCATCATTCTTTGCTTTGACAAGATAATTGTTTCTCTTATTTTCTTATGTTGATGACATCAACATTATTAGCAATAATAAGGATTTTTCAAATAAGAATTTTATGTGTTATTATATCAGATCTCAATCAAATATCTAAACAAGCTTTCTTTCTTTCTTAAGTTTATAAGCCAAAGATGACATGTTTCTCTCCCATCGTAAATAGTTTATTAAGTTACTTCATAAGCCTAACATAAGTGATGCCAAAGGTGTTAATAATCTTGTCTTCACCATTGCAAAATTGTGTTTGTAAGATGGCTCTCCTTTAACATGTCCTCTACAATATAAATAATTTAGTAGAGTTTTATATTATATGTCTATGATTAGGCCTGACTTAGTTATGCCAAATGGATGTTGTTTTGTCCAAACCAGTTCAGGTTGCGCTAACCTCTTAAGTTAGAGCTTAACCTAAAGCATGGACAACTAAATCTTACCATATTACTTCAGACTAGAGGTTCACATTGGTCCTTAATTCCTATCCCTATTTGGCGCAAATCATATCAATTGATCCTCAAAGAAGTAATTCACTATAATCCGTTCATTCATTGAAGATAAATATCAAGCTATTGTCTCTACTATTTATGAACTAAATTAGTTTTAAAATATGCTTCAAGAACTATATTTTTTGTCTACTATTCTACCTATAGTGTATTATTATAATGATGGTGATACATATTTATGTCACAATCATATATTCCATAGTTGCATGAAGCATATAAAATTTTAGTTCCACTTTGTTAGCTCTAAATTTTAGGACAAACAATTTCAAGTGATTAATTTCACATTTATGAACCAACGGGATGACTACTCACTAAACTTTTTGTTTGTCATTAACAAGTTTAATGTTTTAAAATTGCTGCTATTGACATCACATCGATGTTACTAATATAGTATCAGGTACAAATCTCACCTAATTAAATTCAATTATAGAAGCAATACACTACCACCTAATATTAAGCTCAATCTTATACAATCTATCTCAATCATAATAGACTGATCAATAAATATTCATTTATTTATTATTTTAATGTATATTAAAAATATAAGTAAAAATTTTTCTCTTGTGATTAATACAATTGTATGTACAAACATATTGTAATATGAACAATTATTTAATAACTTTTGTAATTAAAACTAAGAGATATCACAATATATACAAGTCAATGAGGCAACAAATCTACAATATTTACATGCAACATTCACAATAATTTATACTAGAAATAGGAAATGAATTTAGAAGAAATAAATAAGTGAATCAATTAATTAAGGGGAATTTAAAATTAGAGATTAGCTAAATGAATACAATAAGAAATTATAATTAAAAGACCTAAGTCAAAGATTTCTAATTGTAGGTTCACTTAATATTTTATCAAAAGAGATTACTATGAACTTATTGATATGCAATCCATTTAATAAAAATTGTCATATTACTTCTATGCAGAGAAGCGTAGGACTCTCCTTAGGGATTTGATGTCACATCTTCACAGGAAGAAAATGTTAATTTAAAATATTTTATATCTCATCTATATAAATATACAATATAGAATAAACAGGAGTCAAAAATATAATATATAAAATAAAGATGAATGTGGAGAGGGAAATTACCATTCAAAAACGTTATACACTGTGTATATCTAAAATTATGGGATATGATTGATTGGATAATATTGTATAATGAAATGTGGAAAGTAAGGATGGCAATAATTTGGGCCAAGCTAATTCTGGACAATTTTTTTTTGTAGTGTAAATTCCTATTAGGTTTAAGTAGTCTAAAGTTTGATCAAATTAGGGTAAAAATGACATCAATCTATTTGAAAATTTTCTAGTAAGATTGTATTGATCCGTAATAAAAAAATTTTATATGTTATCCGTTGTTAACTTTCAATTAGAATAAGCTAGACTCAAATTTCATCCTTAGTTAAAAGATGGTTATTGATTCAAAGACTCACGAGAAATGAAATACAATATAAATAGTATAGATACCTAATAATTGATTTTTTCAGAATTTAAAAGAATATATAATTACTAGGTCAAATCTAATAGAGTTACAAAGAAACAATTAGACCATAGTTCAAGATACAAGTTGATCAGTAATAAAACTAAGCTTTATAATACCTTAAAACAAAATTTTAGTAAAAAATGATTCAGAAATCTTAAAAGTAAGAATTACATGAACCATTAAGATTGTAAACCTAAAAGGAAGCAACATATCCACTTATATATTATATTCCATCTATTTTTAATTTTAGGAGAAAGGGACAGGCTTTCACATCTTATCTAAACCATTTCTCTAATCCTTCTAAGGTACATCAAAGTAGTAGTTTGTAGTTTATATTGTTGGTTCTTGAATGTCCTAGAATTCATTTTCAACCACATAGTGTAGATTATATTTCCAAAAGCAATCTTAAAGAGGTCAAAATTATCACCTCATGGCTTATGAGGAGCAGATACCCATTAAAGTAGATAGCTCCAATCATTTCATGACAGTAATGGCTACAAAGAAATTATGCATTCTTCTAAAGGCTATTAGAATAATAGTAATCAAAGAAGAGATAACCATTGTTCTCAGGAGTAGCCAAGTATAGCCTATAGGTAGGATTAAAAAGGGATGAGCTTTTAATCTTATCTAAGGTGTTGAGACTATTCCTTACTACTCCTTACTACTAACTAAAGAATAAAGGAAATCTTAGGAGACAAAATTTTTTTGACTCATTTTGGTTTAAGGTCATGTTCTCTGAATATATCCCTATAAGACTTATTGGTAAAGATCTTAAAGGGATGCTTTAGCCATATAATAACATCCTTTCTATTAAGATTGTGGTTATATTTAGGAAAATTGCTCCATAATAAATTGTTGCTTATTTTGTATAGATCCCTTTACTCCTGTTAATGAGCATTTTGACCTTATCATTTTTAGATGATAGCATTGTAACTCTTTGGTAACTTGGTAGGAGGTTAAAGGGACCTAATTCACCGTATTTATCATACCATAACTAGGTTTTTTCACCATTGACTATCTTAGTTTTGATAAAAGATGCAACTAGTCTCTTAGTTTCAAAATATGCACCATTTTGGAAAAGGAAACCCTTTAAAACCTTACAAAATTTCTCGTTATTCATTTAGTGCTTATACATCTATTTGAAACACAAAGATTCATTATCATTAATAATTCTATACAATCTCTTTACTAATATAACCTTATTTATAACCTAAACAGAGTGAATGCATAACCCTCCTTTCTTTGGTGAGTAAATGCTCTTCCAACTAACTTTTCTTTAAGGTTTTGTATGCACTTATCCTTTCCATAAAAATTTTCTTAGAAGTTTCTCTATATCCCCACATAGCTTTTTTAGTAAGAATAATCTTTGATGACCTATAGTTATAGAAATTGTTAAGCACAAAGGAGATCAATCATAATATACTAGTATAAGATTGGAATTTGTTGCTCTAATATGGAGGGATTGGCAATCAATATGGGAGATTCTTCTTGAGGTCATTTGATTTCCAAGATAACTGAAAGGAACTTGAGGGGAAAACCTATTATAATAGTAATTCTTTAGGAGCCATCAGTTGCATTAGTAGAAACCATGAATAACTCTTATCCCTATGAATAGACAACATAAATAACATGTTGAAAGGAATAAAAGAATTAATAAGGCAAGAAACATATCTAGGGTTAGCTCCACTAAAGAGTAGAAGATCATTAGTAAATGATAAGCTAAAGACATGACACTACTTATATTTCTTTTGAAAATTGAATTTATTCTTTAAACTAATATTATGAGAGATTAGCCTAAAAACTACATCAATGGAAAGGGTGGAAAAATATAAAGAAAAGGTATCCTTTTACCTAGTTCCTCTAGCTCCCTTGAATATATTTAAGGCCTCACCATTGAAAAGTACACTAAAAGAAGGGGAAGTAATATATTTCCATATCCACATGAAGAAATTAGGTGGGGATCCAAAGGCTTCAAAGGATTGGAGAAGAAACCTCATGTTACTAAATTAAAAGATTTTTGGAAGTCAATCTTCACAATACAATTTTCACATGGCCTTTTTAAATGATAGTTCTTGACAAATTATTAGGCAAGTAGTATACTGTCACCTATGGATATTCCATCTATAAAGGTTGGAGTAGAGATAATATAGGGATGTCAATTTTAGCCCGACTTAGCCTAATTTTGGTTTGGGTTGACCATGCCACAGGCGGGTCACGGGCGATTGCAAAGTTACACACGCTAAGTTTTAATATTTATTAACCTTAGTAAATTCCGTAAGTGCACGGTTCGTTCGCGTAATACCTAAGGTATTGATCCCATGAGGAGGCTAAACTAGTCCTAAAACCTAAGGTCGTACTAAACTACAATAATTCAAAATAAATAACTAATGCAAAAAATAAACCAATCAAATAATTAATTTCAAGAATTGAATTGCAGAATTCTAAACAAGAAAAGAAGTCACACAAACCAATCCCAAAACCAACCTAGAAACTATCAAGTGAGACGAAGGGGGTTTTAATCTGAAATTAACAAAAACCTAATCACTTGTCCAATTATCGAATTAATGGGTCCAGACGGTCCTAGGGTGAATTACTCTCTCTCAAGTTATAATTCTTAACCCTAATTGATAATCCCTAATTTAAATTATGAAATTGTGATCTCTTGATTCACAATTGACCGAAAACCTAAATTAGTTTTAATTTGTCTAATAACCTACCAGGAACTTATGCTCGATCTCTCATTACACGATTCTACTGGTTTGATTCAATTCTTTACTCAATCTATTGCCAGGTTATTAAGAGCATAATTAAATCATGATAAAATCAATAAAAAACACAAGCAATCAAACTTTATTAATCTCGGAAATCAAAATCCCAAAGGTGAGTATAAACAACAACTCAAAATTCGACACAAGCTATTCTCAACACCTATTTCAATTCTATATAGGAATAAAATTGAAATAACCAAAAAATATGTCGAGAATGAAATTTCAAAGGCAGTGACAGTAGGAAACCAACTGTTCTAGGAAGTACGTCGTGTCAAGCTTCTTCTCTGTGTTTCTTTTCCTTTATCTGCTTCCTTAATCTCTCGATTTCTCACTAGGTTTTTTCGGAATAGGCTGACATGAAGGCTCTCTTTTTTAGACTCTCCAAGACTTCTGCGTCTGTCTCATAATGATCTATTTATACTTTGGACGCTCTAGGTTAAAGTTGGGGGAAAACAGACAAAAAAATCTTGCAAAACTCAAGGTTTTGCTTTAGCCTGACACAAGCCACAATCGTGACCAGCGCGTAAACCTTTATGTCAAGATCATGGCCCAATGTGCACGATCGTGGCCTTAATGTAGGCTCTCTGTCATGATCGTGCCCCAAAGTGTATGATCGTGGCCTGGCTGCTCTAGCTCGTCCTTTTCGTCCACAATCATAGGCTATGTCTTTAGCTCGAAAGTCTTCGCAACTTCTCTGTTCTTCCTCGTTTACCATGAAACACTAACAAACACATCAAGGTATCTCAAAAATATAACAATTAAGCTCCTAGACTTATACTAACCCGTTAAAAACACTTAAACACATAAACTAATACAATTAAAACCTAAATACACACTCAACACTCAAATTCGTAATAAATACATAACAATTTAAACCCTAAAACAAAATGCAAATGACAACTATCAACATCCCCACACTTAAACGGTTGCTTGTTCTTAAGCAAACATAATAATAAACATAAAAAAACACAACAAAGACGAAGCACACAATGCAAAATTGAGACACTGGTTGCAACTTCATGAAATAAATTTCATCTTAAACACACTCTGACAAGTTATATCTAATCATTAACCTGCAAAATCTATATTTAAGGGCTTTGAACTAAATATACAAGTCACTACAAGAAAACTGTACAATTTGCGACGTTTAAAAAAAATCACAAAATCTCAAAAAACATCACATAATACAATTTGTGACGTTTTAAAAAACATCACAAAAAACATCACGAAATGTGGTGTAGGCAAAAGGTTTCTGCGACGTTTCTCATAAAATGTAACAGAAAATATGGACATTCCGCAACATTTTAAAAAATGTCACGTAAAGATTGGTCTTTCCGTGACATTTTAAAGAATGTCGTAGAATGTGACTTTCTGCAACGTTTTCATTCCACGACGTTTTTTAAAACGTCGCAGAAAGT
>JAOQML010000195.1:16898537-16912653 GCA_027568935.1 Erythroxylum urbanii | reverse complement strand
TACAAATATAAAACTAAGAATAATATGAAGTGCTTAAAATGTTATAATTTACATCATATAATAAAGACTTATAACATCAAAATATCATATAGTAAGAATAATATAGCTCTATGACTCTATAAGCATTACAATAAAGGATCATGATGGTCATCCCAAAATCACATACACATCCTTATATATCTCCATTTGTGAGATAAGGAGATTATCTCATATGCAATAATTGTTGCGATAGTTTATAACATTCCCCTATTAACTTCAGACTTTTTTTTGTAAAACTTACTTTATAACAAATGTTAAAATTCAAAGTTGCCCTAGCCACATATGAAGGAAAGTAAAGTTGCCTTACCCATCTTTTATTGATGACTACAAAATAAAAAATATATAAAAAGAATGCTTGGTTTTTATATTTGCCTTGATTACTTCCTTCTCCCTCTCTATAGCATCATAAAAATAACCCATTGTTTCCTTCTCATCACTATCAGCCAAATGAAGTACTCTCATAAAGGTTTAAAAACTTAGATGAAAAATTAAAATTTGGACCAAAATTTATAATTTTCAACTATAATTCTAGAAACCCCAATTCTAGCATGAAACTCGATATACTGAGATGTAACAAGCTTATCACTTGTAAATATTTTCTTAGCTCCCTAATTCATTAGAACAAAACACTAAAGTGATAAATGATTAGTTACAACTTATAATAGGAGCACAATATAAAGAATTGATGCTTGAGCACTAGGAGTTGTTCATGGTGTAAAAACATTTAGATATATGTCTTCTTCTCTTCCTCACATTAGGTGTGACAATCATTTCTTGTTAAGTAGGAATATCACCTTCAACGTCCCTACTATCGTCATCTTGATCACCATAAAAGGAGCTTCTATTAACAATTTTGTAGCTCAATCTTTGTCTTCTATCTTTCTCATGCTAATAATTTTTAAGCAAAGTCTTCATCTGCCACCTTTGATCCCATCTAGATGCTTCTTTAGTCTGGTGATTTTCCCACCTTTTAAATTTTTACAATACAAACAAACAGTATGGTTCTTCATTCTAGGAACCATTATGGCATAATCTCAAACTAGATCATCAAATCTTCCTAAACCTATAGAGGCTAAATTATTAGGAGTACTTGAACTTCCTTCCGTTTATCTATAAAATAAATAAATACATGTCAAAATGAAATTAATAATTTCATATCAAAAATAAAAATTATTGCATGTGAAAGTACATTTACTCATAAGATATTGACCATAGTTAATAAATCTCAATCTTCTCATTGACATTTTTATTAACTCGTAACAAGTCAACTACACCTATTAAATGAAGCAACATTATCTTATTTTAGAGGGTTAATTACTAAAAAAAAATCAAAATTTTGTCAAATTTTCAATTATAGTCCGAACTTTAAAAAGTAGCCATAAAATGCCTAAACTTTCAAAATTTTCAATTCTAGCCCGAACTTCAAAAAATAGCAATAAAATGCTTAAACTTTCAATTTTGTTCAATTCTAGCTCAACGTTAGTGTTTCTGTTAAGTTTGCTGACATGACTTGTCATGTGTTTCAGAAACCTTAACTATTAATACACGTCAACCAAAATTAACACAACAAATAAAGTAATGAAATAATGTCATTTAATCATATAACTAAAATGGCATTGTTGTTTAAAAATGGCCTAAATCAGATTACCCATCCTTGACAACCTTACGCTTTAATTTTAGTTTTTCACTTAATTTTTAGTTTATTCTCTTGATGCCCTTACCCTTCAATTTTTAGATTACGCAGCCCCGACGCCCTCACACTAAGGACATCAGGAGAATGAACTAAAAACTAAGAGCTTACTGGTGTAGTATGTTGTAATGTGAGAGTAGTTTGGAATGTTAGAAGAATAAATAGAAAACAAAGGGCTGAGGGCATCAAGAGGACAACATATAAAGTCGGGTTAGAATTGAAGAAAATTGAAATTTTAACATTTGTTGCCACTTTTTAAAGTTTGGGCTAGAATAGAAAAAAATTGAAGAAAATTGAAAGTTTTAGCATTTTATTGCTATTTTGTAAAGTTCGACCTATAATTGAAAAATGACGAAAGTTTAGGCTTTTTTTAGTAATTAACTCTATTTTAGAACCTTATGATACATGTTAAGCAATCCATTTAATTCTTGCTTACTAGTTTGGAAAAAATATAAAATATCAATCTAACTTGTATTTTTCCTCTTTCACATTCTTAACCAACAGCTTAAACAAATCGTATATAAAGCTAAAAATCACCAAAATTATATACTTACTCACAACTATTTTCCAAAATTTAAATAATTAAATATAGTAGGCGAAGTATTTTATAAATTTATAAATATTATATATATGAGACTCATTATATAATATTAGGCAATTAGTTTGTAAATAACTTTTTAATCTATATGGCATTCCAAAAGAGCCAAAAAGATTAATATTTTTATAACGTAGATTTCAACATGAGTGAATTTCAAAGTTCAAAATTCCATTAATAATTCAAATGTAATGTAAATAATAAGGTCTTTTATATCTTTCATAATTCAATTTCATAAATACGCAAGCAAATAATTAATATAATTATATAAACAAACATTATATATAACCCTCTCTAAGTCATTAGTCATTATATAAACAAAATAATAAATATTATATAACCTTAATCATTTATTCTCTGTATAGAAAATTACTAAATAAGTAATCACCCAGGTGGAGCAGGAGTTGCCGACATTGCAATGATGCTTGGAGTTGGCAATGGCAAAGTTGGAGCATGTGGCAGTCTGGTGGGTACTGGCGACGATGATAAAGTTAAAGGCGAGGCTAGATCCATAAGCCGGCGACAGACAAATGATAATGGATTATGAGAGAGAGTGAGACTAAGAGTTGGAGATAGTGGGAGTAGATAGCGGAGTGGGGGACTATTGTTCTAAGAGCTAAAACTGAGAGAGACTGAGGATGAGAGCTAAGAGTGAAAGGGAAAGGAAGTGGCCAACTACTGTAGTGTTGTGTTATTACCTATGGTTAGTAGACTTAGGTTTTTTTTCTTTTCCAATTTGGTCCTATAAGTTTTTATATTTGTAAGTCCATTTAATACAATACTAATATTTTAAATACCGACTAACACCAACCGAAAAGGATAGTACTAGCTGATGTCATGAACAGATACAATAGTTTAGGTTACTATACTATTTTTGGCTTATATGGTATTGTAATCTATTCCCGAGTTCAATAGCTTAACAGTTAAAGGTCCATACTTGATACTATATTTAATAATGTTATCATTATATTTAGATAATCTTATTTTAATGGAAGTTCTTAAAATTTTCGGCATATATATAACAAAATTTGATGTAGACCAAAAATGTAACTCGTTTACATATTACAAGAATAAACATATAATAAAGAATCTAAGCATATCCCAATTTCTAATCATATAAAAACTAACTTTTGATTTAATATAAGACATTATTTATAGTCACAAATAAGAAGTTAATCATTAATATGAAACCCTAACTAATAAGTCTTCATAACTAATAAGCCTTAGTAACCAACTATTAATAATAATAATAGGCACTATCAATCTTAGGCTTGAAATTAATTTTAGGCCTTAATGCAGGCCTATTTCTCTTCTCCCAGTTGGAAAGAACGTAACTTTAAATAAAGCAATGAAATAGATAAGTTCAACAAAGAAGGATTCAAATGATGAAGCTTATCCTCTTTAATTTAAGTAGTATGAAAATTAGGATGACCACTATATTTAATAATAAAGCAGTAAAAAACCACATTCATTTGAATTCACAAACTTATTAGTAAGGATGCTCTCAATCATTTCCCTAACATGCTATAAAGAAGGAACTACAACAATACCTTTTTCAACTCCATTTGCAGATGCATAAAAAGGAAAAATTGCTTGGTAAGTTAACAATTCTTCTATAATAAAAATAAGGTTAATAATTGTATCATTACGCAAATCAAGAAGATATGCTACAACAATACCTTTTTCAACTCCATTTGCAGATGCACAAAAAGGAAAAATTGGTTGGTAAGTTAACAATTCTTCTATAATAAAAATAAGGTTAATAATTGTATCATTAGGCAAATCAAGAAGATATGCAATAGACCTAAGTTTACAAATGATAGTGTTAGTGCTAGTGGCCATAACATAATTTTTAAAACTATTTTGATATTCTTTAAGTTAATTGTAAGCCATGACTGCCACCGATAATAAATTCCAGGATCAATGATGCTAAAAAAATTATATTTTTCATTATTCAATCTATTCTTTCACCTAGTCTAATACAAATCTTACTAATAAGACTGGTTATATTCTAAGTTTGGAGCTAGTTACATTCTATAACTACAATTCTTTGACTTGCTCATTCATTTATATCATCATGATAAGTCTAAATTCAACCTCTAGAAGTACCAAAGCCTCATTCCTTATGTATAGATCCACTATTAAATCACTAGGAACTTATTTGGCCTTCCTTGTTTTACGTCACATTAATGGTCTCCTAATATCCATCAAATGATCTCTAGCAACCTCCGATTTTGAGTAATAGATACTTGATTCCTATAAAATTTCCTCTCTTAAAAATGATTTTTCCTCAAATCAACATATTCTGATATAAAACTTAGAGATAACTCAACTACATTAAAAAGTAGTATGAATACCATACTCATTTGGCAAGTCAATCTTCTACGCATTGTTGTTCACTTTTTCCACAACTTGAAGTGGTCCATCTCCTTTCACCTAAAATTTAGATTTCCTCTTACTTGGAAACCTCTACTTTCATAAGTTTACTCAAACTCAATCTCTATGTTTAGATATTACTTCCTTCCTCCCCTTGTTAACTTGCTTAATGTATTGTCGTATCCTCTTCTCAATGTTTAGCTTTGCCCTATTATGAAGCTTCTTCACCAACATAACTTTCTTTTACCATCCAAGCTACTCCTTTCACCTAGAGGAATCATCATAATATCTAAAGGAGACAATGAATTAAGTCCCTAAGTAAGTTTAGATGATGTAAACTTATAGCACTATGAACACTTATAAACAAATTCAATACAAGGCAATGATTTATCTCAATTCCTAAGATTTCTATAAATAATAGCATGCAATAATTCTTTCAAAGTCCTATTAACCACTTTGGTTTGATCATTAATTTATAGATGATAAATTATATGAAAAATAACTTAGTTTTTAATTTTCCCTATATAATCTACTAAAAACAGCTTTAAAAACTTAACATTTCTATCCAAAACTATAGTTGTAAGAGCTCCGTGCAATCTAACACTCTCCTAAAAGAAATCCATCAATATAAGATGCGTAACTAGTTTTATGACATGTAACAAAATGCAACGTCTAGAAAACCTATCTATGTCTTTAACATTCCTAATCTTATGTAACCTTAAAACAAAATCCATTGAAAGGTTTACCCATGGTTCACCAAGTATAGTTAAAGGTGTATATAAGCCATAAGGTTGCACTCTTGATTTGGCCTACCTATATGTAATGAACCTCTCATATACCCTCTTGATATATCTCCTCATATATGGGGAAAAGATATTCTCACTCAATATCTCTAGAGTCTTCTTAACTCCAAATTATCTCGTCAAACCTCCCCTATGACTCTCTCACAAATAACAACAACAACAAAACCACTAAGTGAAAATCCCGCTGAGGCGCGAGGTCTGGGGAGGTCTAGTAATACGAAGCCTTACCCCTAACTAGTAGAGAGGCTATGAGGCCTCAAACTATCCCTAGTAGGAATGTTTCTTGTCCATCAAAGTATATGTAATGGGTGTTAATGATTAGGAAAGTGAGTTTTTAGTTTGAGACATAATCAATACTAATGGAATTGTATGGGTATTTCAGTAATTTGTGTTAATTGTGTTATACATGCATAAAGATACATTAATCAGGGACTAAATTGGTAAATGTATTCAGATGGAATGCAATTTCTTAAAATAATAAAAAGGTGTGGTCATTTTTGTTATTAATGAAAGGTGAAAAGTAGAAACCAATAGGGTGGAGTCATTTGTCATATGTCCCACACCATAACACTTAGCCATATGGCAAATGACATGTCATCCATTTATAGCTTCTTTATTTTTTAACAGCCAATGTGGCTATTGGGTACCTTAGCAACCTGTTTTACTGAAAATTATGCATAATTATGAGTTACAATCAAAAGATCGATCGCACATAGGGTTTGTTAATATAGCAAAGCTAACCATCGAATGTCACAAGGGAGAGTTACAGATGAAAAATCATGAGATAGCTACTATGTAGTTGTATATTTTGCCAAGGAATCAGTAATTAAATTCGCCTAATGGTAAACATACGAAATTGAATGCGCATCTGTAACAATGTATGAATGAATCTGGTGGACGACCGAATGATATTGCCATGGCTAAGAAGCAGTAAATTGTAGAAAATCGACGAGCATCTTAGATTCTATTTCTAGCTAAACCATCCATAAACCAGAAGCTCGACACAAGTGAAGTCCTCACAATAAAGCACAAATCTCAGCCTCCATACTTGTGATTTGTCCTAAAAATTGTGCACTAGCTATCAAGACCTTCCCAAAATGATTTTGAATAACAATCCCAGCCCCTGAGTTACCCGAATTATCCATAGAGGAGCCAATAGTATTGAGCTTGAACATGACTAGTTTTGTCTAAGAAACAAGTAAAGGCTTACAGGTAATCTTCTGTAAATGCATGAATGTTTGATGCTATAACTTACTTCATGCCTAAAGTAAATATATGAATTTTGATGCTGTAACTTACTCCATGCCTAAAAGTGTAGCTGTAATAAGCGGAGTAATGAAAATTGGTTGAGTAGGTCAAAAACCACCACTAAAGGGTATGCATCTGAGAGAATGTTGTCTTCAAACAATTTTCGATTTCTACCCTTCCACAAAGCCCAAAAAATAGCAGTAGGAAGGAGCTTAAGGAAAGGCTGAAATGATGAAACATGTGACCAACAAAAATGAAAACAATCCCATAAATCCCCTGGCAAAGGTATGTTCAAAATACTAAAATAATAATTCCATAAATGATTGGCCCTAAAGCACTCCAAGAATGCATGCTGCATGGTATCTAAACATGGACAATATGGGCACTTGTTAGGTAACTTGATGCCCAGGCTTGTAAAATATCACCAAATGGAAGTAGGTAGCTGGTTAGGCACCGCATGAATATTGATATTTTGAGGGGAATTTTTGCACGTCAAAACCCCTTCAAATCAGAGTGAAACGTCTAGCTCTGACGGACTACATCAAAGGCTGAAGCAACTAAAAAAAGACCTAATTGAGTTGGACCCTAGACCTTAATATCAGGATTGTTAGAGAAGAACAAAGCATGAGAAGTTACCTCTTGGAAAAGAGCTAGAGATAGATACCCTCAAACAGATGGTTTTGGCAACAACCATCCACATATGCTTGATTTATCTTCAAAGTTGAGGCTATGGGGGTCATCGAAAAGGGCATTAGTGGTCCTGAAGAAGACCAATTCGAATGCCAAAACAAAGAATTTCCATCTCCAATCTGAATTTTAGTATGCTCTTTCATTATGCCCTACAATGTCGTTAATGCTTTACGCTTATAAGATTTATGCCAAGTTATTTGGTTAACAAAATTTGTCTAAATGCCCACAATATGTTTGAGGTTCCACTAAAGCTTACAAATGAAAGCCGAATGGATATCTGCTAGCTTGCGAACACCGATTCCATTTTCACAAACTGGAAATGCCATTCATTCCCAAGACCTCTAAATTCCCCTTTCATCCCTATCTGAAGTACCCCAGAAAATCGTGCAAAAATACGCTCCAACTGTGAAAGAATTCCTTTGAGAGGATCCATGGCGGCTAAAATGTGAATGAGCATAGCCTGAAGGACATGGTGAATGAGAACCAACCTACCACCCGAAGACAAGAAACGACCCTTCCAGCCGTCTACCCTCTGTTGGACCTTCTGAACAATAGGTTAGAAATACTCCATTTTATTCCTGCCTTGGTAAAGAAAGCCACCAAGGTACTGTATAGGCAAAGATAAACTCTTAATACCTAAAAGATGGGTCAATACCCGTACCGGGGGATCCGAACAATGACTAGAGACAACAAAGGAGCTTTTATCCTTCTTTATACACTGAACAATATATAACTCATACGCTTCCAAAAAATCACATAAAACCTTCAAAGATTGCCCCAAACCTCTAGTAAAGATAATAAGATATGTAAAACAAATATGGGTGACCACCAAGGCATCATGCATTAAGGCAAATAGGGAGAAAATACCACCCTGGACCAATTTTTTGAGACCTTTGATGAGTCCTTCAGTGAGTAATATAAATAGCAAAGGCAACAATGGGTCTCTTTGCTTCAATTCCCGTGAAGACTTGAAAAAGCCAGAGGAGGTACCATTCAACATCACTGAAAACCATGCAGAGTCTAAATTATTCATAACCAGGGAGACGAAAGAAGCATTAAAGCCAAACTTCAGAAGTAAGGATCGAAGAAAGGGCCAAGACACTGTGTCAAAGGCCTTCATCATATCCAATTTCAGAATGAGGCTATACCCTCTGGTACGAGAGTTCAATTGACGATCCATTTCCTGAGCCAATAGGATGCTATCTGAAACATCCCTTCCATGGAGAAAAGTAGTTTGTTCATCACAAATTTACTAAGGAAGGACCAGAGCTAGGTAATCATATAAAATCCTGGTGAAGATTTTATTGATAAAGTTACACAAACTAATCGACCAGAAATTTGCCAACGTTATAGGGCTAAGCTTCTTTAGCAATAAAACCAAGACTATGTTGTTGATCATACAGGGAATGGGAACCCTTGTAAAGAACTCCTAAATAGCCAATAAGAGATCCTGAGAGATGATATCCCAACAAGATCAATAAAAAAGCCTTGGGTAACCATCCCCTCCCGGGGCACTATCTGGATCTAGGCCAAATACAGCACTGCAATTCTCATCCAAAGTAACTGGTCTGAGTAGGGATGTATGGTCATCAGTAGAGACCAAGGAAGGAATCACATCCAATAAGGGGCAATTGGAAGATATAGCAGCTGAACTCTCAGCCTCCTAAAAAAGGTCTCGAAAAAAATCCACCATATGAGCTCGTGTGTTAGTATCAGATTCCAATAATTGATTTGTGTAACACGCAAATTGTTCCATTTTTCTAATGTAGAGGCATGGAAAAACTTGGTGTTGCGATCACCATCATACAACCATTTTACCCGTGCCCGCTCCTTCCAAAATTGTTCCTCATCAGAGAGTGCACGGTAATAGGCTACTTATGCTTGATTTAATTTGGTGAGGTCTTCATCTGAGCCCGAAACATCAAAACTACTTTCCAAGACCTTAAGTTGGGCTTCTGCTCAGTTGAGATTATCAAAGATATTACCAATAGTTGTTCTATTCCAGTCCCGAAGAGCCAACTCCAATCTCTTAAGCTTATTGGCAAATCGAAACATTCCAAAAAAACTCTAAGGGCGCATCCTATGAGGTTTAAAACACATCCAAGAATTCAGATTTAGCCACCCAAAAATTTTGAAATCAAAAGGGTTTGGGACATCCAGTATGCGAGACTTCAATTTTCAAAAGCAAAACACTGTGATCAGATATAGAACGGGGCAAAACATTAGCAACACTACCTGAGAAAGAGGCCAGCCATGGAGTATTAACAAGTAAGCGATCCAATCTCTTCCACACTCAGCCATTACTTCTCATACCCATCCACATAAAAACTCCACCAGTGGTAGTCAAATTAAGAAACTCACAAACATGTATTACATTCTGAAAGTCACCGATTGGGTTAAGAATAGGAGAAGAACGTCCTATATACTTACCAAGAGAAGCAATAACATTAAAATCCCCCCTACCAACCAAAAGACATGTGAACAAGAAATATGTAACCTGGATAATGCACTTCACAGAACCACCAGTTCAGCCCTGGTGGATTTTCCATACATAGTAGTAATGAAGGCCTGGAAAACTCCATTCCCTTCCATAACCTCAAGATGCATGAACTGATCGGAGGATTCTTTGACAATCATATTATATCCATGATGAAAAATAATCCAAAATTTATTAGAAGGATTGAATAAAGCACTACAAAAACCTAATCAAGTCTTGAATTCATCGATTTTATTATAGTCTACCATAGGTTCTAACAGAGCAATAAAAGAAAGTGAGTGGATACAAGTTAACCTCTTCAAATGCTGGAGAGATGATATGCTACCAATCCCTCGAACATTCCAAATAAGGGTTTTAATCATCATAGAAACATATCATTATGATGAGTTTGGGACCTATTCCTCATTGAAGAACAACCAAAATTACGCTTCGTATACGATTTTCTGGATTTATTCATCTCCTACAGCTGATCCCCTAATTGGTCCACGTGAATGTCTGGCATAGGCTTATTATGTCCCAAAATAGTAAATAAGGAAAAGCTAAAAGTGTGGAAGGCATCCATCTGGTGAGGTCGTTCCAAAATTGGATATTCAATTTTGGCGTCGAAGAGTGATAGATTAGCCTCCATAAAAGTTTGCTTAGATTGTAAGGGTAGACTACTAAGGGACAGAGCAAGGTCTGGCTTTTTGGGCTTCTATCTCGTATCATTGAGCCATAGCAGGCAAGCGAACAGCAGGTGGAGAAGGCATTTCCACTAAGGCAGGATGTACTATATGTGTATTGTCTGGCAAAGGCTATTCCTGGGCAAGAATATTAAGTTGCAAAATTACAGAAACAGTAGTCGGCATCATAGCCATCTCTGTAGTAGTTGTAGCATTCTCCGCTACAATTGTACCCTTCTCTGTAGTAGTAAGGCCTGAGGAGCTAGGCAGTTGCGACTTAGGGTAGAAATATCGATAGCAGTTGTAGCCTTCTTTGCAGCAGTAAGACCAGAGGAACCAGGTGCTTGAGTCGATTTAATGACTGGGTGATACTCCAGACGCTGATGAGGTTTGGTGACCAAACGATTAGATTGAGGCTTATCGAGGACAACTTTCTCCTACTGCTAATTATCCAGATCAGTAACTCGCAATTCAAGATGTTTCACTATGCATTGGTTCTTTTCTTGACCGACGTGCCAACAAAATTGGCAGTACAACGAGATATCCTCATCGACTTTTACCTTATGCCAAAAACCTTGGTTTTCCCTAGTGGAGGTTTCATCACATCAATTTCAATCTAGATACGGGCTACACTTGATCGCTTCAAATCCTTAGTTACCACATCTAGGCAAAGAGGCGTGCCAAAAAGAGAGGCCAGAAAAGTGAGAGCTTACAGATTGAAGAAATGGATCAGAAGTTTGGGAAAATTAAACCAAATAGGAACTAGGGACGATTCACGTTGCACATAGAACTCTGGCATCCACTTAAACACTCTTATCGGTTTGACTCTAATATACCATAGAATGCATGAGTACAAGCAAATAAAGAAGGGAAGGGTCGATAAACACAAAAACTTGCAGAAGATTGAACTTCTCTCTCCCTATCCACCATCTTGTTAAATTTCTTTGTGCTTTTGAAGTTAAGGAATGTTAATTGCATGTTTTGGTGTAAAATTTAGCTCTTTTCTCATCTCCTCTTCAGTTAGGGTTTTGTTATAGATCTATGATTGTTGGAAATGAGTAATGAATATGTAACACCTAACTTCCATCTGACACGTGCACGAACGCACACCCTTCGGATATTCGTGCACATACCAGACAGAAAAGGGGTGCTAACCTGTTCACTTTCAATGTATCTCATGGCATCATAATTAAAACCATAAATAACATACTGTCAAAAATCCAAAATTTCATCATTTCATTTCATAAACCATAATTTTACAATGTAGCATTATATTTATCATCTAATTTTACACAATATCAGCCTATCAGAGTCACAGCTCTGTCTACAAAATATGCTACATATATGAGGAATTAATAAAATTAAAAATAATCCTTCAGTCTCAGCTGACCGACCTTTGATCCATGTTCTGTATCCAAAAGTAGTATAAAATCTCTTCTAAGCAATGTTAGAAGCTAGGTCGTCGCTCTCTCAAACTTGAAAATATCAATGTTGCAATTTGGTTGAGTTTTGCAAACTCAGTTGAGTAACCATCCTAGATGGTTCACTCTTATCATGCAACTTACAATTTATGTCATCATATAATTCACATCATTTCAATTTTCATCATGTAATATCACAAAACACTTTGTACATTTAATCCATTTCTTATAATCATGCAAGACATATTCATCGATAAGCATTTACACATTTCATACAATTCAAGTTCTCAAAACTTTGCAATTGCTCAAATTATTCATATCATATATGTATGCAATGTTTATGAGACTCAAATTCATTTTATTACGTTATTGTGACCGAGTGCCTTTTTCACTGTCCCATATCCGTTGTGGATATCGGGCTTTATAATACAAATTGGGCCATAGGCTCTTACCACGGATGTCTGAGCTTTAAGCTTTTTTTCACTAATGACTCCGATCATAACTGCCTTTATATTTCATGCATTCATAGAATAAATGCATATCACATTTTCAAACATCATATTCAATCCTTTCCATTTGCATTTACTTTCTCATTCATATTGGTGATCGGACTTAGTCTAACATTCAACATATAAGTTGAGAACATATAGTCAATCACATTAACATTCAAGGAACACTTCCAATTTGTTATTCATGCATAAATCGCCTCGGACATTTTATGTCCAAAATTCGGTACACAACATCACATATCAATCCACATTCACATTCAATAAACACTTCCAATATGTTATTCATGCATCAAACGCCTCGAACATTTTATGTCCAGAATTCAGCACACAACATCACATCAATTTAATTAAAAATTAAATAAACAATCAAGGTGAGCTATCTTAGGTTACCCATAAATGCTCCATTTTGCTTATTGCCTTGAAGCCCCGATAATGTCTGTAAGCGGTCGCTCAACGTGCTCCTCAATATGCATTCACATACATTTATATGTCACTCATGTGCATTTTCATGTGAATAATTAGTCATAAGTATAGTTATGTATGTATCATGTATTATGCATGTTCAATGACAAATTCTCGAGTATGTTTCTTTATTACACCATATAATCACTTTACAACACCTTCCAATCATTCTTTAATCTATCATACACTTTACTCACTTTAATCCTTTCATTTAACATCAACTAAATTCATTTAAGTTAGCTGAAACCTTAATAACTCATATGGAAATACCATAACATTGGTTTGTTCAACTATTCATAATCAAAACATTTCCATGAAAAACAAATGTTGCCCACAATCCTTTGCCTGCATTTTTCTCCAGGTTTTCTCAGGTAGATTTCGAGTCTAATTTGTATAATTATTTTGACACAAAAACTAAAGTTTTTAAATAATAAGTTCTTCTCATAAAATGTTTCTCTATATATTAAGTGTTAAGTCAAGAGGACTTTACGATGATTTGATTTTGATGACAATCAAATAATAATAATGTTAGAAACAAATGAACATTTTTGACAAGTGTATTAACTATTCAGACAAAATACAGAACACAGACGCAAAAGGAAACACAGACGCAAAAACAGTATAGACGCAAAGTCGAAATACAGATGTAAACACAACACAGACACAGACGCAAACATAACACAGATGCAGACGCAGATGCGAAGTCAAAATACAGAATGCAGACGCAAAGTTAAAATATAGATGTAGACACAAAGTCAAAATACAGATGCAAACACAACACAGACGTAGACATGAAGTCAAAATATAAAACGCATATGCAGACGCAGACGTGAAGTCAAAATATAGACGTAGACGCAGACGAAAAGTCAACACAGATGTAAACACAATATAGACATAGACGCAGACGCAAAGACAACATAGACGCAAAGAAGACATAGACGATACCATGAAGATATGCTGGAACCCCTCCACGGGCGGGTCCACGGGCCCGACATCCTGCGTGACATCTGGACCTGTGGCTCGCGGGGGAGGAATTCCCCACCAGGGATACTTAAAACGAACAAATTTGTTTAATTTACCTCCGTACATAAATTGAGATAAATCATTAAAAAAAATCAATAAGT
>JAOQML010000195.1:16884192-16897731 GCA_027568935.1 Erythroxylum urbanii | reverse complement strand
ATCTATAGAAAAACAAAAACATGAAATGTAAGATGTTTACATACCTTTCTGACGATTTCCTTCGTTCTTTAATCTTCTCCATGTTGGGTTATTGTAAACCGCAACAATCAACATAGAACATCTCTAATAAAAGTCCACATGAAGATAGAAGGATGAAACCTTACTAAGAGATGGCTAGAAGAACTCTTTAGAGAGTTAGAGAGAAAAAGTGTGTGTGTAAGAAAAAGAACCTTTCTTTTCTTTCATTTTTTTTATCTTACACAAGATGCACAAAAATCATCTCAATTTTCTACACCATTTGGCCTTCTATAACTCCCATCACTAATGGAAAGTTATGGGAAGTCAATGGTCTGGAATAGCATGCATTAATGGAAGTTATGGGAAGTTAATGACCATAAATAACATGCATTAATGGAAGCCGACAACACTTATTTCTAATCCATTCCATGCAACATTTTCTACCACGATCAAATCATGATACAACCCCGAAACACTCTCTCATATCTTGAATCACCATTCAAGATCATTTTACTCTTCCTTTGGATCTCCTATATGTGAGACCCATTAGGTTCCTGGTTATGTTGGCCACTTAAATTGACACTTAATTCAAGTAAGTCAAAAGTGGTATCCAGCAACAGGCCATGACCCCCAATTGTCTGAAAAGTCAGTGGTTTGACTACGAACCCTTCCATAAGCAATGTTGACATGCAATTTGCCCTTTCACCATCTATACCCCACTTGGTTCAAAGTATGATCAAAGTGTCAACTCCCACTAGACTGACTACATCACATCTAGTTCAAGTGATATTAGATCTTGTTATAAGGATCTCATTACTCTATGTATCATTGAATTTCATGACATATATCTATTTTGTTCAGAGACTCTCGAGTAATGACCCCGACAAGAGGTCATGGGTATCATCTCCTTCTATTAGGAGTGGTGAATCCTTTATTGGCTACTCAATGACCTCCGAATGCCTCAAGCTATACCCAATCACCACCCTATAAGTAACCCCTGAAAGGCACCGATGAATGGAGTCAAAACACAGGATCAGTATCTGAGATATCCTTGAACACCTCAAGTCAAAGGATACTTGCACCATTGCTATGATAAGACTATCATTGACACCAGAATAGAATATCCATATAATTGTCTCATAGTAGGTCAATCCAATGTACTTACTTCCCTTAGTAAGCATCCACATGTTAACTCTAAACAACTTATGTCTACAACTTATGAGATCTACTGCTTGATCTAATCAAGGGGTATAACATGTGCTAGTTTATCCAGATTAATGATATCCCATCTCATTTGTAACATCCTGTTTCCATACTAAGGGTTACAACCATAGATTTCTGTAAATGAGAAATAGCAATAAGAGATTAGAAAAATGCATTTCATACTCATGCATAATATTAGCATACACACACGTGAATTTGAATTTTCATACACATTACAATGACTGTTCATGCACTCATTTGACATTTTCTAGGTATAAATGATTTTAATATGATTATGATGTAGATTATAATTATTATCTCTTAAATTGTGGTTAATAAATGATAATTGGTCATGTAGAAAATTATTCATTAAGTTGAGAAATTTATAGAGTTAAGGGTATTTTTGGACTAGGAAAATGCCAAGTAGCAAGACAAATAATAAATGGTAGTAGAAATAAGTGTCAAATGGTAGTAAAAATTTTGATAAGTGACATTAGGATTTAACGACAAGTATCATTGAAAATTTGGAGCCAATTGGATTAGAAATTGGAGGACAAATAGATTAGTTAATAAAATGACCAATTGGGGACCATAAGGTGGTGACATATGGCAAGTAACAGGTGTCACTTGCCATGCCACACACCCATCCATGATTTTATGCCCATTTGAAAGACATCTTTGTTGTCTTTCATTTTGTGTCACAAACACTCTCATTTTCTTCATCTTTCTCTCCTTCCCATGAAACTCTCTTCTTACAACCCTCATGATCTTTGATTTTGCCAATCTCCTTCTCTTGTTTCTTCAAGACCGTATGACACTCTCTTCTTACAACCCTCATGATCTTTGATTTTGCCAAACTCCTTCTCTTGTTTCTTCAAGACCGTATCATCTTCTTCATTTTTCATTAAAAATGTAATATCTCCTTCATAAATGATGATGATCGTATGAAGTTAGGAAGCTGGGTTTAAGTGTGTTTTGAAGATCCTGAAGCTTAAACAAGTAAGTAACATATTGCTCTTCACGATTTTTTGAATGAGACGTGTATGTTGATAGTTAGAAGTTAAATAATCATAAAACGAGGATATATATTTGCTGAAACGTGAATGAGAAACTTGAGTATGTTCATGTCTTGCATTTGTATATTTGATGATCAATATTTCATAAGTTGTTGTTGAGATGATTTTTGAGATAGAAAAGATCATTATGATGATGTAAAAAGAGTGCAAAAATTTCATGAAGAGAAGATATGCTCATGTTTTGTTTTTAATGCATAACCACATGAATTTTTGGGTAGATGTTATATGGAAGAACTAAAATGATCTTGAAGTTAAAGAAAGGGCTAAAGTAGTGTCTTGAAATGAGATGAATTAGAATGATAAGTTAGATGAAATGAAGGTGAAAATGAAGTTAAAAATGTGCAGAAAATTGATGGTGAATGTGTATATGTATATGTTCTGTTTTTGGTGCTTATGATCAATCATAAATTTTAATTTGTTTGTGAATGATGTTGTGTTGAAATGGAGGTGAGAATGAAGTAGAAAAGATATGGAATTAAGTTAGAAATGATAGACTAAGTATAAGAGATGATAGATGTAACTTGTAGTGGTTAAAAAAGCTAGAATATGCCTCTTAGATATCCGTTGGCCGGACTTTATGCCCGCTGGGCGGACATTCTTGGGTTTTCTAACTATTCATCTCTGCTCATGTCCATTTGGAGGAACATCAGTTTACTGGGCAGACATAGATTGGACATCCACAGAAGTGTGCGATTTTGGTATTGGATGTAGTTTAGTATAATTTTAATAAAGACATGGTATTTTTCGTATTTAGTGATAATACTTCCCATTTTAAGGTGAATATATGACTAATTTGTTATAAGTATTGTTATTTCTCATACATATACATCATATTTAATGTAGACAATAAAATCTCTTCTTGGAGTCTTCATAGAAGTTGTAGAACTCAGAGTCCTCTTCAAAAGTGTACTTGAATAACTTTAATTTGACATCCACAGCAAAAGTTATGCCCCTTATCCTAAAATCATATATATAAATTATTGACTTATCAATGCTTTCCTATGATGCATTTAGGGTTGAATGGAGCTTAAAATGTACTTAGTTTGATAAAGAACTAAGAGATTAAATTAGTGATATGTTTAGAGTGATGATAGAGGATATAACTTAAGAATGGACGGTTATACATCAAGCATTCAAATCTAGAAAATTGGAAATGTTAATAGAAATAAAAGTGATCTTATATGGCAAATGTGATTCAAAGAAGTTGAGAAATGTGTACTAAGTACAGGTGAATGAGAAATTGGATATTATGTGATCATATAATACTAGAAAAAAAGATTGGAGAGCATGTATATAATAGATATATGATTGGTGATATTAGAATAACTAAGTTCTTTGAGCTATAAATTTAAGTGTAAGCTTGATATAAATAAATGGTGTTGTTAATGATCAAGTGAAGTGATTAAAGAAACGTACCTGAAATAGTCAAATTGAGCATGCATTATACATTACACATATACATATGTGTATAATTGAATGTTCATGTGATTGTACAATTAGTAATGTGTGTACATTATGTATTGCATGAAGTTGATACATAGGACTGAACGTCAGCGCCTAGACGTTTTCGGAACATGAAAGCAAATGCTAATCAGGAGCGTAATGTGAGTCGACTGAGATGGTCTTACTTTAAATGATTGTTCTGTTTAAATTTCTATAATGAATTATTATGTGATGTGAATGTGTTTATTTCAGGCATTGAATGTCTGAGGAATTTGATGCATGAAAATCATTGGAAGTGCTCATTATATTTGAATTTGACATAATAAGTGATTCTCAACATTATTGTTGAATGTCAAACATCAATCCGATGAAAAATGTGAATGTAAAGGTGTAAATTGAACACAAATGATTGATTGAATCTATGTGAATGTGATGCATTCCACTACATGAATGCGTGAATAGATAAAGGTTGTTATGACTGGAGTAGCCACTGAAAAAGAGCTTAAAGCTCAGAAAGTGATTAAGAGCTAAAGGCTCACTATATATAATGAGTCTTGTATCCGCAACAGATAAGGAACAGTTATTAATGAGCCCAGTATCCACAATAGATATGGGACAGTTACAGGCACTTGGTGACAACAATAACAATTAAAAGTGAGACTCACGAGCATTGCATATATAATTGATATGTATGTTTTAAATGATCAAAATGAACTATTTGACTGCTCTGAATGTGAAATGTGAAATAAATGAATAAAGTGTTAATTGATGCTACATGATGAATTAATGTAGTGATGTGAATTATGTGATTATATGAATTATTGTGTTATGTGATATGAGTGAGCTATAGAGGATGGTCCACTTACTGAATTAGCAAAACTCACCAAAACCACAACGTTATCTTTTAGGCTCAGAGGAAATCTCCAGTTCGACAAATTGGGGTATAGCCACTGCATTTGAATAAGAGGTAAAGGTCGGGATCAGTTCGAGTCTACATATATATTTCATTATTTTTTATATTAAAGTGTGTATTCATAAGTACTGTACAATGTAAATGGGAATTATTCAAAAATGAAATGAGATTTTGGCTGAAAGTATTTTGTACTTGTAATGAGCCCAAATAATTACTAAAATTTTGATGATATGAATATTGATTGTATCACTGGTCATTGGAAATGTTATAAGTAAAATGGGCCATTATTGATTATTGGTTTTCTGAAATATGTGTATGATGCATGAATTTTTTAAAAGAGTATGATTGACTGACTGTCCTAGCATGCCACCCTCATAGAGTACGTTCTTGAATATGAACGGTATGTACTGGAATACACACTATGAGATTGGGGTGCTACATTATTAATACTATGACTACGGAAAGTTTAGATACTAATATAATTACACATGATAGGAATCTCATTATCAAGATCTCATCATGATTTCCTCCATGCTATGTTTTGTATCAAGGACTTCACTAAATCACTTTAAGAGCAACATCAAATCCATAAACGTATGAACATCGAAATAATAAAAAATGCCTTTATTAATCATAAAATGATTTGTATAATAAGTGCTAAAAGTGATTGCCTTTAGAGGACTTCTCTAATAGTCGCAATCTTGTATCTTACTTTATTTATTTTCCCACTAAGTTATATGCTTAGCACGGTGGTTTTTCCTCCATGTACGTCTT
The DNA here is from genome assembly GCA_027568935.1 of Erythroxylum urbanii. Taxonomy (NCBI): domain Eukaryota; kingdom Viridiplantae; phylum Streptophyta; class Magnoliopsida; order Malpighiales; family Erythroxylaceae; genus Erythroxylum; species Erythroxylum urbanii. Next base: position 16,892,304 of record JAOQML010000195.1, on the reverse strand, counting down.
GATAAAAAGGTTGAAGGCTGGGACAACTACAGTGGCCAAAGAAGGACGTATTATATTTTGGGAGATTTTATGCTTAAGCTTTGAGTTGTATTCAATATTATGAGACATTTTTTTTGTAGTTTGTGTAAATGGCCTATAATAACCATAAAATAGGATGGGTTTGAATTTAAGGCATGGATTTGATAATTACAATATGTATATTGTGTCTTGTTTATAACTCAACGACATATGAAATGTGATGTATGTTTGCCTTATTTTCTGGGGATTGTTAGAATGTCTTGGTTTGTTTTAGGTTTATTTTGTATGGCATCCATATATCCTTCTAGGGGGTATTAAGGTGATACATCATAGGTCTCTGTTTTGTTTCGGGTTCCTCTGAAACTGCTCTGTTCTTTGATATTAGCCCTGAAACACTAACAAAGTCATCAAGGTATCTAAAATACACAACACAACATTGAAGCTCAAAAGCATGCTTTAAGCCATAAAACACTTAAAGCACAAACTACCCACGAAAACATGATGCAATCTACAACTATTATGTTGGACGTTTATTTGGATTACTATGATGTTTAACATGATTATGGGTTTCTAAATCCATATTAGGGATTGTTCTTAAGCTATTTTGTTAAAATTTATTCTTATTGAATTCAATACTTTTATGAATGGTTGTGATAATTGTTATATTTATACATGGTAATAAATCAAGAGAGTGAATCAAATTATTTGTCTTAAGGTGCAACATAATATTTGATTACTTAAAAGTCTTACAATTATTAGATTAATTAACAATTGAAGAGAGATCTTAATTGTGTAATAAATTATCCTTAGGATTGTTTCAAATCTAATTAAATTATGAGATTACAATTCTATGAGTATTAAATTAAATTAGGGTTATTTGATTAGATCTTGAGATATGGTAATCAAAACTTTAGGATATCTAGGATCAAGCAAAATTAGATCAAGAAGATAAAGGGAAAGCAAAACAAGGATATAATAATTCTTGAGTCTCTAACTTTGATCAAACTATTTTACTAGTAGCTCAATTATTCAATTGTTTCATTTTATTAGTTATTTCAATTTAAATTATTTATTTTGATTCAAATCAATCTTTAGTACCTTATACAAAGATCTATTCAAGTTGATAGGTGTTTATTAGTCCTCATGGGAACGATACTTTTTATATTACAAGTTACGATTCATATACTTGTAGTATTAAAAGTTTTCATTATAAAATTTATCGACAAGTTTTTGGCGCCGTTGTCAGAAGACTGATTTAGCATCTTATACAATTTGAATTCCTTTGATTTAAGGATGTAATATTTTTCTTGTTTACATGTAAGTGTCTGAAAAAAAATAAAGAAAAGTTTTGAAGCAAAGTAAAAGATACATAAACTCTAGACATCATAAAGCAAGAAAGCGAGAATTGAAGAGCTAAACGCCAAGATGCTATAGAAAGAATGATAATGAAGGAAAGAAACCAAGGAGAGCATCAAAGGATCCTCGTGGACTTGATAAGGCCAGGGTCTAATGCCAATCATCAACGAATTACACAACCACCATTATAAGAAAATACATTAGAGATCAAACCTGCACTACTGAATATACTGCAAATCAACGTGCAATTTTATGGTTTAGCTAACAAGAATCACAATGCTCCTTAGAGATTTGTGATACATTTTGCTATAATGGTTATTGGAAGATGCAGTCATGATGAGACTCTTCCCTTTTACACTCAAGGATAGAGTTAATGCATTCTCTAATTCACTCAACCTAGCAAATGTCACAATATAGGAGTAGTTGGTGCAAGGCTTCTTGGCTAAGTACTTCCCTTTGACAAAGATAACAGGGTTTATAAAGGAAATTACAAATTTCCAGAAAAATAAAGAGGAGTCACTATATGGGCTAAAAGCCCAAATTAAGGCTTAACCTTTTTGAGTTTGATCAGTTTGGAACTTAAACTTGTAACTTTCTCATAGAAGGTCTAAAATTTCAAGAGTCTGCTCAATTTAAGACTTTTTTAGACAAAAATTAGGGCGTGTTTTACAAGCGCCGTTACATGCAGGTTAGTTATCATTTCTCTGTCATAAAATCACTGTTCCAGCTTCTTGACAGTGCTGAGGATACCATTCATATTATCGGATAGAGTTGGATGGGTGATTCGTAAGTGTTTTATAGCTTATTTCTTTGGCTCTTTTCCACAATTCAGACATGATAAAAAGTGGAGTTCTATGCTGCAAAAGAGGAGCAAATATGCACACTATCATTTTTTCATTATGTAATCCTTGTTTTCTACCTAGAGTTGTTAAATAATTCCAAACTGACCATTTAATTCTCGGAGTTCTAATTCACTGCAATTCAATTTTTCCATCCTCGCTCCTGATGTAATTATGACGTTAATTTGTTTTACCGGCGCATTTGTCCTTAGATAACACGAGATGTATTAAAGAATGGGATTTCTTCATTTAACATAGTATGAAATATGTACTTATACCTTTGATTAAATTGGCGTAAGCATTGAATTTTTCCTTGGTAGGTGCTTTACAAGTTCTAGGTTATATAATTTTCTTCTAAACGAAGTTGTGGTTTTTGTCTTTTGAATTTTGTGTCATTGTTTGTCTAATATTAATTTGCAATAAGAGTTGAATTACCTTTTTTATTTAAACAGCATTACTGTTACCTTCTTCGCAAAGGAAGGAGAGGAATGTGTCCTGACACCAACAAAGGAAAACATCCATCCACTAGTGACTGTTAATTTTGAACAAGGTCTGAGCTAGAAGTTTAGGCAGCCTTCAGGTTTTGGTATTGACTTCACGTTGTTTGAAGAGAGCAAGTTCTTTAAAGAGGGTGAAATGGATGTCTATCCACTAGCGGTGAAGGCTGAGGTAAGCCGTACAAACCAGCATGGATTAGACGGAAGCCAAATGTCTGGGGCTACAAATTCTCAGATAACACAAGCTGTGTTTGAGAAAGAGAACTGTCAGTACCAGGTGAGGATAATGAAGCAGATTCTGTGGGTAAATGGCATAAGTTACAAGCTGAAGAAGATATATGGGATTGAAAATTATGTTGATAATGATGTTGATGCCAATGAATCAGGAAAAGAATGTGCCATGTGCCTGTCAGAACCAAGAGATATGACTGTTCTTTCGTGCTGACATATGGTAAGTAAAAACTTCTTGAATCTTTATTTGAGAGAATGGTTGAATGATAAATAATTAATAAGTTTGTTCTTTGGCTAAGGCCTATAAATTTGGCTTAGCAATCAGTTATACCTCCTTTTCTGACTAATGCTTCAAAGTTAAACCACTTCCCATGCAATCCTTGTATTGGGATGAAAGTTAAATCACTAACTGAGCTGTATATAACGGCGCGTGTAAAAAACGTCGTAATTTTTGTCTACAAAAGTCTTAAATTGAGCAAACTCGTGAAATTTTAGACCTTCTATGAGCAAGTTATAAGTTTAAGTCCCAAACTGATCAAACTCAAAAAGGCTAAGCCCCATTTTGGGCTTTTAGCCTCAATATATGAAGTTTAGGAGCAATTTAAGGAGTTACAAAGGGGATGTCCACATCACAACTATTAGCCAGTTGAGAGTTATGATATAGTTGAGTAATGAGGGGCATTCATGACAAAATGTTTGTTTTTACATCAAAAGGCTAGAATGACACCTCAACAAAGCTAAATAAAAAACGTAACCTAGTTGAGTAACCGGCGGACATTCACGACAAGGTGTTTGACTTCACATCAAAAGACTAGGTTATCATTAAAGAAAAATTTTAAAAATGGTGTTACAATAAATAAAGCTAATGATCATTTACAAATAGCAAGAATTTTCATGAAAAGATACTTAGTGATAATTTGCCTTTTTGATTGATCAATAATCATAAACGTATGCTTACAAGTGCCATAGGTGTATAAATAAGGCGTTAATATTTTTATTGATTTGTATATTCAAATCAATGCACTTAAACTTGAAAGGAATAAGTTAGTATGTTGACACGTTTTAAGTGATTGATGTTTGAGATTAAGTTCATTCTATAAAATTTAATGCCATTATACTGTTATTGTATTATTGTATGATTGTATGATTGTATGTTTATGTATTTATGTGTTTTGTGTTGTGTTTCTTGAGAATAAGAAAAGGTTTAAGTGTGGGGATATTGATAGGTGTAGATTATCATTTGTTTTTCTAGTTGTTTAAGTATGTTTTTAAGTATTTCTTAGATGATTAGCATGTGTTTAGGCTTAATATTATGTTATTGTTAGTGTTTGTATATGTTTGATTGGTTCAGAGTAACAATTCAATCTTAATATTATGTTTCAAGAGGTGTTTAATGAGTTTATGAGCGTATAGAAATAGGAAATTGAAGAATGGAGAAGATAATGGATGAATGCAAGTAAGGCACAATCGTTTGATGAACGTGCATGGTGTCATGATTGTGACAGAGAGTAAAAAATCCTTTAGGTCAATTGTGACAAAGAGGAACAACTCCTTTAGGTCACGATCGTGTCCCATGCATGATCATGACAAGCTATCTTTCCAACTCGCAAGATTTTTCAACTTCTGATGTTTTGGTGCCATATTTGGAGTCAAATTAAGCAGGAAAACCCTAAAAACAACCCTAGAAGCCTCATTCATTATAAAAGAACAAGAAAAATAGAAAAAAGGTAGTAACCATCAGATCAAAAGAGGATTAAGAAGAGACATCATATAAAGCTCTAGAAATTCTAGATTTCCTAATAAAAACTCTTACTAGTTTCTCTTTCTTTCCCCCCTATTTCTTTAATTATATTTGATGCTTGTTTGGATTACTATGATGTTTAAAATGATTATGGGTTTCTAAATCCACATTAGGGATTATTCTTGATTTCTTTTATTGAACTTTATTCTTATGGAATTCAATACATCTATAAATGTTTATGATAATTTTTATACTTGGTAATAAATTGAAAGAGTGAATCAAGTTATTTGTGTTAAGGTGCACAATGAGAGTTGGTAACTTAATAGACCTACAATTATCAAATTAATTAACAATTGAAGAGAGATCTTAATTGTGAAATTAATTATCCTTATTATTACTTCAAATCTAATTGAATAAGTTATTAGTAGTTTTATGAAATGAGATATTACAATTATATAATTATCGAATTCAACTAAGGTTATTTGATTAGATTTCAAGAGAGGGTAATCAAAACTTTCGGATATCTATGATTAAGCATAATTGGATCAACGAGATAAAGGAAAAACAAAACAAGTATAGAATAATTCCTAAGTCTCTAACTTTGATTAAACTATTTTATTGGTAGCTCAATTATCTAATTGTTTTGTGATTTGTTTATTTCAATTTCAATTATTTATTTTAATTCAAATCAATCTTTAATACCTTAGGCAAAGTTCCATTGAGGTTGTTAGGTATCTATTAGTCCTCGTGGGAACAATACCTTTTATACTAAAAGTTACAATCTGTATACTTATAGTATTAAAAGTTTTCATTATAAAACTTATCAACATTAACTAAATACGTAATTAAAGTCCTAATATAATTTTAGCAGTCATGAAATATAGCCAATATTTGTTTTTCCTTATATTTATATTTTATTATGAGTAGAATTTACCCTTGGTTAATAATTGGTACTAACTTGGTGAACTAAATTTCTTATACAGAAGTTAAGTTTGAGAAGATTTCATAATGTCAGACAGAAAAATTATATGTCCATTATGCAAGTTTGCTATTAATCCCTATTAAGGATTTGGTATTACAATTTTAGAGATAGGTTAACATTATATAGATGACAAAACATAATGATTTTTTCCTTAAAAAATGAAATGAGATAATGAGTCGACAAATATCCTATAAGCTTTAATGGCATCATGTAAGATATATATTAACAGCATGATAGCCAGATGCAAAAGGTTGCATGAAGTAGAGTTAAATGGTAGTGTACCTTGATTAAATTGTTTCACTCAATTTAGCATACTAAAAGCATAAATATGGAATATAAATAAAGACATTTGTTATAGTATGGTAATAGTTGTCATTAGAAGAAAAATGATTGTATGACTTTTCTTGTCTATATGTTATATGATAGAGATCATATGTATTTCTAGTTCATGATTATGAGTATATGATACTAAATTTGAATTTAACATTAATATAATGTTCAAGACATAATAAGAAATATATTATTGAGTAAAAGTAGTTGATCTAAGTTTATACAAGTAGTTTGTATATGTTGAATCAAAGGAAACTTATGCTTAACATAAGTGACAAGAACACAAAGTTGGATAACCTAGAGTATCTTTTTATACCATGTTGGTTAAATCAATATGATGTGAATCATTAAGTTTTATGCTAGGATATATGTATCTTTTTGATTATGAATTGTATGAAACTTATAAAACTTGTTAAGTTAAAGAATAACCAAATTAACCTTTGGTGAAAGGATGATGATAGTATTGAATTGTTAAATCTTATACATGTAATATGTTATATGTACTATCAATTCATAAAATGATTTCATTAGATTATTGATGAATTTATGTGATACAGTCATATTTATTAAATAAAATATTGATTTAAAATTTTGAGAAGTACAAATTGTTTAAATATAAGTAGAATTAAGAATTAAGAATGATGAATAAATTTGATAAGATCGATGTGATGAGATTTAAATTTTTTGGTTACATATAGAGAATGAGATGACCTTCACAACTAAATTCTATAATAGTATGGATTTATATAAGGAGGAAAATACAATATGAGATATTATATGAAGAAATATTTATTTCTTCTATAGCTATGCCTAGTACTATAACTTACTTTCAGTAGTTTCAATTAGATCAATTGGCAAGAATTTATATTAGACATGAACGTTATGCCTTTGAAAGAGTCAAAGTTAATGATTTTGAGATGTGATGCTTAGTTGTAGCATATATTATCCAATAAGTTTAGAATTAAATTAGATAATAGAAGGTTACAAGATATCCAAAAGGTTGGATATAATCTTACTGACCCTATTAAAAAATATTTGTTTTAACGTATACTTATAGGAGAATGATTCTCAAGATAATTAGTGCAAGTAAGATAAATTTGAAAGGTTCAAAGCTTATAGCAACACATTCAATTGGAAATAGTGTCTTTGTTGATACATAGTTAAAAGGTTATAAGATCATAAAGGGTCCTTCCTCCCATACATATTGCCACTAAGGACCCACACTATTTCTATGGCGCCACAGTCTCAGGTACATAGGTTCTTTGTTCTTTTCTAAAGCCAATAAGGTTGCTAAACAACGTGGACTTTAGTTGCTCCAAAACCACAACCATACCTAAGGCAAAATGCGGTTGGTTGAAAGTTTTTGTTTTTGAAAAAATTAAATTGATTAATAATAATAAGAAAAGAGGAGATCAACTTTTGGAGAGCATTAACACTCTCCTACATCAAGAGCCAACAATATAAAAGTGACAACGTTTACAAAACACTAAAATCCAACACAAAAAAAACGACAGATTATAACAAACCATCAAGGTCTCTAGACACAACAACGCTTGAAGTTAAATCCTTTTAACCCACATCATTATGTAAAAGGGTTATAGAACTCCCTAATGTTCCAAACGATTCTTCTTATTTTACCCGATTAGGGTTGGAAGATTATAGAGATCACCAACCTCTGGGGGGAAATGTAGGAATGATTTATGGAGAAGAATCTCAGGTCAGGTAACTAAGACAAGTTCTTCATAAACAAAATTTCCATTCTTCGTCTTCCACAATAGATTCTCACTAATGCTAAGTGATTATTTTCAACTTTCTCATGCTTTTCCTCATAGCTCTTTCTTTACCAGTCCATCGGTTGATAGTCTCAACAATAGATGGGTTCTCAGTTAAACCACAGCTCCGTAGTCTCTTTGCCCTCTGTCACCTTGCAATAACTCTCTTGTCTGATGCTTTCCATTTCTTCTGATTTGTTTGTTGAGAAATCTCCTTGGTACATTTGACTTTCATACTTCTCTTGTTGGGCCCCGATTCCTTTTCTTACTAAATAAGCATGTGTTCAGTTTATTTTGAGGTTGAGTTTAATTAATTTGTTTTGGTTAGGATTTAATTAGAATGTCT
>JAOQML010000195.1:16871269-16884092 GCA_027568935.1 Erythroxylum urbanii | reverse complement strand
GTTAGAACCTTAAGGCAATGAGAAACAAATATTATGAAGAAGTCTTATTGAAATTCCTTTATGACCTACCATTAATTTTGTTCGGAGGTAAGTGAAATGAGTTTGTTTTTGAGGTTTGACCTGGTGGGGAATTCCTCCCTTGTGGGATGCTCGTCCAGATGTCTCGTAGGACGTCGGGCATGTGACTCGCCAGGGTGGGGTTGCAACATCTCTATATTCTCCATAAGGTAGTTAGTTGAGATAAGCATTCCTTGATAGATCTCGAGGAGATTATTTGCTTTCTAACTTTAGTATAAACATGGTAAAAAAATCTGTTGTTGACTTTTATTGATATCCTGGAACCTGTGTAGGTTCCTTTCAAGTCATATTTTCTTCATGCAAGTCGCAAAGGAAATTATGCAAATAATTGTATTAAGATCGGAAATAGTCTTGAAACTGATAAACCATTGTAGAATCTCTGTGTATTGATGTGTTCTTAAGAACCAAAGACATTTTTGTCTGATCCAAGACTAAATATTCCTAGAGAAATGACACTCGAAGAACAAATAGTTCCTGTTGTCTCATCCTAAACTACATAGTACACAATTCTCAATTGAGTTAAGGAAAGAGAACCTAATCCATTGTAATTAACTTGTTTAGGTTAATGAGTCATAAAATGAAAGAAGAGCTAGGCAATAACTCTTTGTGCCAAATCACTTCATGCTATTCCACTTTGACATATCTCAAAATCAGCCATTCTCAACAACTTTTAGTGGTAATAATCCCTTCGAATGGTTTCTTTAAATATATCTATTGGGGACGACAAATTAGGAAGATAGTTGAGTTTTAGGAATTAAAATTCCCTTAAGAACTTCATCCATTGCCCCTCCTAATAAAGGATTTAACCTTAACTGATGAAGGAAGGTGTCTCAATAGTTGAGTGAAAATCTAATTACTGACTAATTGTCCATTTCTCGTCTGTACCAAAAACTAGTTTTAAGTTGGTAAACCGCAAAAAGTGTATCTTGATGGCTCAATTTTATATACTGACACGTGGCTTTCATCAAAGCCGAGGAGTGGACTCTGTTGTCTACTCTAATGATTGGGATTGTCCATAATGCCAGGATAATCTGAGGAAGTCCTGGATTTGTTTTTAACCCAATGAATATATCCAGATCATTGTGGCGTTTGAGTTGCTCAATCCACGGTCGCCAACGGTTGGAATGTTTGACTACTGTTCTTATCTCAATTGGGTTCATTCATTGGCTCCAATATACAAAATTCGGTTCACTTTTACTTTCGCAATAAAGGCTTCACTGGGACTCAGACACCGGTGAGCAACCAAATATGTCTTTTGAGGCTATATCTTGTTGTACAACAAATCTGATGTTGATATAATGATACATTGAATAGAAGTATAATTAAGGGGTTGCAAGGCCAATATCCGTAATTGACATGAACTAAATAAATAAGAGTTTCTCAATTACACCTAAACAAACATTGCGCAACTGTAAAATTGAAATGCATGCATGTTACGTTATCTTGGTTTAATTGCAAGTCCCCTCTAGTTTAACAATTTCAGCTATTGGGTAGATAGTGGAAACTCATATTTTGCGCGAGCTTAGGTATGATTCTTTTTCGGTTCCTAAGCTATGATGCGATTTTTTTATTTAATGACCCTATTTAGTAATCAGCTGATTGCATTAGCTGTTAGCTGATTCGATTAGCTAATGCAATCAGCTATTAGCTGATAGTTGATTCTATCATCTAATTTGATCAGCGAATTATATTAGCTACTTGTTAGAGATATTTGGTAAAATTAGCTATTTAGTATTAGCTATTTATAGGTAAAATGACTTACGAAAACATGTCAAATTTTAAACCAATTTTAAAATATAATTTATCAATATAAAATATTTATTTTAATTAAAAAACACAAAACATAACTCCTTAAATTCAAAATTTAAAATAATGATAATAAATTATTAATTTGAGTTAGTTCATGTGAGCTTTTAATATTAATTGTACTTTGTCGTTATTTTTAAACAAAATTTAAGAAAAATAATTTTTAAATTAACAATCACAAAGATTTTTTTTGATAGTTTTATAATTTTTTAAAATTAGTTAACTCAAAAAAATCTCATGCCTTTTAATTTATATTTTAAAAATTTTAAAATTAAATAAAATATTAGACATCTAAATAAAAAATAAATAGTAATTATAGCAACAACTAATTTATCATAATGGCAGTTGTGGTCCTTCCACCATAACACCTTGAACATGAAAAGGTAGATCCTGAATTCTCATAAACTAAGCAGATCCATACATGTATCTATAGCACCAAACCAATCCTATCATAATACTATACACAGATTGTTCCTTGTCTTGAGCTAAGCGGTAGAAATAAACAAAAAAAAGAAAAAGATGATTCCGAAAGTTGAAGTGTTAATCTGGAAAGAACTTGTCAACTTACAAGCTAATAACAAGCACGTTACTCATCCTATAAATCCCATCTAAAGTCTGCAAAAATTTGCGGGAGACGACGAGGCTCATGGTTGCAGCAGCCTTCATCGAAGTTTTGAGAGTAACTCATTGCATCGAAGTGAAACGACAGAAGTTTCGAACCATATTTACTGCTATTACCATCTCGTACTAGCCTCCTTATGAAGTTTCTCCATCTTTGAGTTCTTCTACTACGAACCCACAAGGCGATGAGCCAAAGGCACAGTTGTTATTAGTAAACAGCTAATTTAGCTGTTTGTTTAAAACGTTTCAATTTGTAACTTTTCATAAAATAGTTGGTTGAATCAGTCAATTCAACCAGCTCATAACTAAAAAAGCCAACTTATTAGCTAAGTTAAATCTTTAATTTTTAATTTAAGTCAATTAACTAATTTTGAGCTGATAAGTTGATTACCGAACGACCCAAAATTGTGCCTATTTTTCACTCAGCTGACAATTGGCATAGGCGCCATTTACTCGCATGTCCGTCCTTTTGCTTTCCCAAAGTTCATGAAACGGAAATCATATAGGTTTGGGGTTTGAGACTACACTGCATAGACACATACGTAAAGAAACCAAACTAAGTGCCTTGATTTGGTTAGCAGTCCTGTTTCAGACAAGAATCACTCCTAGGAAATAGTACCACGAAACAAATACGCCTAAATTTGGAAAATGATTAGCTCTAGACAGCTCTGTCTTTTGGGTAATACACGTGGCATTAGCTTGCTTTTTATGTATATCTTGTTTGCTTGCTTAACTGTGTAACGTGTTGTTTCGTACAGTCTCATGCTTTGATATTAGATCCAACCAAAACTAATTCATTCTGTCAATCGCAATGCCCTTATCATAAGGTTAATTAGAAGTTTTATTTATGAAACATTGCCAATGCATGGAATTGGGACTTAGACCATGAGTCTGTTGCTTGGAACTTAGACCATGAGGCTGTTGCTTGGAACTTAATTTGGGCAATCTATTTATAACATGCAAATGGGACTTAATAAAATAGTGAGTTGGTATTAAAAAAGAATAAGGGAGAAAGACACGAGAAGGAAATGTAGGGTGAGGTACGTAGGCGAAGCTCCGTGAATTTAGGTTCTATTAACGTTTGTTGCTTCTTGCTTGGCCTCGAGCACCGTGCTGTCTCTTCTTCTTCCCTATGTCACGTGCAGACAGGCTGTTTTTAAGGTCTTTCCCATTTAATTAATCACCGACCATTGCCTTCTTCCACAAGATAAGACAAGCCAAGCGACTGAGATTTGAGGATCCAGTCAGAGGAAGTGTGCCACTTTTCTCAACAAGAAAGCGGCGCTGAAAACTCAAAAAGTGTATATATGTATATAGTTATATATATATATATATATATATATGGATGGTTATACTTATGTGTATTCCACGCGCTAATTGAAGGCGTATAGGTAAGTCAGTCTCTACTCTCTAGTGTAAGACAGCCAAGTCTAATGAATTATGTGTTATAGGCGACGCACATGCGAGGCTTTCCTATTGCCTCGAGCGCTGTGCTGTGTCTCTTAGTCTTGCTTTCCTCTGTCTTACACTACCTCTTCTTTTGACCTTTTCCTTTTCCTTGATTGAAAAATTAATGATATTTTACACTTCTTGAAAGTTATGCAGGCAGGGGATGTGCATGTGTGGGTCTCCGTCTCTTCAGATTTGGTACTAATTTTAAGATCCATTTCTCCTTATGTGCGTCTTCCAACTTTTCCTTCTAATAATTTTGTTGGTCTTCTAAACGAGTGAAGGATCATGTTCATGCTAAGACTCAATAAGTCTGGGAGCTTTGTTTGGGCTTTCTACTATCTTCATATGAAATGGTAATCAACAGTTACTACTCATCCCACAGTAGTAGGACCAAAGCACTTGTTGGGCTAAGCAATTTACTGCCAACTAACAGAAGTTCCAGTCGTAGTTTGGCACCATCAGCCTTTTGTCTGATTCGTCAGTCGCTCTTTTCAAAATTGGGTGATAAATATTAATTAATTTTATTTATACATATGTTATGTTTGTTAGGAGACAAGAAAAATTTTGATAAAAAACACAACTCTCTTAATCGGTTCAACTTAATTGCAACAACAAAGCACTCTAGTTAAGTGTGATCAAATAATATTAGTGAGAATAAAAACTCAATAAAGAAACAAATACAAATATTTACGTAAAAAGCCTTTCGAAATAGAGAGAAATATCACAGCCAAACTGACAAACAAATCCACTAATCACAAATAAGAATTTACAAGATTTGATCTCTTATACCACAACAACAAGTTATCTCATAAAGATTTAATATTCAACTCAAAGTTGATGCATAAATCAACAAACTAACTACCTAATCCTAAAATCAAACAAATAAGGATGAGAATCAGAAGATAATTGTTCTTTTTTTGTTTTCTTTCCCTTTTTGGTGTTTTTATGCCTTCCAATAAATAATCATAAGTCTTCTCCTCTTTTATATTCTGACTTAGGTTTTCTGCAACATAAACAGTCACCTACATGGCTGCGTAAGTGACTATGTATCTCTTAGCATCACTTGAGTTGTGGACTTACATGGTTAGAGAGAGCTACACAGTTGTAACAAACGATTGTGTATTTCATCACACGGGCAAGTATATGACTGTGTACTCTTCACTCTTCACACGTTCCTTCACACGGTTGTAGGGACTCGTACGGTTAATCTACACGATTATGTAAGTCAAGGATAAGGGCATGTAACACCCTACATGGACCATAAAAGGGTGCACAATCATCGAAGATCTTAAAATAGAATTGAACACTAAAACATCTCCCCCCTCTAGCTCAATAATGGGAATGACATGTTATACTTTCACAATTACTTACGAGACATTTTGACAAGCTTACTACAAAACTCATGCTTATATCCTATAACCACTTTAGTTAGCATATCAACATCATTCAAATTCGTATAAATCTTTTTCAACATTAATTGTTACTCTTCTATCACGGACCTCAAATAATAATATTTGACGTCTATTTATTTTGTACGGGAATGATGCATAGTATTTTTACTCAAGTCAATAGCACTTTGACTATCACAAAATACTACATAGTCATTTTGCTTTACAATCCACTCTTAAAGGAATCTTTTCAACCAAAGCATCTCCTTATTAGCTTTCATTATAGCCACATACTCTACTTTTGTCGTAGATAGAGCTACACACTTTTGAAGCTTTAATTGCCATGAACTGCTCCCTTTACAAACTTGAATAGAAAAACTGAAGTACATTTTCTTCTATTAAGATCTCCAGTTATATCTGCATCAGCATAACTTTATAGAATTGCCTCCTCATCACCAAAGCACAAACTCCATTTGAAGTACCTTTCAAATATCTCAAAATTCATTTCACTGCTTCCCAGTGAACCTTTTCTAGATTAGACAAGAATATGCTCATTAACCTAATAACCTTCTAAAAATGACTCCTTATCACTAAAGCACAAATTCTATTTTGAATTACCTCTCAAGTATCTAAGAGTTCATTTCACTGCTTCCTAGTGAACCTTTCCAACACTTGTTTAATATATATCTTTTAAGACAACCACAATCTCCTGTTATTCTTATCTTGAGTTATCTCCATGCCCAAAATCTGCTTTGCAGGTCCTAAATCTTTTATATCCTCCTTAACCTTTTGGATTCTACAATATCTTTGACCCACAATTAGCATATAATCAATATAAAGAAGAAGAATGACGAAGTTCTCACTTGAGAATTTCTTGAAATACACGCAAGCATCTACATAAAATCGTTTGTAACCATAATCTATCATAAAAGAGTCAAACTTCTGATATCACTGCCGTGGAGCTTGTTTCAACCCATATAAACTTTTGTTTAACTTACAGACTAGATTTTCATTGCCTTCAGCTTGCAAACCTTCTAATTGCTCCATATATATCTCCTTTTCCAAATCTCCATGCAAGAAGGATTTTTTAACATCCAGATAATCGAGTTCAAAATCCAAACAAGCAGTTAGACTCAAAATTGTTTAGAATAAGGTCATCTTGACTACTAGTGAAAAGCTTTCATCAAAGTTTTTACTCTTCTTTTGACTAAATCATTTCACTACCAACATTGCTTTGTGCTTTACCAACTTGTTCTCATCTCTCTTTATTTTGAACATCTACTTATTCTTCAATACCTTTTATAAGCTTTATAAACTCGTATGTATTATTCTTCTTCAAAGAATCCATCTCTTCCTTTATAACTACAAGCTAAAGATCTTTGTTGTCACAAGATGCAACCTATTGCATATTCTCAAGCTCCCCCTTAGGTTTAAGTAATAGGTATTCAGAACTTGGATACCTTGTGGAAGGCCTCTCTTTTATCGAACTTCAACTGATATATCCAATTGCGGCCCCTTGCTCAGTATCCTCAATGGATTCATTTTCAGTATTATCTGGATGTGGTTCGTGTAGTTCATTATTATCAGATTATATAAGCACACTTCATCTTCCTCACTTGTAGACTACTCAGTAATTGAAGAAATTAGTGAAAAGCTAATTATGCCATATGATGAGTTGCAATGTTATAATTTATCTCCACTCAGAAGATCAGTACCTCTCTTATGATCATGGAACACCAGATTCTTACTTCTGACCATCTTTTACTTATCTATGTCATAAAGTTTGAAGCTAAACTAATCACCACCATATCCAATAAAGATGCAAGGTATCGACTTTGAGTCAAGCTTCTTTCTTTGATCCTTATGTACATGTTTGACTACCTTGTAGCTGAAAAATTTCAAATGATGATATGTGGGATCCTTTCTTGTCCACGCTCTCTCGGTAATTTCAAAATCCAACAAAATTGATGGAGCTCGATTAATCAGGTAGACCACATTTTAGATTGCTTCTCCCTAAAATGTATTAGGCAATATAGATAGTCTAGGTATGCAACAAACCTTCTTTATATTGGTTCTGTTCATCCTCTCAGTAACGCTATTATACAGTGGAGTCCCTAGTTGAAAGAGACTCTATACTACTTTCTAGCCAAGCAATGATCACAAGGATTAAGCAATTGTGAGTTCTTAACTAAGATAAGGGATATTTCAGCCAGTAACTTTAATCCCTTTTCACTCATATGTCAAAATCATCAATGTGATAGGTTTAGTGAAGTTTCCTCTTTAGTTGTGTATACTTCTCTACCACCATACATCTTTAAGTGTACCTTGTATAGTTAGCAACATAACTCTTCTCAGGTAACCATCATTACGTCTTTGTACAATTTCCATTTCCTATCTCGAAAGTGTGTTAAAATCCTTTTTAATCTAACACATTAACTAATAAGTCTTAAATCAGGTATGTGTCGTGCATCTCTTAAGGTTAGTAAGCATCTGACGTTTGTCTGAACTCAAATATCACCCATACTGACTATTTTGGTGAAACTTTAATTTCTTATCTTTAGACTCCCAAAATCTTCACCACCCTTGCAATTTGAGAAGCACTCACCCATATAACACAATGATAAGATGCTCCAATGTCAATTAGCCATTCAAAACTAAAATTGCTAACATAGAAAACATTCACTAGTTGCATAAATTAGGGACATCTCATCATTTGTGCTTGAAGTTGTTGCTGTTGTACTTTTATCTTCACCATCGTTCTGATGAACTTGTTTTTTTGATCCCTCTTCCACTTATAGTAGAACCTCGTAATGTGTCCTGGCTTATCACAATAGTTGCATGTCTTGACCTCTTTGTCACTTTTGAAACCCTTACTCTTGTTCCTTCCCCTGCTTTCTGTCATGAAAGCCTGCATGTTATCAACTTCAATATCCTTTCTTATAATTTTCTCATTAAAAGTACTCTCTTTGATTACATCCAAAGAGAGCACACCTTCAGGAGCTGAGTTGCTAATTGTCATCATTAACGCCTCCAAGCTATCTGGTAATGAACTTAATATGAACAAAGCTTAAAACTCATCATAAAAAATGATCTTCATTGAGTAAGTTTGTTGATTATGTCCTAGAAATCACTTAGATGTTCTGACATTGATTTCTCAACTTTTAACTTCAAGTTCATAATCCTTTTAATTAGAGACATCTTGTTATGAGCATTCTTCCTTTCATATAGACCTTCTAGCTTCTTCCATAGATGAAAGGAATTCGTTTCTTGATATACATGGTTAAATATACTGATATCAATCCATCGTCTAATAGTGCCTAAAGTTTTTCGATTCATTTCCTCTTATTTTTTATGTGACATATTTCAGGTTTTAAGAGAACCTCATCCTTCACATCTGTATCCACATCAATAGGATCAAAAGGATCCTTGCAATAGAAAAGGTACTCCATCATGGGCCTCTAAATAGAGTAGTTTGAAGATGCCAACTTAACCATAAAGTTGTTTTCACCTTCCATTACGATGGCCCTGATACCACTTGTTAGGAGACAAGAGAAAAACATAACAAAAAACACAGCTCTCTTTATAATGTCATTTTAATCATAGTAACAAAGCATTATAATCAAGTGTGATCAAATAATATTAGTGAGAAAATAAAATCCTCAATAAAGAAACAAAAACAGAGATTTACACGGAAAATCCTCTAGAGTAGAGAAAAAAATCATTGGTCAAATCAACAAGTGAATCCACTAATTACAAATAAGGATTTACAAGATTTGAACTCTCACCTTACAATAACAAGTTGTCTTACAAAGATTGAATATTGAAGTCAAAGTTGATGTGCAAATCAACAAACTAACTACCCAATTCCAAAATCAAATAAAAAAGGATGAGAATTAGAAGATACTTGCTCTCTCTTCATTTTCTTTCCCTTTTTTAGTGTTTTTGCGTCTCTCAATAAACAAACCTAAGCCTTCTTTTCTTTTATATTCTGAATTACGTTTTTTTGCAACATATGCGGTCACCTACACAACTGTGCAAGTGACCATGTATCTCCCAGTATCACTTGAGTTGTAGACTTATATGGTTAAGGAGAGCTACACAATCGTCACACACGACCATGTATATTATCCATATAAGTGTGTATACGACTGTATATGTCTTCACTCTTTACACAGTTACAAAACCTCACATGGTTGATATACACGACCATGTAAGTCAAGGACATGAGTGTGTAGCACCCTATATGTCTATGTATCTTACCAGAAGAACTTTTTTTATTGTATCTCTACAAAGGATGTATGATTATCGAAAGTCTCAAGATGGGGCTAGACAAAGTTCACTCTTATTGAACATTTGGGATGTCTCGTCCCTAAAATAGATATCTACAAAACTTCTTTTTTTTTAAACAAAGAACAACTAACCTGCTAGAAATGAATGACTACTAGTTATAAAGGAACTGACAGGAAATATAATCAACATGGCTGCTACCTGAAGAATTCTTAAAATGTTCTGTGATAGTTGGAGCATACATGCTATTGTTTCTAAAATGCTAATGGGCTGATCAAGAAGCTAAGGAATATCACTGCATTGACCGAAGAAATCAAATAAACTTTGCAAGTTGTAAGCATTTTAATGAGTTCTCATGATCTATATATAAACTCAACATATTCATAATGCCTCTTCCCCTCAAGAAAAAAGAATATATATTGTAAATATGTCATGTAAGATGTAGGAATCTAGTTGGTCCTTGATAAATTTCAAGTATATCATTATTTAATGCGAATTCTTTCATTTTATCTAAATCAAAGGAAAAGTTAGAACACAACATATGATTGCTGTTAAGTCGCTTTAATCAGTTGTACTCAAATTGGTTTTGAAGGAGTAAGTACAAATCCCATGCCAAACTATTTACTAGATTTCTTTAGTTTACTACTTTACAAAACGTATTTGAAATATGAATTAAAAAAACTACTAACAAGGTTGGTCAATCACATGTCAATTATATTCTATTAGTAAAAATTTGCGACCAAACTAGCAAATAATATGTAAAATATACAGGAAGCGCATTTATACTAATTGTGGAGACATATCAAAGTACATTTGGAGAAAGTAATGAACAATCATGTGAAAGCCATACGAAGCATCTCCTTGAATTGCATGACTACGAAAGATATAGTTTCTCTTTTGTCTTTAACTTTGTAACTTGCAAAAATGATACGGGATATATAACCAATTATTGTTCCAAGAGTCTAGTTCTTTCAGTAAGAGAAGATTTGGATATACATTTATAAGTTGAACCCTTTTTCTTTCTTTGGATAATTGTTACCTTTAGTCATTAGAACTCCCCTTGAAGCTAAGTTGGATTACAGAATTCTGAATGTTTCGTATAACATACTCATATGGGTTATTCTGAATTAGCTTGCCAAATACTTGTACTTAAACATAATCCTTTTACATTAGTCCTCATCTATAACATCGGCTAATAAAATTGAAGTAATAATGATCTTTTAACATAAATTTTCTCTGGAAAATAATGATGAATTGCAAATCAATATACGGAAATTCTATTCTACATATAATTCTTGGCTACTTGCGATTCTGATAAGCGACAATGGCTAAATAAGTTCTTTATCAAAGCAAGGAAGGCTCCTGAACAGAGAAAGAGGATTAAGAGTAATTTTTTAATTCTTCTCGTTTTTATTTTTACTTTATTGTAATTAAATACAATGAAAATTGAGAGTGAATTAAGGATTTATTGACATATGTCTTCGTCCATTTTACACATGGTAACATAAATTAGAAGATTTTATTGAAATACTTAATAGTAGTCTTTGAGCCATTTAGGTTTCGTAATTATATTCTTGGGCCTTTCATCACTTAAGCCCCAATGTTCCTTTATTTTTTAACTCAATTTTAGTTGTTTGTGATTCCTTTTCTAGCCTATGAGTATCAATGCCTTGCCCTAGGAGAATGGCCTTATTCCCAAGGTCAAAGTTAGAGTAAACAGAGCAAAAATGGGTTAAACTTTTCCAAGTTATTTCATTCTCTTCTCAAGTGTCCCATTGTATTAAGATCTGACCTTAAAGGCCATTTATTGTATCAATAGTGCGACGACCCAATATGTTCAAGGCATCGTGGTAAGATAAAAATTTTTTGAAAAGGATGGGAGGACTAGAACAGGAAGAGTAGTCATAACAAATTTAAGCACAAAAAATGAACTCCATAGCAGCCTCTATCTACATGAAAACTAAGGAGTTCAAGAGATCTATTTAGGGACTAGCAACTGTAGCATAATGCCTTACAAAATTTTTGTAGTAGCTTGTAGGCTCGAGAAATTCAGTAAGAGCTTTAATTGAAGTAGGAATTAACCAATCTTGAATTGCTTCTAATTTTGGAAGGATTCGTAACCACCTTTAAACCCGAGATGACCTAAATAAATAACCAATGGAACTCCAAAATGGAAATTACAAAGCTTAACATAGAAGTGATTATCAGCCAATAGGTGCAAAACTTGACATTGATGCTGTAAATGAGTTTGCCAATTTGTACTATAAACAAGTATTGATAAAAAATAGGACAAATTTGCATATATATACCTGCGATGTGTCATTCATGGTAGCTTGAAAATTAGAAGGAGCATCAGTGACGCCAAATGACAACACTAAGAACTTCGAATGGTCATCAATTGGCCGAAAAGTTGTCTTAAATGTGTCCTCTAGTACAAGGCATATTTGATGATATCAAGTCCCTAAATCAATTGTAGAGAATATGGAAGCACCATATCCAATAGTTCATCTAGTGCAGGAATTGGAAAGCAATCTAAAACTTTGATAACATTAAGGGTATGATAATCTACACAAGATCTCCTATTTCCATCCTTTTTTCTCATCAATAAAATCGGAGAAGAATATGGACTAGTACTAGGTTTAATGAATACTTCTTGCAATCACTACAACAAACTAGGCTATTTGCTACCCAAAAACATAGCCAATTCATCCAAAAATGTTGTGCATTATATTAATGATGTTATTAAATCATTGATTGAACTATCACTAATTCCTGATTGCAGAACAATTTACATACCTTTGTCTCAAATAATAGGCAAAGAAAAATTATTAGCTACGATTACTTTCGTACTAAAAACACTATAAAGTGTAGCTAATAAATATAAATGTAATCAACAATGGACAAATAAAATGTACCAATCCCATTTTTATAATGTTTTCAAAAAAATAGTGAAATATATATACCAGTCCCATTTTTTTCTACTTACAATTGTTTTTATCATTATTTGGATAAATAATTTTTAGATGCTAACTAATGTGAGCAAGAGTAAGGATCACCATGGAGATGGTGTGCGTGAGGGGGGGGAGCTTGTCATTCCAGTTGGACCGATGTCCAGAGCTAGGACCGAGAGACTCAAGGAGGCTCTCTATGCATATGTGGGCTAATTTGTAGAGAGGATGGAGTGAACCAAG
>JAOQML010000195.1:16854174-16864528 GCA_027568935.1 Erythroxylum urbanii | reverse complement strand
TCAATATTTGAGTACCAATTTCACAAATCAATCAAAATTAAGTCCAAAACATATGTATTTAAAATGACTTATCAATAATCCTTAAGATCAATCTTTTCTTTGAATTTGGATATCATGTTGCTTGAGCACAATTCAGATGGAATAAACCTAATCTAAAAAAGTTATTTTTATATTATTTTTAAATTTAAACTTATATTGAATATCTCAATATGATTACACGAGTGTTTTAAACCTAATTTAAGCACATTTTTACTTCAATTATTGTTAAACATCTAACTGAAGGACCCTTATTTCTAATTCAATTTATTAAACTAGTTGTCAAAATCTTATTATGGTTGTTCGATCCCATATATAAAAGTTACTGTATAATTACACATCATATTGTTTATCTAACAATAACATCCAAAACAATTTGCATGGTTTTCAGCAAACAACTTAACTATTTATCAGTGTTCAGCTATTATCAATTAGTTTACATATGTGAAATCAAAATGCTCCGTCGTCTTGCTTAGCATTAAATTTTTCTACAAAAACAATAACTTCATTATTGTGATTGTATTTCCATAATGAAAGTGAGTGTTCCTCTGTGATTATTATTATATTTGACTTGAACGTGACAAAGATTGAGATTTATATTAATTTGACTTTTCATCTTAAATTGAACTATTCTAATCATTTCAATTAAAAAATTAAAAAATATTTTCGTATCGTCAAAACAAAAGACATGGTCTTCTTTCTTAGATAATCTTTCCTTTTTTTATAATGATAAAAAATGTGTTATATAAAGATGTTCAAAATACACCATAGATTAAGCTCACCTAAACATATGCATGTTTTTAAAAGAACTCTTACTAAGTTCACACATATCCAACAGAAGGTGTCAATCTCATGAATAATTATCAATGGATCAAAAACATGATCACATCCTCCTCTCCTCTTTTCTGAAATAATATAAAAAGATCACAATGGTGATGGTTCCTATAAAAAAGAATCAAAAGGAATTAGCAAATATACATCATGTCCGCTTTCACATAACCTCGTATTGCATTAAGATTACCTTGAAGATTGCTTATATATGCTCCTAACTTGCATCTCCAGCCTTTTAAGACGTACATAAAAAGGTCTCATATGATATCTATGCGGCTCCAATGGTGCATCTTGTTCATAGCCTTTGCCACCATCTTCATGCTCACCATGCTTAATCTTAGATCCCTTTACTTAAGCTCTAGTCAGGGCGGAGCAAGCACTGGACAAGCCCCCACGCTAGCCCCGGCTTCCGCCGCTCATTAAATAAGGTAAGCTGCAAACTGGGTTCTCTCGGCTATGGAGCCACTGGTGATACTAGCAGCAGGCAGCAGCTATGGCGAAGGCCCACTGGTAGAGGAAGAAACTATAGTCTGCGAGAGGGTAGGGGAAGTCATTTAAGCCGAAGAAGTGACGACCGATGAATCCATTACTTGGAGAGCCAAAAGCAAAAGCATAGCCAAAGAGATAGTAGGAGAGGCCACCAGCTGCAGCATTAAGAATGTTGGTGAGCTGTAAGCATAATATTCATGGTATTCTTGGCTCTGACAGAGCCTGGAGCCTGCGCAAAGCATGGCAAACCCCGGCTGCATGGCGAAGACTAAATAGGCAGAGAATAGGAGATAAGTGTTGTTGATTGCATAAGATGTGTCAGAGAGCTGATTGGCTATAGTGGTGAACTGAGAACATAGGTAGGCCGCCGCTGTAGTAGAATTTGCATTGGTTGTGGAGGACAGGAGTGCTGCTAAGTCTGAAGCTGAGCAAGTAAATGAGGCCATGGTGAGAAGAAAGAGATACCGATCAGAGAGGAGTGTTATTGAAAAGAGGAGGGGTTTGGGAAGGAGTATATATAGTGACACGAATAACAAAGAGCAGTAAAATAAACAAAACGAACTACGAAGATCGGGACTTTCGTGAAATTTCACGAAAGTCACGATCGTGACTTATCGCGGCTGCGACTTTTTCGTAAAATTTTACGAAAGTCGCAATCGTGACTTGTCGCGGTCGCGACTTTTCGGATAATTTCACGAAAGTCGCGACTTTTCAGAAAATTTCCAAAGTTGCGATCGCGACAAGTTGCGATCGCGACTTTCCTCTTTTAACATTGATTTAATTAATGTTGAATTTGCCGGAAGTCTTCACCGCCAGTCCATCGCTGTCCAATTAGCCCCGGCTCCAGGATATTCCTAGCTCCGCCACTGGCTCTTGTACTAGCACTCTCCTCTCCTCTTGATCTTACATAAACATTGTTCACAAAGTTATTGCTCAGACTAACTAGAGATTTCAAAATGAAGAAGCTGCTAATCCTACGGGGCTTTACGGTCGTTAACTTTACATATACTATTGAAGTTAATTATCCTTTATTCCTTCTTTTTCTCAAAGATGTCCTCACCATCACTTTCAATTGAAGTGGACTATTCTTGATCACAATTAACTCAAAAGATTTTAAAGCCAATTCCTTTTCTCTTTGACATTCTTTCATCCTCTAGTATTTCCCTAGGTGTCATCCCGTAAACAGAAAGTGACCTTTTACCTCTAATGTTGTCTTCAATTCAGCTTCCATAAATTTCACAGGGATATAAATAGATTTTTTGTTAAGTAAATGTTAAAATATGACATTTCAAAGTCTTTTATCTCATTAATATTATATTTCATGTGAAATAGTTCATACAGATGCACGCTAACTTTATTTTGCCTAACTTGATATGTATTTTTATGGCTTAATCTGAAGGTATGTCATTATATTATGAATAGTTTCACACATAGACGCACAATTAAATTTGTTCTCATTAAATGCACATAATATAATATGGGACAACCTAACCATTCACTGCAATCATCCTTTTATTATTCGATTCTCAATTGAATTCCTTTTGAGTTATTGTGGCAGTTTCGTTATCTGCTGTTGTAGAGTTAGTTGTGATAATGGATCCATTTTTAAAAATATTACACAAATCTATTCCTTCAGCTATTAGCAAGAATTTTACGAGCGTTTCACATTACAAGTAATGATTTTAAACAAAAAAAAGCACTTCATAAGATTTGTATAAAGTAAATTAGCCTGTACACTCTTATGGTTGGACTATTGTGGAAGAGAATCCTATGATCTAAATTTAGTCTCGTGTTAATTAACTAGCCTTTTATACATTATCCATACCTTTTGATTAATTTTAATGTGAATTTACAATATGGCGATTTGTGATATAGCTCAATCTGCACAACAAAGAAATTTAAAATAAAATTAAACAATAATATAAAGTAATAATGTAAAAGAGTGATAAGGAAAATATACGAAAATATGACTTATAATTGTTTGGTCTATTCCTTGAACTTATAGTCACTCTCTAAATGCCATATATATTTATTCGCTATAACTCATTTTATTTAAAGGTAAAGAGAAAACTGCTATAACAATTTCACAAATTGGAGTATCACTTATTAAGAGTCTCCTAAAACTAACTTAGCAAAATATATATAGTGAAAGTGAGCAAATACTCTGTAATAGTTCAATCAAGCCCCAATAATGAGAACTCAATTGAATATCTCAATACAATTCATAATGAAGCTTTCAATTTGATCATATGGTTAGTTTTCTAATCTATTTTAAGCATTATTTCTTTTTAATTCTTAGTAAACATCCATATTAAAAAAAACTATATATACTCTAATTAATCAATTAGTTGTTAGAGATCATTGGATTCTAAATATGGAAATAACTATTGTACAAACTCATATTGAGGGCTGGCTATTATTGTGAAGAATTTGAAATGAACTATAATTTCACATCAAAATGTGTCAAGGTCTAAGTACGATAGTCGAACTTCTAAAATTCAACTCAACCTTACCGATTTCCTAGTGTTTAAGTGTTTCTCATAAAGGCTAAACTAAACCAACATATTTCACTACGCCAACAAAAGAAAATGGATAGCAGTAAGAAGAGAAAGATGCATAAAGATTTTATAGAAAATTTACTAACCTTTATATTACTCAAAATTAATACAAAGTGTACAAAAAATCCAACTCTCTTTATAAATGAAGCCTTTATTTAGATGAGCTATTTATAGGCTTTTAGAGACATATTGGGCAAGCATACAAGAAATTGATAAGACTGCCATGCTACTAACTTAGTTGGTGGTTGACATCTTCAACCACTTTGGGCACTATCTTTAATGGATTTTACATAGCTTACCACTAAGCCACTTCTAAGTAAAAGATATGAACAACAATAACAACAACACCCACTATGAATCCTCCTAATTCGCGAGGTCTGGAGAGGTTCACTAATACGTAGCCTTACTTCAAAGTAAAAGATATATGTGATAAATGAGGGTAAGACACATCATTTATGTTCTTTGACATGTTCCTCATTTCTTTGTTGATTCATCCCACTAACTTTACCATATCACCAAGGATCTTTATCCAAAGGTGAAAGTTAGCCAAGTTCTGAATCAATCTACATATCTGACTGATGTACCCCATAGTCTAGTCTGTTCAACCATGATTTTTCATTTAAGCACCAACTCATCCCCAGTGTAACAAGGACATCTAAGGCAAGTCCAACTTGCCCAAGCTAGGCTGATCAATGCCTCACAATCCGTCAAAGCTAGTTGAAGCTTAAACCATGCTTGATCCTACTTGGTTAAGTCACTTTGGTTCCTTTGGCGTGCCTAATCCATGTTAGAAATTGGCTAAGGCTTATCAATGACTAGCAAAATAGTCCTATAACATTAAGGGGCTAATAAACTACCTGCACTAAGTGAACTCAACAACGTCATTAGAATAAATTGAAGGTAGTCATTTACTTGGTCTTCAAACTACCACGAGGTGGTGTCATTCTCCCAAAGTCTAAGATTTGTTTCTTTTTCTATTGAATCAAGAGTTTACTTCTCTGACTATTCTTGTGTTACCCAATATTTTATGAAACAAAATCTTCTCAATTTGATGGTCAAACTGATTCCTTACAACCGGTGGAACCTTTTTGACTTAACTCCTCTTTAGATCTATTGCATCCTCATGATATGATTTAAAGAAACTAACATGCAAAGTTAGATGTACCTTTAGCCACTTGGGTAACTTGAGTTGATATGCTATATTTTCAACCTTTAAAGGATATGAAATGGCTGATCATAATTTGGCAATAAGCCTCAATACACTTACTTCCTGCTAATTTTCTTTCAAATCAGCTAAGTAAGTTTAAGAATTAATTATCTATAATTTCAAATTTGAGAGTTATCCTTCATTGATCTATATACTTCTTTATTCACCTAGAAGCTTTTTGGAGGCTATCCTTTGTTTCATCTAACAACTCGTATTTTTCCCTTACAAATTAATAGGCAGTTGGACATTTTTCTCCCACCATTTATTGCGTTATCTTGAGAGGCTTAAACGATTATTTTCCTAATATAACTTCAAAAGGAATCTTCTTCGTAGTTGATGATCTATGTAAGTTATAAATAAATTGTGCAGTATGAAGTAAACTCAAACAATTTCATTGACTTGCATTTAAATAATATTGATAATATTCCTCCAACAATCCATTGATCTTTCCTATTTAGCTATATGTTTGTGGGTGATTTGAGTGAAAACCTTTTATTTACACCCTATCATCGAGGAGACACATCTAAAATTAATAATTTAATTGGGTGTACTTGTATATTATAATGCTCACTGGAAATCCAAAGTTCTTTACCATATTTTTGTAAAAAAGCTCTATAGCAACATCCCAGGGATATGAACCTGAAGTTGGCATAAAGACTATATACTTGCAGATTTTATCAATCACCACCATGATTGAAGCTATGATGTCAACCTTTAAAAACTCACTAATGAAATCCATCAAAATTGAAATCCATTTTTTTCTGGGATGGGGGGATAGACAAAGGCTACAATAATCCTGCCTCCTTCTTTATTTTAGGCTTATTCAATTGACAAATAAGGTGAGTTTTAACATGTGCCTTTATTTTTTTCTCCATTTTTGGCCAATACTAAGAAAAAGAAAGGAGCAAACATCCATTGAACTACAAGGTGATCAACCCACTATTTTTTACACATCTCCTTCATCAATTCTTTTCATAAGGCACTGAAACTTGACATGTACAATTGTCTATTCTTTGTTATTAAAATCCCATCATCATCAAACTAAAGTTATTGTATAACAACATCCTTCATGTGTTGTATAATTTGACTATAAGTGTTGTCAAAAGGAGATACTACCTTGATTTGGCCTAGTATATCCAATTCCACTTGAGTGATAACGTATTAGGATGTAAAGACTTCTTTTTAACTTAATTCATTCACCATGTTTTTGTGTCTTCCTGGTTTATACTCCCATATATAAAGTCATACTAAACAAGATAGTCTTACCATTGAGCTTGCGTTGAAAATATTTTCTTTTAAGTTCTAAAAAAATTATTAATTACATTATCTGTGTGGATAATAAAACCTAGTTTCCTACTAGTAAACTTGCTAAAATTTAAGGTGATGTGTTATTGTCAACATCTTCTTCCTATGGGTTGAGTATTATTACTTAGCACCATCGAGTGTGTAACTTTCTAAATTAACATGATGACCTGCTTGGACCAGAACTCCATTAATGGTTTGTTTAAAGCATTTGTGTCTATTGCGAAAGGGGGATTAAAGTTTGGCAGTTTTACAGTTTCGGTTAAAATGGAAACTTTTAACTTCTCGAAGGATTCTTGACATCCCTTTAACCAGCACTAGTTTTGTTTCTTCTTTAACACATCTATGTTCAATTATCTCATAGTAAATCAACGAAATTAGTTTTCTAAGCCAAAATATCTCAAAAGTTCTTGTAATGTTTTTAGAACTTATCAATAAATAATTATTTGTACCTTTTTTAGATCTACCGGCATTGGGCCATTACTTACCAAGGGTCCCAAAATTTTGATTTCTGATTGGGCAAACTCACATTTCTCCATCTTCATAAAGGGCTTATGTTTTTATAACCATTTGAACACTCTCCTTAATTGTTATCTATGCTTTGCCATGTTATTGCTATAGACCATAATATTGTCTAAGTAAACCACAATAAAATCATCTAAAAAGTCATACAACACATCACTCATCAAGTTTTAAAAAGTTTCAAAGGCATTTTTCAAACCAAATTGCATGAACAAAAATTCATACAATCTATATTAAGTTACACAAGTCTTCTTCTCCTCGTCATGCTTAATAATTTGCACTTTCCAGTACCTACTATGTAATTATAACTTTGTGAGAACTACAATGCTTGACAATCTATCCATCAAGTTTTGAACTAAAGGAATAGGGTACATATTTTCTATAGTTACCTTTTTCGAGGATTAGGGATGTCAATCTTGGCCCGGCCCGGCCTGTTTTTGGCCCGACGTTGTTTTGTAATTTTTTATATTAAAAAAATATGGACGGGCCGGTCGGCCCATCGATTGGCCGGGCCGGGGCCGGGCTATCCCGGCCCACACACGGGCCATCGGTCGGCCCTCAGCCTGCTATTTTTTTGGCCAGGCCTGGCCAGGCCCGGCCCGGCCCATTGACATCCTTATCTAGGATCGATAGTCAACACACATGCATAAGGCTCTGTCTTGCTTCCTTTGGAATAATACATAAGCACCATATAGGTCCTTAGATGGTTAGATGTATCCAGTTGCCAACAATTCACCAAGTTGCTTTCATAATTCCATCAACTCCAGTAGTGACATTGGAGGATTTACACTTGGTACTAACTCAATATTATGGTCATTTTTGAGACAAGGAGGGAGAATTTTTGATAACTCTTTTTGCATTACATTTTTTAATCCCCTCAATATTTTTATAAATACATCCAAAATTTTTACTGTATGGCCCTAAAAAATTTCCCACACAATTGAAAGGTAAGTCTCTATGTCTTTCTTAAGGCCATTCTTGATGCTTACAGTAGAGACATATGCTACCACTGTGTTTTGTCCGTTATTCCTTTATTAGACCTACAAAAATTTATGTAACATGAATTTTGATCATTCACTAACATTATAACTCTAAGATGCGTTTACTAAATTGAGAAAATTGATTCCTAATATCAAGTCAAAATCATCAAGGGTTATCGCCATCGTGTTACATTTCCCACACTGACTCACCATGTTCAATGGAACAATGTATGTAACTTCTACCACTCCTTATACTTTTATCGTGGGTCTTTTCATCTTTGTAAGGGTTTTACCTAATTTTAGCCCTAAATTTCACACCATTTATTCCTTAACAAAGGATTGAGTGGCAACTATGTCAAACATGGTTGTGAGCTCCTTTCCATTAATATGTATCTTTATATACATTAGGCATTCAAAGGGACTCAATTTAGTATTCACTGTATTGAGTAAGCAAATGAGATTAAACCTTACTTCTAAGTGATCACATTCACCTTTTGCGTTTGTTATCAACACATTCAACTTATCCTTTCTTAGGAAATCATAGGCATAATGAGGTCCATTGCATAAGAAATAAAAACAAATTTTCTTTGAATATTTCGTACATTGTTTAAGTTGCTTAGTTTATTTAGACATCCCTTTATGATCATTCTCTCTCTTCTCACTATGGCCTTTCTTCTTATTTCCTCACCTTTCTTTTAGTGAGTTGATTTTGTTTTTTCTAGAAGGAGAGGAAGCTTTGGTGTCCTTTGGCACCCTAAAATCTATTAAAGCATTCATAGCTGCAATAGCACCTACAACATCCTTAAATTTTTCTGTTGCAACTCCATTTATACCCAAGATTATAACCCGAGCATAAAGTTGAATAACTTTTCCTTGTTTGAAATATTTTCAATATCAATCTTTGACGAAAAGAATTTCTTAACATAATCTCTTACCAACCTATCATGCTTTAACTACTTCAACTGCTTCAAGGCATCTCTTAGAAGCCAAGAAGTGTTGTTAAAAGGAATTATCTTTAGCTCCTTTTTCATCTTCTCCTATGTATCAAAAAAAGGATGGCCATCACTGATTTTAGTAAAGGCTAGAGTTCTCCAACATAACTTTGCTTTCCCATCGTGATACATTTCTAGGACATTCACCTTTTACATGTTCGACACCTTTGTAATTACAAAATACTCTTCCATATCTTACAAAAAGTTCTCAAATTCCTTAACATTTCAAATTCCCTAAAAAAACTTTAGGTTTTCACACCTTAAGTACGGTGTTTTTAGTATATCTTGTATTTTGATTGATATGTTTTACCATAAATGTTGTATGGTGTAACAGTAGCTATCAATAACAAGTACAGGTTGATCCTACAAGGACTATAATTATATCTTTCTATTAGCTAATTTAATAAATTATAGTGATAATAATTAATTAAAATCAAAAATAAAATAATAAACTAAAATAAATCAACAAAGTTAACAACCTAGAACAAAGATTAGACTCATAACCAATTAAAGAACAAAGTGGTATTTGGACTTTGAATCTCCCTAAGATTTCTTAAATATTAACCCATTATTAGGCAATTCAATTGTTGATCATTGTATCGTGGAAATTCCTATCTTATGTTAATATCTTTCTTAAAACTATTTGTAAATAAGCCTCAGATGATTAACTAAATTCACTTTCTAGTTAAAACCCCTAAGATTGCATTACTTAATGCTTGAATTTCTCTTTTTGGTTTGACCATAATCCAAAGGATTTATGTCGACTGATCGATAGGTTTCTATGTAACTCTTTCCAATTATGGTTGATCTATTCATAAAAAAGGACTTCTCAATCTCAATTATATAAAATCAGGTATTGAAATAATATCTCAAACATATTAATTCTAGAAGTAAAGCACATAATTGAATTGTAGTGAATCAATAATCAAATTTCATTAAATAAAGAATTAAATATCAAAGTCCATCCTAACTTAGGGTTTATATAATCTAAGTACCAATAATGGACCTCTTTTTAAATGTTTTTCTTTTAGTTTCATATGTAATTCTAGAATCCCTAAATATATAATTATTTTAAATATTGTCAAAAGTGTGGAGTGCTAACTCTACCTATTTTCTTGAAACTAAAAGTAGTAGGCCCACATGTTTGATTCCTTCTTCTCGATAAAACATGCAATTGTACAAAATGTTTTGCTCAAATTTAGCTCTACCTTAATGACATTTATCTCCAGATAGCCATTCTATAAAATTTATAGGCTAAGGATAAGCTTTGATTCAACATCAATCTAATTCAACATTAATCTAAATGCTGTTGACAATCAATCTCAAAATGAGAACCTTACAAACTATCTTATAAATAGCTGACCATAGAGCTGGCAGATTATTGTTGACTAAATTAGTATAAATTTTAAATTTAAGGAGAAAAAGGACTTTTAGGAT
>JAOQML010000195.1:16838854-16854074 GCA_027568935.1 Erythroxylum urbanii | reverse complement strand
GACCATAGAGCTGGCAGATTATTGTTGACTAAATTAGTATAAATTTTAAATTTAAGGAGAAAAAGGACTTTTAGGATCTTTGGAATCTCTTCCAAGTAATTCAATCTCCTTTTCGCAATTATAGTGGAGTTGGTGAGGGAAGTGCAACTTGCCAATAGAATGTCCCTATAGCCAATAGAAGTTTTCATCTTACAAAGTTATCTAAAAGATTTTATAACTTACTAAGAAATTAAATGAGTTTTGATCATTTTTAATTTTTGTTCACTAAAATATACAATTGCATAATTAAATGTAAAAAATTAAATTTGGAGTATTTTAAATTATTATTCTACATGACTTATAACTACAACATTTATTAATTCCAATAAAAATAAAATTGAAGTTTGAAAATTAACTAATTTACTAAACTAAAGAATGGAAGATGTTTAACTCCTAAAAAAGAATTAATATAACAAAAAACATTTGGATTTTGGAACTTATAAAGAATTTAATTATCATGAAAGATCTATTATGAAGGTTGAAATAACAATTAACTTAAAATATCTAAGCACTCTTTCAAGTTATAAAGGTTTATCTACACTATTTATGTGCAATTAACCTATCAAATCCATTAACAACAGATAATCTATTGGTTATCACAATAGTATAGGATATCTCTTTCTTTAATTCTAGAGTGTTTATTCTCCTAGTGCATATATTATACTTCTCTTTTCAATCATTTATATGACCTATATGATTAAATCTATGATAAACTTAAGAATTAATATTAAAGAGAATAAATTTAATCCAAGCAATAACTAATCGTGCATTAATGTTCACCATGTTGTTTAGCGCCTTACTCTAGCACTTTTGTAAAATTTACCATTAACATGTTCCAAAATATGGCATCATTTTTAGATAGTGTTCATTTAGTATCTCCTCTTTCTCACATTCAATGTATCATCTTGGGGATATGAGTTTGAATTTAATATGTACGGGTCTATATAGAGGCTATGCTAAAGAACATAGGCTAGATACAATTTCATGTTTTTACAATATTACTAAACATAATAGATGGATATTTAATTATATTTTTACACCTATGTTTGATGTATTTTGCTTGATGTTTATCTTATATTTGGTATTTAAGTCACTTCAAGTGTTTAATTACCTTTATGGACTTAAAGGAGAAGAATTTGGATGAAAACACTGCACAAAGTGAATATTTGATGCATAAAGGCTATGCATGATTTTTAACATAGATGGAGAGTCCGAGTCTAAACTTCATCTTTAGAAAATAATTAAAGGATATCTTAAAATTTTCAAAGAGCTAGATTAGTAGCTATTCGAATTCATTTGGACCAACAACTCTTTGTTCAAATTAAAACTTATTTCTATAGAATTGGTAGCCTGACCACTAGAGTTTTACATGGACATATCTGAGGCTTACAATATCCAAATAAGGTGATTCAAAAGCTCAAATTCAAGAAAACATCCTAAAAAATAATTCCTACGTACAACTTGACACCCAAAAGTGCTTTTTTGAGGGGCTAAAAAGGCTGAGAATGACATACCAAGTTTGTCTCAGCCTGGTCTAACCTTTCCTTACTTTTTAGCCCATAAAATTCTCTACATGGCTTTGTTTTAAGAAAAAAAGGATCTACTGGAACAATGAGAAGTGGAGATACAATCCATGTGAAGACATAGTAACCTAAATATGAAGATATTAAGGTCAAAAACCTAAAGGAATACTAGGTTATGCATCTGGCCATGCACTTTTGCACAGTCATGCACTTTAATACAAGAGATTGTGAATCTCCCCAGAACCCTAAATTTTATGATAAAAGGACATTTTTAGGAGGAGAAGAAAGGAGGAGACTTTGGGAGGTCATTTTTTAAGCATGGAGAATGTCCAAAAGAGACAATTTTGGTCCAAAGAAGTGGAAAACATGAAGAAATCATCGAAAGATCCATCAAATTTCAAGATCAAGCCTCTACATCACAATAACATTCGATAGAAGACAATCAGGGAGATTTAGAATTATAAACCCATTATTTTCTATTTTTTTCTTTCAATGTATGTTTGATTTCGTATTTAATCATGTGTAACCAAACGTCTAGTTAGTATTTTGGTTAGATGAAACTTATGTTAATACTTTGATATGATTTGATTCGTTTGTTAATGCAGTTGGTTGTTTGATATATTATGATCTAATTTTCTGTTTTATTTATGTTCTAATAAGCCGAGAATATTATATCATAATCTGATTTCATACATATAGATTGAGAAATCCTAGTGTGAATAGATCTACCCCAATTAGAAGGAGTTGATTGTAACCTTAGAGATAAAATGACATAAATCTTTCAAATTAGGGTCAAAACTAATAGAGGGACTTATAAATTGGTAACTCAATCCTATAAGATTTAACTTGAGTAATTCAGATAGAGACCTTAGGATGAGTTATTAGTAGACTCAAGGTCAACTATTAGCATAACATAGAAGTCTCCATGGTCCAGTACATTAACAAAAGAATTACATGATAAAAGATGAATCTGTTAAGGGATTAAGCGGCCTAGGTACTAATTTCTAATAACGATAGTTTTCTAAATGAATTCCACTATCTTTACATTCATTATCATTTCCTATTTCTTCACTTATTTTAGACTTGATTTAATTTTTATTAAAAATATAAAATCAATCTATAGGCTAGATAATATAGGAAGAATAATTACTAGTATTCGTAGTCTTTGTGTGATCAACCCATTTTTATCGATACTAGCTATAGCTACACCGTCCACTTACGGTTTAATACAATATTGACTATTACAAAATAAGTCAATCAAAACACTAATTTATGTTGTTTTCATAGTCCTCCAAAATTATTTTAAAACTTCTCCAACTTGCTTGACCTTTGATAGTTGTTGGTTGCATGATGTTTTAATAGACATTTTAGTATGTTTTTTAGTGGTCAACTAATTAATTTATGTATGTTTAGGTTCAGAATTGTGTTGGTTGTTTAGATATTTGTGTTTTGAGTGTTGTATAGGTTAGAGCATGCTATTGAGCTTTAATTTTATGTATTTGAGGTGCCTTGATGTGTTTGTTAGTGTTTGAGATCAAATATTGAAGAATGGAGAAGATTTGGAGGAAGCACGGTGAAAGATCCAAAAGATCGTGGCAGAAGTAAAATGGACAAGCCATGATCATGGTAGAAGTCAATTCCTAAGTGACATAATTGTGGCCTACGTGGTGACAAACACAGACTACCTCCCGAAATTAAGTTTTTGAGGGTTATTTTAGACTTTTAGGCTCGAGTAAAACCTAGTTTTTACCCTAATTAGTAAAGACTACAAAACAAAGGAAAAATGACCTAGATTGATTGAGAGACTCCATTTGCTAAATTGGAAAAGATCCAAGGAAGGAGAAGAAGAAGAGAGAAGGAGAAGTAGGGAAGAGGGGAAAAGAAGAGTTGTTGTTGCTGCTGTCTTCCCGATCCATCCCAACCATTCCAAGTGACATTTTCATTTCATTTGTGTTATTTTTTCTTTTGAATGTATGAGATGAATTTGATAGTGACGGATTTGGGTCTGATGATGATGTTCTAAACTCCTTTAGGGATTTATTCTTGAATCAATGTTAATGAGATTTCTTTTGATTAGTAATACATTAGGTATTGTGATTATTTGTTGTATTTTCATGCTTTAGTAACAAATCGAGAGAGTGAACTGATAGCAAAATGATTAGATTGGGTAATGAGAGTTAAACAATCTAATAGATCACACAAATAATTAAATCGGTAATTTATTTGAAGAGAGATCTTATATGAGGACCCAATAGTCTATTAGAGGGCTTAAGATCTAACTGCATGTGTAGGCTTTCTATTAATTGAGAGATTGCAAATTCTATAATTTAAGTAGGGGTTATGATTTAGGGTTTAATGATTATATCTCGAGAGAGAGTAATCCATCTTTCGAAAGTTTAGGGCCGATACTATATTAACTCAAAAGTATTCATATTAGCATTTAATGATATGATAAATCCCCCTTCTTATAATCGGCTAATCTTGTGTAATTTTTTATTGTTCAATTAGTGGTGCTCAAATTTGATTTCTTGCATTAATTTATAATTCTCATTTCACTCACTCCATATTTGATTTTTTATTTTTATTAGTTTTTATTTTATTTTAATTACACTTTTAGGCCTTAGACAAATTAGGATTCGATTAGTTCACTAATTCCTCATAGGATCGACACCTGCGCTTGTTAAAATATTGAGGGTTTTGTAAATTGTAAAACTTGCCCGACAAATTTTTGGCACCATTGCAGGGGAGTTAGTTTAGGACTTTTTGAATTCTGTTGTTTTAAGGAATTATTACCCTTACTTGTGATTGAGGTACGCAATCATATAAAATTAAAAGAAAATAAAAAAAGAAATAGAAGGAAGTTTAGGCACAAAGTTGAAGACACATCAATTTGGACATCGCAAGGCAACTATGATGAATCCAAGAAGTTAAATTCCAAGAAGAGATAGAAAGAATGATGATGGAGGAAATATATCATAGGGAGCAAATGACCCTTAGAAACTTCAATGAGGCATAATTTAGCCGAGGAAGTAATCATCCTTATTAGAAAACTTACAATTTGGGGTGGAAAAACCATCGAGATTTCTTGTGGTATAACAATGCAAAAACTCAAATGGGAATTCAAGGCTTGCGAGGATTTCAACAAGATGAGTCCATTTCATGTGATTCTAAATTGGACAAGATCATGGATAAGCTCATGATTATAGAAGAGGCCCAAAAGAGATTGGAAGAGAAGTTTGAGCAAGTAACAGAAGATCATGCCTATTTTATTCATAACCTAGAGGTTCAAATGAGCTAGCTTTACAAGGAATTATGTCAGAGAAGTATGGAAAGGTTTTTGAACAACATGGAAGTAAACCCAAGAAAGCAATGTAGGGTTATTACACTTAGGAGTGGGAAAGAGCTAGAATAACTACTAGAAAGACAAGCTAAGACCTATTTATAGAAGACCAAGAGAAGAAGAAAAAGGACTAAGACAAGAACGAAGACCCTCCATACATTCATCATCCACTTTATCCACCGAAAATACCATTTCCACAAAAAATTTAGAAGAACGAATGGGATACACCATTCGTAAAGCTTGTAGAAAAGATAAGAAATGGCAAATTCACTTGTTTTTTGTGGAAGTGTTGAAACACAAACACAAGTACGTGAAGTTCCTTAAAGACATATTATCTGCCAAGCAAACTTAGGACGATAATCAAATGATAACTATGACAGAAACTGGGGCTAAGAGATGTGAAGCCAACATCTATTCGTGTTCTGTTAGTGAATCGGTTAATAAAGAAATTGTTTAGCGTGGTGGAGGATGCACCTATAAAAGTGGACAAGTTTATTATTCCTATCGATTTTGTCATGTTAGACTTTTAAGAGGATCGAAATTGTTTACTGATCCTTAGTTTACCACTTACTATCGGAAAAGCTTTGGTAGATGTCTGTGAAGACAACCTCATCCTTTGGATTGGAGATGAATAAGTGAAATTCAATGTGAATAAGGTATTAAAGAATCTAAAGGAGGGTAGCTCATTTATGAGAATTGATGAAGTCAAATCTTTAAAGGAGCGAGAGTAAGAAGAATAGAAGACAATGAAGATTAAGTTTAAAGCATATAAGGAAGTCTCTATTCTAGAAGCTAAAGAAGAAGAAAACGAAGAATAGAGGATATAAGACATAGGACATAGAGGTTGAAGAAGATACAAAATTCTCTGTTCATAAAACGAAAGAAGAACAGGAGATGGGGGTGACTGAGGACGAACAAGATGGGGGTGACTGAGGAAGAACAAGAACAACTCTCCATTTTATAAGACAAACTGTTGGATTTGATAGAAGATTCAGGGAGTTTTGTTATTCCCTATTTTATTGATAGTTTATTAGTGAAAAGGACATTACTCAACTTAATTGGTTTTCTTAATTTTATCAATATTGTCCTTTTGATTATCTTCCAACATGTAGCCTATTTATAAGCTACAAAGCTGAAATTAGGAAACAAAGGTGGAAGCAAGCTACTTATAATTAATCCCAGTTGAGTTTCAAAGGATACAAGATCAAGCTAATCACCATAGGTTAGATTGAAATTATTGCATAGTTGATTTGTTTTACATTCTAAAAATAAATTTTTAATGAATTTAAATGGTTTGGATTGCTAATTCTCTTATTCTTTCTAAATCATTTATAGGATCAAGGCCCACGATCATGGCCTATGGTCCAAGATTGTGACAGAAGACAAATGGATAGGCAATGATCATGACAGAAGCAAAATCCCAATTGCATGATCGTGGCTAGTGTACAGATAAATGCAAACTAGCCTCACGAAATTAAGTTTTAGAGGGTTATTTCAGAATTTTGGGTTCAGGTAAAACCTAGTTTTTACTCTAATTAGTAAAGACTACAAAAAGAAGGAAAAATGACCTAGACATTGGGAAAGATCCAAAGAAGGAGAAGAAGAAGAGAGGAGGAGAAAGGAAGAGTGAAGAAGAAAAGCCGTTGTTACTGTTGTCTTCCCGATCCATCCCAACCCTTACAAGTGACATTTTCATTTCATCTGTGTTATTCTTTCTTTTGAATGTGTGAGATAGATTTGATAGTGATGGATTTGGGTTTGATGATGATGTTAACTCCTTTAGGAATTTATTCTTGAATCAATGTTAATGTGATTTCTTTTGATGTTAATACATTGGGTATTATGATTATTTGTTGTATTTGCATGCTTTGGTAACAAATCGAGAGAGTGAACTGATAGCAAAATGATTAGATTGGGCAATGAGAGTTAAACAATCTAATAGATCTTGCAAATAATCAAATCGGTAATTTATATGAAAAGAGATCTTGTATGAGGACTTGATAGTCTATTATAGTGCTTAAGATGTAATTGGATGTGTGGGCTTTTTATTAATTAAGAGAATGCAAATTCCATAATTCAATTAGTGGTTATGATTTAGGGTTTAATGATTATAACTCGAGAGAGAGTAATCGACCCTGCGAAAGTCTAGGACCAATACCATATTAACTCAAAAGTAATCACGTTAGCATTTAATGATAGGATAAATCCCCCTTCTTATAATCGACTAATCTTCCTTGTGTGATTTTTTATTGTTCAATTGGTGGTGCTCAAATTTTATTTCTTGCATTAATTTAGAGTTCTCTTTTCAATCGCTTCATATTCGATTATTTTCTTTTCTATTTATTTTTTATTTTATTTTAATTATGCTTTTAGGCCTTAGACAAATTAAGATTCGATTAGTTCACTAATTCCTCGTAGCATTGACATCTCATATACATACTATGACCCGTGTGTGTGCAAAAATATTGAGGGTTTTATAAATTGTAAAACATACTTAACAACCTTATTTCTAATTCATTATAGGGTTAGAATAAAGCTTGAAAAAATATAAATCATGTCAGGTACTAAATCCT
Organism: Erythroxylum urbanii; assembly: GCA_027568935.1. Classification (NCBI taxonomy): domain Eukaryota; kingdom Viridiplantae; phylum Streptophyta; class Magnoliopsida; order Malpighiales; family Erythroxylaceae; genus Erythroxylum; species Erythroxylum urbanii. The sequence continues at coordinate 16,846,599 of JAOQML010000195.1, read as the reverse complement.
ATAGAAAATAAGCTAAAATATAACCAAAATAATTTTAAAAGATATGATATAATTAGCCCTTATCAATTCTCCTACACTTAAGCATTTGTTTATCCCTAAGTAAGTCAATCTCATCACTCTTAACTTAAGTAGATGACAACTCAAAAAAAAGTTAACAAATTAATCACATCAATATATATTATCCATTATTCATTTAATTATTAAGTTTATGAAATTGTTAGGCATTTAGCTACTTACATCAAGTAATAAACAAATTTAATTCAGTCCATAATCCTTCAAATTTTAACTCAATTTACAAAATTCATCTTAATGTATAAAATAAATATTAATAAGAAAGATGCTTCTATTTTTCTCAAAATTTTTCATATCTTTTATTGAAAGAAAATTAAAACATCAACTTTAAATTAACACAAGAGCATCGAAATTTTATTTGAAAAGTCACCTAACATTTTGACACAATATTAAACAGCTTATAATAAATACTTCCAATTACTTAGTTATGTCACCATTTAAAATAACTAATAGCTTCACTCTTTAACTTCACCTTTTGAGTTGATCTAAAGCTATCAAATTGAATTTATTTGGAGCTCACTTATTCAAAGAAAATATTTTTTCTTTTTTCTTTTTTCTCTTTTCTCTTTTCATGCATGATGATGAAAATTCTTGAAAAGAATTTATTTTAAACTCAATTATATATCTAAATTTTATAAAAAATTATAGTGTAAATTACGTATCCATTTTCAAAATTAATGAAGCAAAATGAAATTACCTTTTCATCAATGCTCATGACTATTTACTTAAACAAATTAAATCAAAATAATAATTAAACTTATGATAAATCATCTCAATCAATATTTCAAATTTTAACTTAATCATCAATGTTAATGACTATTTCCTATATAACTTATAAACTTCCATCAATTCTTAACCTAATAAGATAATTAGATCAAACATCCATGACTTTAAAACTGTTTAAGCATTTTTTTTATTGTCCATGATAAACTTAGTCACTAAGCCATTCACCCTGTGGCTCCTCAAAATTCTTCGTACTAATTAATGTCTCTTTAGCTTCCATAAATATCTTATCTTCCCTTATAAAACTTAGAGAAGAATAGATAACAACATGATAAAAATTGTTTTCTTTTAAATATGCATAACACAAGTGAGAAAGTTACTTTAAATCAAACCTAAGTTCTTCTTTCCTAGATGGTAGAGGTGTAGGCTTGCCCCCTAATTTCTCGAAAATATGAGAACGCGAAGTCTATAACCATCTTTTTCTAACCTAAAAACATATTCTATAATGTTGTGATCCTCCTTAATTTCATTACCTCCTAAACCTAAACATATTTTCAAAGAATAACATAAATAAATAACTTTAGATAAGTTAACATGCACAATGTAATCAATAATGTCCATCCTATAAAAAATATCATCAAAAGTAGGAATTCCTTTTAAGGTCTTTAAAATGTTGAACTTCTCCTTCTCATTACCCACCCGCAGTGCCAACAAACCTTTATTCACATCAATCAGTACCATTTCATTAGTTACAAATAGTCCCCTCAAAATAATGGAAACCTCAGGGTCATACTCTATATCTATTATCAAAAGGTCTATAAGAAAATTTAATTTTTCATACTTTAAGAAGTAGGTCTTCTACTAATTTTATTGTATATCTAACAGACCTATCAACTAGTTAGAGTGACATTGTTGTCAACTTTAGTATTATTACTCCATGTTTCACTAAAAGAGATAAAGGTGGAAGGTTAATACTAACACCAAAATTGCATAAGCAATTATGATTGAATGCATCAAAATGTTATTGAATAATAAAAATCCCTAAAACCTTTAAATTTGGATGTATTTTATTTAATATTGCATTATATTCCTCGATTAAAGGTACCTTAACACACTCCTCAATTTTTTAGATAACTTTCTTTAAAATGATTGCATGTGATGCTATTTGGGTTAACACTTTAGTAAATAGGATGTTAATACGCAACTTCATAACAATCTTTAGGAATTTCCTGAAATGGTCCTCATTTTACCTATTTTTTAACCTATGAGGGTATGGAATGGGTGGTACATATGGTTTGATAGAATATTTTGACTTCTTAAAACTAACACTAGATGTAGCACACTCCTCTTTTGTTAGGATAATTGTTACCTCCTACCCCTTACACCCCACTCCCCCTAGAAATTTTTTTTCTCAAGCCACTAAAAGCTTCTATTGCATCCCTCCCATCCATCATCTCTACCACTGATAGGTGTGCATTAGGGTATGTTCTTATAGGTAATTGGCATGTGTTTTCTAGCATAATTGTTGATTATTATTCTAGTTTAGGATTCATTTTGTATGTTTTCATTAAGTTCAATTTTCATTGTTGTTCTTGTGTGTTTGATGTTAATTAAGGGAAAGAATTGACTATTTTTATGTAGGAAGAAGGAAGGAGAAACTTGGAGGGTGAACTAAAGATCAAAGAGGAGAAGAAATGAGGAGTGCATCTGTGATAAATTACCAAGTTCGTGGGAATCATGCAAATTCCCATGGACATGGGAATTACAGAAGAAAATGAGAGATGCATATATGACAAATTTACACGTTCATCGAAATCATGCCAATTCCTACGAGTGTGGATTTACAATCTAAGGCAATCTGCAATGCTTCACTAAACTTATGGTTTTTGGACTATAAAAGGAGAATTAAGCCTCCATCTTTAAGAGAGATGACATCCACCTATAGAAACACCATCCTTGAGTGAAGAACACATGTTTGGAGCATTGAGGAAGGATTGAAGATAAAGATCATCATCAAGTCTTTCTATTCAATTTTTTGTCATTTTAATCTCTTCTATTCTTTGTAAAAATGGATTATTTGAATGTTGATGATGTTATGGAGACCATGTTAGGCTGATTTTATTTTAGGAATTGCTTTTGGAACTGTTATGTTGAACTCCTATTTTATTGAATTGAAAGCAATTGTCTATCTTGATTGTTGTTATTAATTGTCATCTTGCAACAAATCAAAAGAGTGAGTGAGATGAAATTCATGTAGGATTGTACAACGAGAGTTGGCGACCTATAGACTAGCAGTCATCACGTTAATTGAATAGTTAGAAGAGAGATCTCGACTAGTCAATTGATCACCCATAGGATAGTTTGATAACTAATTGAATCTGTAGAGTCATTGGATAGGTTGAGAGATCGTCCAATTGATTCCTGTTAATTCAATTAGGGATAGATAGTTACACCTTGAGAGAGGGTAATTATTACATTCGAAAATCTAGGGTGAGACATAATTCAATTGATAAAATAGGAGGGAGACAAAATAGGGAAAAAAAGTAATCTCTAGTATTTAGATTCTTAAATTCATGTTTTCTTCAATTTCGTTATTGTCCATTGTTTACATTAGTCTTTTAATTTTAATTTAATTTTCCAAATTATTTGCATTTCATAATTTAGTTTCTTAAACAAAGTTGTGTCTAAATTAAGCGATGTCTAGGCATCAACCCCTGTGGGATTGATATCCGCTCTTTTTACTACAAGTCATGACCCGTTCACTTGTGGTTTTTGAGCGTAAAACAAGTAAATAGTTTTTACCATCAATATTTTTTGGTGCTATTGCTGGGGATTGATTGTTGAGTATCGTGTCAAATTTAGATTACTTTGATTTAAGAGTTTTTGACACTTTTCCTTACGTATTTGCAGGTGCATGAACACAAGGAGCATACAAAGGACAAAAGAAGTTATTGAAGACGAATTTCCTAACAATAAGAAGTACGAAAGAGAAATAAGAAGGGCAAACCATCTAAATTTTTCTAATAAAGATATGCTTGAAGAAGGAAAGTAAGGAGGACCAGAGCAAACATTAACGGATTTTATAAGGCCAGGGTTTAGTCCTCAAGGAGTGGCGAGACCGGTAATCCAAGTAAATAATTTTGAGATAAAGCCAACGCTACTTACTATCCTGCAAAATAGTGTGTAGTTTTGCAAGCTATCCAATGAGGATCCGAGTGCCTATATTGTAAATTTCTTGGAGATTTGTTACACATTCACATTCAACAGAATGTCCGATGATGCGTTGAAGCTGAGATTATTTGCATTCACGTTAAAGGATTGGGCTAAAGCATGGTACAATTCATTGAATCCAGGTTGGATCACGACTTGGAAGCAGCTTGCCTAAGCATTCCTTGCCAAGTATTTTCCATTGACAAAGACGAAAATGATTATCAAGGTACCCCGGGAATGCGTTCAGGAAGAAATGAACGCAAAGGAGAAGGCGAAGAAAGGAAAACAATAATAAAGGTGGAGTTTAGAATAAGGTAACCCTAGTACAAAGTTTGAGATCAATTTATGCACCACTATCATCCCGGTTATTTGACCCACTATGAGTAAGGAGAGTCAAGCTAACGAAGGTAATAGAAGCTGTGCATAGGAGGCAACCCATGGGAGTCAACTATCCTATGATTGTTTTGTTTACTTATTTGTTTGTTTGAATTCTTTAGTTATGATCATGTTTGAAGTGGGTTTGATTGATGTTTATGTTGATTTTTTTATTTTAATTTGCTTTCTTTTCAAATTTCTTGTTGATGACATTATATTGATGTGCTTGTAGGTTTTAGGATCATAGAGAATTCATTTAAGCTTAGAAAAAGGTTTGAAATTATGAGGATCACCAATTCCCATGTCTGTAGGAATTGAAGTGATTTTCGCGAGCATGTGAAATCTCTCCAGAACGTTTCTGGAGAGAAAACCCACATCTATGGGAATTGTGGTGATATTTATGAACATACGATTCCTCTCCAGAAATAAGAACGTGGGAATCCTCTCCAGAATTCTGGAGAGGAATCCCACAGAAACTTAAATTTTCCCTCCCTTTTTTTTTTCTTTCACCCACTTTCAAAATTTCACTCTCTCTCTCTAACCCACAATTTTTTCTCCTTCCACTCTCTAAAACTCTTCATTTTTCATCTATATTCTTGGTATTTTCTCATCCCTTTCCATCAATCTTACATTCCTTCATGTTTTTCATGCATTAGTCATTCCAAAACATAGGGATTTAGTTAAGATTTTGCTCTTTCTCTCTCTAATACGAATTTCTCTCTCTCTCTCAATTTTTGCAGGTTTTCTTCTCACAATGACTCCTCTAAGGATGGTTAGGGTTAGACAACCAATCGACGAGCTTCGTCAACAAGTTTCCAAAGAAGGAAAAACTAACCTAGCGGTAACTTATCAGGCTCATTTTTTATTTACTCAAAAGAAGGTGAATGTTTTCGTGACTTTAGGAATAGAGCAATAGTCATTCCTAGGTATTTGAATTTTGAAGTGCTAGAGAATATAGGAATTAGACACTGATTTGAGCAACTAGCTGCCAATATAGGGTGGAATAGATTTGTTCGGTTCGATGTCCTTATTTATGCCACCCTAAGTTTAGAATTTTTCACAACAGTTAGGTAAAACTCTAAAATGGATCTGTTTTGGTTAAGGTTGGGTGGAAATGTTTTAAAACTTGATTATTCTGTCATGCATGAATTGTTTAATTTGTCGAATGCAAAAATTTTAGATGGTCATACAGATTTTGATGTCGATGCTTATTGGAACACTCTTACGGGTGAAGAATATTTTGATTCAGGTAATGCACCAAATTCTCTAATCCAAAGTGCTGAGCATTTACTATTACATAAATTTATGTGCCTGACAGTATTTAATAAAACTAAATTCAATAAATGCTCAGCTAAAGAACTTTTCTTTTTGTGGTGCATGGATCGAAAGCTTAAAATCAACACACCATATAGAATTTTTCGATCAATAGTTAGTGTGATTAATAAAAAAGAATACGTCTTTTGGGATGGCTTATATTGCTTCGGCTTTGGGTGTATTTTATAATGTTAATATGGTGAATTTGCATATTACTCCCCACGACATGTTTGACATAGCCTATTTGAGATGCTTTGAGATTATGGAGGCCCAATCTATGGCACTACACAATCCTCAGATGCACACTGTAGTGAGGAACAAGAGGGGTGCCTGTGCAGTCGCAGGCCAACCCTCTACATCAAGCGTCGCTCTAGAGCCAGAGGAGGAGGCAGTAGCGAAGGAACCGAGGGAACCAGAGGCGATTAACCGATATCAACTGATTCTCGGCCAAATAGCAGCAAACCATCACCGTCACCACCATCATCTGAATAAAACTTTCTTACCTTTTAACTTTTAAAATTTATTATTTCTTTTATATGATTGCATTTAATTTCTTTTGTTTAGTTTTAATTTCTTTAATTTTGGTGTGAATTTATTTTGGTCTGTTTGGTTTGCTATTATATGTTGATTTCAATTTCTTATATTTAAGTTGTTTTCATTTTTTATTTGTTTTATTGTCATTTTCACTCAGTAGGGGGTTGACTTGCCACAGTGAGGACAATGTGATCTTTAAATGTAGGCAGGTGACATTGATGTTTTTAATTGCATTATGTGCATTATGTCGAGTAAGATGCATATTAGGCATATCATGTGCTTGGTGTCAGTAATGGTGTTTTATGTTAGCAATGGAACCGTACTTGAGTCACTCCGATAAATATTTCCATAAAATTATGTCATGTTAGTTGGAATTAGATTGAAAGCATGCTTAAACTCAGATTAGGCTACTTAAGTAGAAAGTGAACCATATAGAGTGATGAAAAGTAATTGGTTACATAAGCTTATTCATAAATTGGCATTTGAACAATGAGGTAGTATAGAGATGCATAATGAGTTTTCATTTGAGCCAAAGTGAGGATTGAGCCATATGATTCCATCTATAGTCATGCCATTTCTTTGTTGAGTGTTACTTCCTTAGGTTACTACCTTCAGAACTTGCTTTGAATCAATTTGAGTCTATTATATGCATGCTTAAAAGAGATTATTTAGGCCCTTTTTTGTTAACCCTTGGGTTAAATGACCTACCCATTGATTATCCCTTGCTACCCCCATTGAGCCTTAACCTTTTGTTTCTTAAAAATACCTAAATTTTTACTTTAAACCCAATTATCCTACCCTTTCATAAGCTTAGTAAAGTATTAAGTAATACATTAGTTGGGATTGTGTCAAAATTTTTTTGAGTTGAGTTGAATATATTTATGCATGTGGATTGTAGTGTATATAGCTGCTTTTGTATTCATAGTTCTTTCATGTATGAAAAAAATGCTGAAAAGAAAAGAAAAACAAAAACAAAAAGAAAGGACAAGAAATAGGAAGAACAATTAAGTAACATAAATGAGTGCAGAGTACTACAATATTTATGTTTGGATGTTTCAGAGTTATGTTTAATTATCCCATTTTATCCGTTCTTTTTTACTTTACTTATGTTTGTGCTTAACCCTCTTTCCCTTCTTTTCACCCACCTTAACTCTTACCACATTACAACCATAAACAAGCCCTTTTTATCTATTTATGCATGCAATCATTGTAGAGGAGAATTAATGTATTAGTAAGCCTATGGTAGTGTAGTTTCCTATAGGAAGTTTAAGCAAAACAGTAATCCAAAATCACTTGAGAGAAGTGAGTGAAAATTGTGAGGAAAATCCATTTTTGCATCTTTACTTATCTTTAAGTGATTGTGTCAATTGTGAGTTTGCTTATATACACCAATGAGAAAGTAGTCATGATATGTGCAATAACTTGATATTTGAGTTGGCATGAATTTGAGGGATTGTATGTGTTGATCTATGTGAAAATGAAGTGGTAGAATTGATTGGTTGTATTTATTTTGCTTG
>JAOQML010000195.1:16789102-16805836 GCA_027568935.1 Erythroxylum urbanii | reverse complement strand
TAACCCACAATCTAGGTTATCATAGCTGAAAAATCCCAGCCAACTACCTTCATGTTTTCCAGATTTTTAACTCCTACATATTACATTTAACACATCTTATACATAGTTTATCATTTCTACTCATTTCCTCATCAAAATCACCTCTATTCTAACTCAAAAACATTTGTAAAACAACTCATAATCTATTATTAATCATTAATACAAAAATAGAACATGAACATCTCCATTTCTTCATCCATATTATAACACACATTTAACTCCATTAACATGATCAATCCATCTCAAAACTATCATGATAAATGCTTCTATTTAAAATAAATACTTACTTGTTTAACTCTAAGCCTCTTCAAAACTTGGGTTAACCTAACTCTCAAAGAATTACACGATCATCAAACATTCAAAGTAGAATAGGCTAGGTCTTCATCAACAAGAAGAGATAACAACATTTGTTGAAGTAGCAAAGTGTTGGCTTTTAGCAAAAACTCAACAATATGAGTGTGAGGAGTAAGTGTCCTAAGATGAAGAGAACAAAGAAATGAAGAAGATAAGAGCATGTAACAAAGTGAAAGACAAATGAACATGGTCTTTCCAATAGGTACATATTGTGGGCTTAATGTTTGGTAAGTGTCATAACACTTGTCATGACATTTACCACTTAAATAACCAAGTAAATATCTTTTAATTTTGGTACCTAAAGTCATTTAATAACTAGTCCATTTGTCTCCTAATTTCTAATCCAATTGTTACCCAATTTTCTATGCCACTTGTCACGTGTCAATAATTCCTAATGCCACGTGTCAATTATTTCTACTTACATGTGTTAATTATTTCTACTACCATTTATCAATTTGTTTTGCCACTTGGCATTTTTCCAAGTCTAAAAATACGCATAAATTTATAAGTCTCCCAATTGTAACCGATAATTTTGAATTTACTAATTATAATCCATCAATTCTTGTTATTGGTAAACTAAAGTACAAGACATGGGTCATTCATTACACTCATTCATTTATCACATTCATCTTAGTTTCAAACCCAGGAATATGTCAATTGAGTGCAATTTGTCTATCTCACAATTAATGTGTGTATGCTAATAGTATGCATTTGAACATAATTATGAAACCATATCATAAATGTACCAATTTCGTTCGATATGATACCACTCACATGACTCATTGGTCAAATACTTTAAATCTCTCAACAATTTGAGAGCGGAATACTACAAAAATGATTGTTGTGTATTGTTTATGTCTTAAATTTTGGTTTGATGGATTACAATTAGTAAATTGCACTTAATTGATAAAATTAGGAGATTGACAAATAAGATGCACATTTGGACTAGGAAAAATTTCAATTGGCAAGATAAGTTGACACATGGCAGTAGAAATAAGTGACATGTGGCATTAGATTTAGCGATAAATGGCTTAGATAATTGGGTGACAAATGACTTGGAGATTAAATGATAAATGACTTAGAGATTGAGTGACAAATGGACTAAGTATTTAAGTGACATTTGGTAGCATAAGTAGAAGACATGTAGGTTAGTTCTTTACATGACAAGTGTTATAACACTTACCACACACCTAACCCATATGACACACACATATGACATACCCATCTTCTCTTTCATTTTTGTTACATGCTATCATCTTCTTCTTCTTCTTCTCTCATTGTTCGACACTCACACCCAACTATCATAACTTTGAGTTTTCAAAAATTCTACACTTTGCCACTCCAATATTTTGTTGTCTTTATCTTGTTGCTAAAACCCAACCTATTCGACCTTGAATTTATGATGATATTGCAAGCTTGGAGGGCTGGGTTAAAATGATGAATTGAGGAGGTTTTTAAGCTAAACAAGTAAGTAAAGTGTTGTTCTTTATGGCATTCTTTAATAAATAGATTATGATGATGGACTATATATGTTGTTGATGATGAAGTGTGCTAGAATTTGATTAATAAATGGATACTATCGTGTTCTATTTTTGAGTGCATGATAAACAATAGTTTATATAAGTTGTTGTACAGATGATTTTGAGTTGGGATTGAGGTGAAATTGATGAGGAATTGAAGTATAATTAATGAACTATTAAGAAGATGTTTATAATTTGGTATGAAGATGTTAAAATCTAAAGAAATTAAAAGAGAATGGGGAGTGAACACTCGATTCACTCATTCCACGATCATAGGAAGGTCCTTCACGATCGTGGGCAATGTATTGGAAATGAAATTTTCTGTTTCGTGTAAAAATTGAACCAACTAAGGATAAGTTACTTTACTTCAGTGCATTTAGACTTGATCGAGGCTTAAAACGAACCTAGTTTGATGTTTGATTAATTGGTTAAAGGTTTGATAAGTTTAGGTTATTAATTGATGTTATATTTTAAGGAAAGGATTGTTTGATATCAATTTATCTAAATCTGGAAATTAAGAATTCTTAAAGGAATAAAGGTGTTCTTAGGAATGCAATTGTGATCCGAAGGATATGAGTAAGATGTATTAGGTATGAATGAACAAGAATTGGGAAAATTATGTGATTATATAATGCTAGAAAAGGATTGGTGAATGTATGATTGATGAATTTAGAATAATCAAGTTTCTTTTAGGTATAAACCTAATTGCAAACTAGTTATATCCAAGTTATAATGGATGAATGGTTAAGATATATGATTTAAGGATATATATCTAAGAAAGTCAATTGAGCATGCATTAAACATGACACATATACATGTGCATGATTGAATATTTATATGATTGATCAACTTAGTAATATGTGAACAATATGTGGGTATTTCATGAATAAAGAAGCACAAATTGAACATCAGAATTCGAACCTTGTCGGGTCATCAAGGTAATAACTTATCTGGAGCATACTGTGAGTTAACTAGATGTTTTCTCACTATATTTGATTTGTTTCTGTTTAAATTTCTGTTATTGAACTGGTACTGATATGATTGTGATAATATGCAGACATTAATGGTTTGAGGAGTTTGATATTTGGGATTGTATTGGGAGTGCTTTTTAACTGTATGTGAACATGGAACACATATTCTCAACTAAATGTTGAATTCCAGACTCAGATCTGATGAATGTGATAAATGACTGTGCATATTGAATGAAAGTTATTGATAGCATATTTTATGAATTGATGCATTCCATCACATTGTTATACATGATCAAATAAAGGAGTTATGACCGGAGTGACCAGAATGAAAAGGAGCTTAAAGCTCATAAATGTGTAAAAAGAGCCACAGGCTAAGTTATTAATGAGCCCGCTATCTATAATGATTACGGGATAGTAAATGAAATGAGCCCACTATTTACAATGAATATGGGACAGTAAATAGGTGCTTAGTCACAACAGAGTAAAAAATGAATGGAGTCACATGTGCATTTGCATATATAACTTGATATGTATAATATGGATTGTTGAATTGAATTATTGGATTGTTATGAAATAGTGAAGCGAAATATTGTAAACAAGTTGTACTCGTTGAAACATGATAAAATGTGACGTAATATTCAATATTGGAAGATATGAATTACTTATGAATTATATTATGAATTGTTCTTATGTTTTGAGATGAGTGAGCACATCAAAGATGCTTTACTCACTTAGTTCGCAAACTCATCAAAATTGTAATGTTGACTTTCAGGTACAAGGGAGATCTAGCTTCTAAAGGATATAATAGAAGTCTAGTGTTGTCAATTTTGGAAACAAGAATGAATTAAAGGTCTAGTCAGCTCATATTGAGGAGTCTAGTTAGGATGTGTTGTTTAGCTTTTCATTTCATGTTAAACATTTTTTATGGAGTGGTAAACTCCTAAGTGTTATGTTTTGTATAAACATGGCTTATGAGATGTATGACAATGTAAGTAAGTTTATTTTTATGAATGAAATGAGTAGTTTTAATCTTTGGAAATACTTATGTTTTGTGTGATGCGATAATAAGTTAATGTAATTGCTCTCACATGCCATTTTTATAGGGTATGTTCTTGAATGTCCTCTTGATATTCGGGCTTATGCTTTATGGAAGTGGTATTTTAAAATTTTTTGTATCAGAGCATGGTTTGGCATCCTGAGGGACATATAATAGCATTTTAGATATGATATATAGTGAGAGACTCGAATAGTGATCACAGTTATTGTTTGTCATAGGTCATCTGATATAGGAGATTGAGTAGTAGAGTCAGTTAACCTTGAGTCTGTAAGAGCCAATAGAGAGTCCCCAGTACCCCAGTATGATCAAATTCCTCAAAAGGGTCCTAAGAGGAAAGAAATGGGTATGATACACTTAGGAAGTAGGGGGTTGTAGACTTCTATAGAAGTACAGACCCTACTGAGGTAGAAGATTGATTGAAAAGAACAGAGTGGATGTTGAATTAGATGGACTATAAATTTGACGAGAGGTTTGACTATGCAATTTTGTTACTACAAGGTCCAGCTTATCAAGGTGGAAGACTATTCTTGGCAGTTCCACCCGACCTTGTAGATTGTCAAGGGAAGATTTTCTGAAGGTCTTTAAGGAAAACTATATGCCAAAGATCTAATTGGATAGGAAGATGAAGGAATTCCTATATCTAACATAGGGCAATCTCACTGTAGCCAAGTATGAGGTGTAGTTTAATGAATTAATGGGATATGCTACTGCTTTAATTTTGACTGAGGAAGATAAGTGTAAGGGATTTAAGGATGGATTGAATATGGAGATCAGAACAAGGTTGGCTATTACTAATTTGAGCAGTTTTGCCGTGCTGAGAGCTGTTTCAATATAAGTTGAATAGTTATTGAAGGATGGACAAGGAGAGTCTAGGCATAAGTTTAGAATGAAGAGACATTGTGGGTCTCAAGTTGATTTTGACAAGAGATTTAGTAAATGCCAAAATAGTTCTTTCTGATCACATACTAGATCGAGGCAGTCAGGGTTTAGACCGAGAGGTGGTTTTGTTTATGCTGGTAGTCATAGAGGTCAAGTATCTGGAGAGCAGACATAATATATGCTTAGTTGTGAAGCACTGTGGAAAGAAACATAGAGGGGAATATTATAAGATATCGAGAGCTTGCTTGTGTTGTGGCTTTTTTGAGCATCAGATTAGAGACTGTCTTGCAACTTATAGAGCACAGTCTAGAGTGAGAGGCAAATCAATGATTGAGACGACTGTCCAGCAAAGTAGAGCTAATGAAGTGTAACAAAGGGGTAGAAGAAGAGGTAAAACAAGTTTAGCAGGTCCAAGTGTTAGGACTGAGGTATAGAGTAACCAAACATAGTCCTAGGTCAGGATCTATGTTATTACAAGACAGGAGGCTCAGAACTCCCCAGATGTTTTTACAGGTGTGTTACATTTCTTTAATTTTTATGCATTTGCATTGTTAGATCCAGGATCTACACATTTATTTATCACACCACATCTAATATCTAAACTGCATTGTAGTAGAGAGATGTTGAAATGCGGCTTAGAAGTGAGTACATCAATAAGTAGTACTACAGTGATTTGAGAAGTGTGTAAAGGGTGTATGGTTCAGGTTGATTAGGTGGAGTTGAAAGCTGATATGATAGTATTGCAATTGAAAGAGATATATCTCGTTTTAGGTATGGATTGGCTTACAACAAATAGAATTGTTATGAACTGCTACACTAAGGAGGTAATTATTGAATTTCCCAATTAGCCAAGAGTAATATTTTGAGGTGTTAGTCAAGCAGTGCCAACCAGATTGATTTCATCAATGAGTTCTTTTTGGCTGATTCGAAGTGGATGTGAGGCTTATCTAGCCTATATAACTGATACTTGAACTAAGTAGACAGTACATGATATTCCTTTTGTTAAGGATTTCGTGGATGTGTTTCCCACTAAATTACTGAGATTACCCTTAGATAGGGAGACAGAGTTTATTATTGACTTAATTCTAGGTATTGCCCTTATATCTATTCCTTCGTATAGGATGGCACCTTTGGAACTTAAGGAACTTAAGACCCAGTTGCAAGAGTTGTTGCATAAGAGTTTTATCTGTAACATCCCATTTCCATATTAAGGGTTAGAACCTTAGATTTTTATAAATGAGAAATAGCAATGAGAGATTAGAAAAATACATTTCATACTCATGCCTAATATTAGCATACACACACGTGAATTTGATTGTGTTATACACATTGCAATGACTTTTCATGCACTCATTTAACATTTTTCGAGTTTAAGTGATTTCGATGTGATGATGATGTGAATTATGATTACTATGTCTTGAATTCTGGTTGATAAATGATAATTGGTGATATAGGAACTTATTTGTTAAATTGAGATATTTATGAAATTTTGGGTATTTTTAAACTAGGAAAATTTCGAGTGGCATGACAAATTGATAAATGATGGTAGAAATAAGTGTTAATGATAGTAGAAATTATTGATAAGTGACATAAAGATTTAATGACAAGTGTCATTGAAAATCAAGAGATAATTGGATTAGAAATTGAAGATAAATGGACTGGTTATTAAAGAGGACCCATGGGAAACCACAAGATGGTGACATGTGGTAAGTGATAAATGTCACTTGCCTTGCTATACACCTATCCACAATATTTCAAATGAAAGACCATCTTTAATGGTCTTTCACTTATGTTTCATGCTTTCTTCTTCTTCATTATTTTCTTCTCTTTTTCTTCATTCCACGACACTCATAAATCTTCACCATTATAAACCTTGCCATTTTCTTTCATTTGTTCCTCTAAGAGCCTTGTTATCTTTAACATTTGCTCTAACGAAAACCTAACCTTTCCTCCTTAAATGAAGATGATCGTGAGGTATAAGGGAAGTTAGGGTTTCATAGTGGTTGAAGAAGCTTGGGAGCTAAAACAACTAAGTATCTTGATGATCTTATAGGTTATGCTAAAGAGAAATATTTTTTATGATATTTAGAAGTTGATTGACATAAAATGGTAATGAACATATGTTGAAACATGAGTAAAGAAATGAGTGTGTAGAAGAATTGTTTTTGCATATATGATGAATAATATAATTCATATGTTAATTGATAAGTGTGCATTAGGATACGTTTTTATAGGTTATTGGTATGTGTTTTCTTACATAATTGTTGTTTATTGTTCTAGTTTAGGATTCATTTTGTATGTTTTCATTAAGTTTGATTTCCATTGTTGTTCCTGTGTGTTTGATGCTAACTGAGAGTAAGAATTGACTATTTTTGTGTAAGAAAGAAGAGGGAGTAACTTGGAGGTTGAACAAAAAATCAAAGAAGAGAAGACAAGAAGAGTTCATCTGGGACAAATTCCCACGTTCATGGGAATCATGCAAATTCTCACGGATGTGGGAAATCATAGCAGAAATGAGGAGTGCATCTGTGTGCAATTCCCACGCTCATGGGAATCATGTAGATTACCACGGACGTGCGAATTGTAATCCGTGGGAATTGTAATCTAAGGCAATCTGCGAGGCTTTATTAAACCTAGGATTTTTGGGCTATAAAAATGTCATTAGGCCTCCATCTTCAAAAGGAGACGACACCCACCTATAGAAATACCATCCTTGAGTGGAGAACACATGCTCAAACCATTGAGGAGGGATTGAAGAAAAGGATCATCATCAAGATTGGGAAAAATAGCACATCAACACCAAAATTCCAGATTTTGGAAAGGAAGAGAAGGAGTCTTTCTGTTATATTTTCTTTCATTTTAATCTTCTCAATTCTTTGTAAAAATGATTTATTTGATTATTGATAATGTTATGGAGACCATGTTAGCCTGATTTCATTTTAGGGACTGCTTTTTAATTATTTTTTCAAAACTCCTATTTTATTGAATTGAATGAAGTGTCTTTAATGATTGTTGTTTTAAATTATTGTCTTGCAACAAATCGAGAGAGTGAGTGAGATGAGATTCATATAGGATTAGTAAGTGAGATGAGATTTATGTAAGATTGTACAACGAGAGTTGGCAACCTATAGACTAGAAACAATTATAGAGACCATGTTAGGTTGATTTCGTTTTAGGGATTGTTTTTGAATTATTTTGTCAAAACTCCTATTTTATTGAATTGAATGAAGTGTCTTTGATGATTGTTGTTTTAAATTGTTGTCTTCTAACAAATCAAGAGAGTGAGTGAGATGAGATTCATGTAGGATTACTAAGTAAGATGAGATTTATGTAAGATTATACAACGAGAGTTGGTGACCTATAGATTAGAAATCATTATGTCAATTGAATAGCTAGAAGAGAGATCTTGATTAGTCAATTGATCACCCATAGTATAGTTTAATAACTTGTTGAATCAGTAAAGTCATTGGGTAGGTTGAGAGATCGTTCAATCAATTCTTATTAATTCGATTAGGACAAAATAGTTACACCTTAAGAGAGGGTAATTAGTACATTTGGAAATCTAGGGTGACACACAATTCAATGAATAAAATAGGAGGGAGACAAAATAAGGAAAAAGTAACCTCTAATATTTAGATTCTTGAATTCAGATTTTCTGCAATTGCGGTATTGTCCATTGTTTACATTAGTGCTTTAATTTTAATTTGATTTTTTAGATTATTTGCGTTTTAAAATTTAATTTCTTAAACAAAGTTGTGTCTATATTAAGCAGTGTCTAGGCATCAATCCCTATGGGATCGATATTTGTTCTTTTTACTACAAGTCACGACCTATTCACTTGCAATTTTTTGAGCATAAAATAAGTAGATAGGTTTTACCATCAACAAGTTTTTGGGGCCGTTGTTGGGGATTGATTGTTGAGCATCGTGTTTAATTTAGATTAATTTGATTTAAGAGTTTTTGATACTTTTCCTTGTGTATTTATAGGTGCATAAACATAAGTAGTACACGAAGAACAAAAGAAGCTACAAAGGACGAATTTCTTGACATTAAGAAGAACGAAAGAGAAATAAGAAGGGCAAAGCGTCTAAATTTCTCAAATTAAGATATGGCTGAAGAAGGAGAACAAGGAGGATCAGAAAGGAAACTCATGGATTTCATGAGGCCAGGGTTTAGTCCTCAAGGAGTGGCAAGGCCGGTAGTTTAAACGAATAATTTTGAGATAAAACCGACACTACTCAACATTCTTCAAAACAGTGTGTAGTTTTACGGGCTATCTAACGAGGATCTAAATGCCCACATCATAAATTTTTTGGAGACTTGTGACTCATTCAGATTCGACGGAATGCCTGATGATGTGGTGAAGCTATGACTATTTTCATTCACGTTGAAGGATTAGGCTAAAGCATGGTACAATTCTTTAAATCCAGGCCAGATCTCGACTTGGGAGCAGCTCACCCAAGCATTCCTCGCCAAGTATTTTCCGTTGACAAAAAAGAAGAGGATTATCAAAAAGATAACAAATTTCCAGCAAAATGACGGAGAATCTCTTTATGAAGCTTAGGAGAGATTTAAGGAACTTCAAAGGAGTTGTTCACATCACAACCTCTCGAGGGAATTTCTACTTCAAACATTCTATAATGGAGTGAATCTTAGCATAAGGGGCACAATTGATGCAGCAACTGGAGGTTCACTGATGAGAACAACGGTAGAAGTAGCTCATGATTTGTTAGAAGAGTTGGAAAGCAACAGCTGCATATGGTCGAGTGAGAGGAGTAGACAAGGACAGAAGGAATAAACAGGCATGATACCTATTGACTTAGTTACTGCTTTGTAGGCTTAGATCACAGCTTTGACGAAGAAGCTAAACAACATACAAGGAGCGTCTACCTCAGTAGTTAAGGTAATACAATCACAACATGAGTTGTGTAGGGAGATCAACCACAGCTCAGCATAATGTTTCCTATTGGGAGCTAGCAGGACCGAACAGGTAAGTCATTTAGGCCAGCCGCAGCGAGGTAATAACATATATTCAAATATATATGATCCAGGTTGGAAAAACAACTAGAACTTTTCTTGGAGTAACAATAATGCAAGTGGCCAACAAAGACCACAAGGACTGCCATAATTCTAGCAAGATCAAATCGTAGCATTGGAAAGCAAAATGGATAAGAGGATGGAGGTTTTAGGGTCCAAATTGGCAGCACAACAAGAGAATCATAAAAGGATGCATGCAAGTTAGGAGGAAAATCAAAAAAGGATGGAAGCAAAATTCGATAAGATTTTAAAGAATCATGCATCATCCATCCACAATCTAGAAGTTCAGGTAGGCCAACTAGCTAACGCTTTATCTTCAAGAAACGTAGGTAGTCTACCAAGCATCACTGAGGTGAATATTAAGAAAATAATCTTGGCTATTACTTGGATAGAGAAAGAAGAAAGCAAATATGGGGAGCAAGATGGAAACAAGTAAGAAGAACAAACAGTGTTGGAACTCCTTCCGAGTGGATCAGTAAGCGAGTCGATTAAGGAACTTCAGCTTGGAATTCTAAGGAAGGAGAGTTAAGCAAGATGACAGACATAACAAATCAACTCTAGACAAAGCTCATGTTAAAGAGGTCATTGAAAGAAGAGGTTATCAATCACATATTAGGAGAAAGTTTGCATGTAGCACAGAAGAAAGAAGACTCAAGAGATTTTTTCATTCCGTGTAGTATAAATGGAGATAAGATAGGTTGAGCATTTACAGATTTGGGAGCAGGTATCAACATGATGCCGTATTCATTTAGTCAGAAGTTAGGTCTAGAAGAGCCAGAGCTAACTAAAACATCAGTGACAACAGATGACAGGACGGTGCATTTACCAAAAGGGATCATCAAGAATGTCCAACTACATATTGATAAATTTGTCTTTCCCGTGAATTTTTACATATTGGATATTAGTGAAGATAAGGAAAACCTGACAGTTCTTGTGCGACCGTTTCTAGCTACTACTTGTGCGATTATTAATGTTGATGGGGGGTAAGTTAATATTAAGAGTAGGGAAGGAGCAGTTAACATTCAAGGTGTTAAAGAATAATTATTGTCCTACTCTACCCTCGACAGACATCAAGGAACCTAAACTCCAAGGAGGATGAGAAAATGTTGAGGACCCTGGAAATGTGTTTAGGAAGAAACGAACGCGTTAGAGAAGGCAAAAAAAATGAAAACAATAATGAATGTGGAGCCTAAAATAAGGTAGCCCCTGTATAAAGTCTGAGATCAGTTTATGCACTGCTATCATTTCGGTCATTTGAACCGCCATGAGTTAGAAGGAGAGTTGAGCTATTGACAGTAATAGAATCGCTACATGAGAGGCAACCCATAAAGTCAACTAGCCTTTGTTTGTTTTTGTTCAATTAATAATTCACTTGAATTCCTTAGTTATGATCATATTTGAATTAGATTTTATTGATGTTTGTGTTGATTTTCTTTGGATTTCAGTTTGTTTTCTTTTCAAATTTCTTGTTGATGATATTATCTTGATGTGTTTGTAAGTTTTGGGATTATGGAGAATGCATATAAGCTTGAAAGAAGTTTTGAAATTTGCGAGGATCACTAATTCCCGCATTCGTGGGATTATAGTGATTCCCACGAATGTGGGAAATCTCTCCATAAAGTTTCTGGAGAGAAAACCCATGTCCGTGGGAATTCTGGTGATTCCCACAGATGTGGAAAACCTCTATAAAAAGTTTATGGAGAGGAATCCTACGCTAGTGGAAATTCTAAAAATTCCTACGGATGTGGGAATCCTCTCTAGAAAGTTTCTAGAGAGGAATCCCACACTCATAGGAATTATGGGGATTCCCACGAGTGTGGGAATCCCATCCAAAAGGGAGCTTAAAAATTCCCCCTTTTATTCTCTCATTCACTTTTCAAAATTTCACTCCCTCTCTCTCTAGAACATGATTTTCTCTCATCTCACTCTCTAAAATTGTTCATTTTCCATCTAGATTCTTAATATTTTCTTCATCCCTTTCCATTAATCTTACATTCTTGTTGGGTTCGTGTTTTGCATACCGGGGTGAACTGGGCCCCGCATACCTCAAATTTGCACGCAACCACAACCTGGTATTGTCCTCTTTGGTACTCGAACTCGAGACCTCAAGGTTTTGTTGCATCTAACTGCACGCCTCTTACCATTAATTCCTCCTTTCTTTTCATGCACCAATCATTCAGAAACATAAGGATTTAGGTGGGATTTTATTTTCTCTCTCTAAAATACAAATTTCACTCTCTCTCTTTTGATTTTGCATATTTTCTTCTAACAATGGCTCCACTACGGACAATAAGGGTTAGGCAACTGATTGACGGGCTCCGCCTTTAAGTTTTTGATGAAGGAAAACCCAATTTAGCGACAGCCTATTGGGCCCCATTTCTGATTTACTGGGAAGAAGAAGGTGCGCGTTTTTGTGACTTTAGGGGTAAAGCAATAATTACTCCTAGGTATTTTGATTTTGATGTCTTAGAAAATATAAGAGTGAGACACCAACTTGAACAATTAACTGCGAACATAGGGTGGAATAGATTTGTTTGGTGTGACGTACCTATTGCTGCCGCAATACCTTTAGAGTTTTTCACAACAGTTAGGTATAATTCTAAAATGGATTTGCTTTAGTTTAGGTTAGGTGGCAATGTTTTCAAACTTAATTACTCTGTCATGTATGAATTGTTTAACTTTTCGAATACAAAAGTCTTAGATGGTTATGCAGATTTTAACGTAAATGCTTATTGGAACACTCTCACGGGTGAAGCTCATTTTGATTAACGTAATGCACCGAACTCTCTAATTCGGAGTGCTGAGCATTTGTTGTTACATAAATTCATGTGCTTGACTGTGCTTAATAAAATGGAAATTAATAAATGCTCAACTAAAGTACGTTTCTTTTTACGGTGCATGGATAGAAAGCTTAAAATCAACACTCCTTATAGAATTTTTCGATTAGTAGTAAGTGTGATCAATAAAAAGAATACGTCTTTTAGGATGGCTCATATTGCTTCTACTTTGGGTGTTTTTTATAATGTTAATATGAAGAATTTGGCGTTGCTCCCCATAACATATTTGATATAGTCTGTTTGAGACGCGTTGAGAATGTGGAGGTCCATTCTACAAAATTTTGCAATCCTCAAACACGTACTGTAGTGAGGAGCAGGAGGGGTGCCAGTGCAGTCATAGACTGACCCTCCACATTCAGAGCAGCTCCAGAACTAGAGAAGGAAGTAGTAGGGGAGGAATTGAGGGAACCAGTAGTGGTTGATCGATATCAATTGATTCTTGATCAAATAACCGCAAATCAACAACAAATGACATCCCAAATTGATGAACTCGGCACTTAAATGCAGCAAGTTCACAAGGCGCAACGCAGCTTAAAAAGAAGGTTCCTAAACTTCTATTGGAGGAACAATTTTGAATCTCCTACACCATCACCATCACCACCATCTTCGGAATAAGCTTTTCTTACCCCTTAACTTTTAAATTTTGTTGTTTCCTTTGTGTGTGAGTGCATTTCATTTCATGTGTATTTGGTTTCTTATTATTTGTTTGTGTGTTATGTCTTTTATTTAGTTCTAATTTCTTTAATGTTGACTTAACTTCAGTATCTTCTGTTTGGGTTCATATCATTCGTTTGTTTAAATTTCTTTTGGTTGGTTTGTTTTCATTATTTTTGTATGGTTTGATGTCATTTCCCTTTGTTTAGTTGTTGAATTGTCACATTGAGGACAATGTGATCTTTAAGTGTGGGGCGGTGACATCAAAGTTCTTTGTGTTGAATAGGATGCATGTTTACGCTTATTGTATGTGCTTTGTGTTAGCAATGGAACCACATTTGATTCACTCTGATAAATGTTGCCATAAGATTCTGTCATGTTAGATGGAATTAGATTGAATGCATGCTTGAATGTAGATTAGGCTACTTAAGTAGAAATTGAACCATATAGAGTGATGCAAAGTAGTTGGTTACATAAGCTTAGACACAAATTGACATTTGAACAATGAGGTAGTGTAGAGATGCATAATGAGTCTTCATTTAAGCTAAAGTAAGGATTGAGCCATATGACTCCATCTATAGTCATTTCATTTCCTTTTTGAATGTACTTCGATAGGTTACTACCTTCACAACTTGTTTTGAATTGGTTTGAGTCTACTGGATGCATGTTTAATAGAGCTGATCTAGGCCCTTTTTATGTTAACCCTTGGTTTAAATGACCTATCTGTTAATTATCCTTTGCTATCCTTACTAAACCTTAACCTTTTGTTTGTAAAACACCCGAAATTTTAAAACTTTCAACCCCATTATCCTACCCTTTTCACAAGCTTAGTAGAGTATTAAGTAAAATATTAGTTGGGACTGCGTGAAATTTTTACCGATACAAATTGAGTACATTTCTGCCTGTGGACTATATTGTATATAGTGCTAGTTTTGACTCATAGCTCTTCCATATATGATGAAAAAGAAAGAAAATTGAAAAAAAGAGAAAAATGAAAAAGAAAAGAAAAGAAAAAGGAAGAACAAGTGAATAGCATCAATAAGTGTAGAATATTAGTTATATTTGTATATCTTGTAGTTATGTTTTATTATCCCATTTTATCCATTTTGTACTTTACTTATGCTTGTGCTTATCCCTCTTTCCCCTCTTTTAACCCACGTTAACCCTTACCACATTACAACCCTAAAGAAATTCTTTTGATCTATTAATGCATGTAATCATTGTAGAAAAGAATTGGTGCATTAGCAAGCCTATAATAGAGTAGTTTCCTATAGGAAGTTTGAGTGAAACACTAACCCTTAAACACTTGAGCAAAATAAATGAAAACCGTAAGGAAGATTCATTTGTGCATCTTTACTTATCTTTGAGTGATTGTGCCAACTGTGAGTTTGCTTATGTACACTAATGAAAAAAGTAGTCATGATATGTGCATTAACTTGATATTTGAGTTGGCCTGAATATGTGGGATTGTATGCTTTGATCTTTGTGAAAATGAAGTGGTAGAACTGATTGGTTGTATTTATTTTGCTTGAGGATAGGCAAAGATTCAAGTGTGGGGATGTTGATACGTATGCATTAGGATATGTTTTTATAGGTAATTGGCATGTGTTTTCTTACATAATTGTTGTTTATTGTTCTAGTTTAAGATTCATTTTGTATGTTTTCATTAAGTTTGATTTCCATTGTTATTCTTGTGTGTTTGATCCTAATTGAGGGTAAGAATTGACTATTTTTGTGTAGGAAAGAAGAGGGAGCAATTTGGAGGTTGAACAAAAGATCAAAAAAGAGAAGACAAGAAGAGTTTATCTAGGAAAAATTCCCATGGATGTGGGGAATCACAACAGAAATGAGGAGTGCATCTGTGTGCAATTCCCATGCTCATGGGAATAATGTAGATTCCCATGGATGTGGGAATTGTAATCTAAGGCAATTTGTGAGGCTTCATTAAACCTAGGATTTTTTAGCTATAAAAACATCATTAAGCCTCCATCTTCAAAGGGAGATGACACCCAACTGTAGAAACACCATCCTTGAGTGGAGAACACATGTTTAGAGCATTGAAGAGGGATTGAAGACAAAGATCATCATCAAGATTGGGCAAAATAGCACATTAACACCAAAATTCCAGATTTTGGCAAAGAAGAGGAGTCTTTCTGTTCTATTTTCTTTCATTTTAATCTTCTCAGTTCTTTGTAAAAATGGTTTATTTGATTGTTGATGATGTTATGGAGACCATGTTAGGCTGATTTATTTTTAGGGATTGCTTTTGAATTATTTTGTCAAAAATCCTATTTTATTAAACTCAATGAAGTGTCTTTGATGATTGTTATTTTAAATTATTATCTTGAAAAAAATTGAGAGAGTGAGTGAGATCAGATTTGTGTAGGATTGTATAACGAGAGTTTGCGACCTATAAACTAGTAGTCGTTATGTCAATTGAATAGTTTAAAGAGAGATTTCAATTAATCAATTGATCACCCATAGGATAGTTTAATAACTAGTTGAATCAACAGAGTCATTGGGTAGGTTGAGAGATTACTTAATCGATTCTCGTTATTTTGATTAGGAAAAAATAGTTAAACCTTAAGAGAGGGTAATTAATACATTTGAAAATCTAGGATGAGATACAATTTAATGAATCAAATAGGAGGGAGACAAAATAAGAAAAAAGTAATATCTAGCATTTAGATTCTTGAATTCAAATTTTCTGCAATTGTGGTATTGTCCATTGTTTACATTAATCTTTTAATTTTAATTTAATTTTCTAGCTTATTTGCATTTTACAATTTAGTTTCTTAAACAAAGTTATGTCTAAATTAAGCTGTTTCTAGGAATCGATCCTTGTGGGATAGATATCCGCTCTTTTTACTACAAGTTAAGACTCGTTCACTTGCAATTTTTAGAGGATAAAACAAGTAGATAGGTTTTACCATTAACATTAATATAGAGATGTTTTTGAGATTTAATGATTTAAAAGCTGGTGGTTGAAGAGTGATAAAATGTTGATGAAGACATGAATAATTATTATTGTCCTATTTTTAGATAATGACAAATAATAGATCATGTATTGTTTTATAGATTGATAGTTAAAAATGGTATTAGAATGAGAGTTAACAGTTGACAAAAGAAAAGAAGTGTATATGATCTCATTTGTGTATGGGATAAGTATAGAAAATTGATGGATGAATACATATATGTTGTGTTCTATTTTTGAGAGTATGAAGACCATAAGTTATAAGTTATTATAGAGATGAACTAGAATGAGTTTAAAGTCAAAGAAAAGGCTAGTGTATTTTGCTAAAATGAGAGAAGTAAGATGATAATTTAGAGACAAAGTAAAGTTGAAAATGAAGTTAAGTGTTTGCAGAAAATTGATGGAGTGTGCG
>JAOQML010000195.1:16774035-16785406 GCA_027568935.1 Erythroxylum urbanii | reverse complement strand
GTTATTTAACATATGATTACTCATTTAAATATAAGAAATACATAATAAAATCATTTAATATATGTAATTAAGTTAAGAAAATTAAATGTTTGCTTTTTTTATATTATTTATTATTGTCATTATGAAATCATATTACAAATATTAATCCTATATATGGTTAGCAAATGCATAATCCTTGGCTTATCTTATGGATTGTTAAATACATAGTAGAAAATAATATATGAATTTATGAGAGAATACTCATTACTCAACATAAATAAAGATGTTTTAGTGTTATCATAAATAAAGATGTAAGATATAGTCTATCTAGAATCTGGATATGATTATAATTAAATATTGAATTTTTATAATTGTGTAATGATATTATATTTAAAATTGTATTTTTGAATATTAATTTACTAATTTAAATTTGACTCATGTCTTCAATTATTTTAAAGATAAATAGAGAGGAGTTCAATTACTCCTAATAATTTAGTCGTTTTATGAAGATTTGATGACTCAACTTGGGCTTATGCTAGATTAGTTCCTAAAATGAACCATACCATTTATTTGTATTGCAACAAGCATTTGAAAAGTAGGAGAATCACCAGATTAAAGAAGTATTTAACTGGAATTAAAGGTGATATAGAACCTTGTAAAAAGGTACGTTAAAACCTGAAATAGTAAATGAAGACTTCATTTGAAGAGTGTAAACATGAAAAAGATATAAGATAAAGGCTAAACTATAAAAATGGTTATGGAAGTTCTTTTCCAATGGTCAAGATGATAGTGTGGATGTTAAAGATTGTAGTATCCCTACCCAACAAGAAGGGAATGTTACACCTAATATAAGGAAAAGAAGAAGACATATGTCTATTTTTTTCACCATGAACAACTCCTTGAGCTCAGCCTTCAATCTATAGTGCCTTACAATCTAAAGAAACAGCTCAAAATTTGGACATGACAATGGTTAGATGGTAGTATGATTCAAGTGTATCATTTAATACCACCCAGTCTTATTATCACCAGCCTATGATTGATAGTATTGCCTTTTATGATCCAAGTTATAAGACTCCTTCAATTGATGACTATAAAGTTTAACTTTTGAGCAACTCTATTTATGAAATAAATAGTTATTTTGATAAAAGAATAATGACTTTGGCAACTTACAGATTTTCAATCATGTATGATGATTAGACAAATAGAATACATATGCCTATTATAAATTTTTTAGCTTATTCTACTAAGGAGATAATGTTTTTGAAGTCTATTGATGCATCTGGCCTTTTTAGAAATGTTGATATTGTGTTTCAGATATTTGATGAAGTTATGAATGAAGTTGGGCCAAATAACATTGTTAATTTCATTACTATCAATGATGCTACTTATAAAGCAGCTGGATAAAGATTACAAAGCAGATATAATTATTTTATTAGACTTCTTATGATGTACACATTGTATTAACCTGATGTTGGAAAATATGTTAGATGCTAGATATTTTCCTATCATTGATGAGATTGTGTAGAAAGTAAAGAAAGTGACCAATTTTATCTATAATCGTGCATGGGTCCTTAATTTGATGAGGAAGGATTTCACCAATGGTAGAAATTTGTATCATCCTACTATAACAAGGTGTGTGACTAATTTTCTTATCACTTCAGTATTTTGTTCTGATAAAGAAAGAATTAAGGCAAATGTTTAGAAGTAATAAGTGGATCATATCATAGTATGACAGGTCTAATGCTAAAGTTGAGGTTTCTAGAATTATACTTGAAGAGCATAAATTTTGGTCATAGTGTCAATTTGTAATTCAAGTTTGTGATCCTTTGGTGAGAGTACCTCATCTAGCTGATGGTGATGAGAAGGCAACAATGGGTTAATTTTGTGATGTCATGGAGAGGACGAAGGAAACAATCAAGGCCAATCTTAACAATTAGTCTTCTTTGTACATACCTTATATGTAGTCATCAATGAAAGATGAGAAAGACAACTTTATTCTCTGTTATTTATAGTTGGGGCATTTTTGAATTCTAATGTCTATTTTAGACCAAATTTTACTAAGAAAGTTAAATTTAATAAGGAAATGATATTAACTACCACAACAATTGTTTCCCATGAGAAGAAACAAGTTATCCTAAGCTCACAAATAGAGGTCTATAAGGATAATTTTGGTGATTTGAGGATGTTTACTACTATTCATCAAAGATACAAGCACAATCCAACTGTGTGTGTGTGTGTGTGTGTGTATATATAACAAATATTTACAAGGAGCAAATCCATTCCATCATTGTGGAAGTTTACATGAAAACTAAGTTTAACTAACATCAACATAGGAAGAAGATTCCACGAGGTCTATGGAGCGAACAATACTTCATGTAGGATGAGGATTCAACCACCACACATGTCTAATTTGTGTATGTCAATCCCTTGTATACTTTTGGAATCATCACCTACATAAAGCCATTTCGTTACATGTAAAGTCTTTCAGAACTCTATGAAAACATCTCTATCCTTTATTACAAAGTTGGTTAGTCTTAAGTCTGCAATCCACAAAGGTTGCAGAAAAAGAGAATAAGAAACATTTACTGAACAAATGTTTATACTATAATTATGTACCTTTTTAGTGTAATATCCAGTTTTCTGAAACATATGTAGGGTTCAACCCTAGATCATTGTGAATGAGTGATATAATTGAAAATTTAAGAAAATGCATTTCATTTGCATAACATACATACATGAATTGTAATTTGTACATATTATAAGTTAGCATATGCACTCAATTGATATGTCCCAGGGTATGAAAAATGTTAAGTGAAAATGGTGTGAATTGAATTGTTATGTCTTGAATTTTGGTATAATTGGATTACAATTTGTAAATTGGAATTAATTGTTATTAATTGGGAGATTGATGAATTAAAATGTACATTTGGTCTGGGACAATTGTTAAGTGGTAGGATAATTTGATACATGAAAAATTAGAGTGATTAAGCTTATAATTAAGCGACAAGTGGACTAATAATTAGTTAACAAATAGACCAATTATTATGTGACATGTGGACTAATTATTTGGAGACATACGGACTAATTAATGGGTGACTAGTGGCAGCATCTTAAGGAGATTAGTGGCAGCTTAATTAAGGAACAAATGGATAACATGCCTTAAGACAAATGTTGAGATTAAATATTGACACCTAGCATCTTGACTAAGCAAAGTTTCTACTGGTTCCTTCATTCTCCTTCACCACCGAAATTTGCTTCAAACTTTTCTCTGTAATTTTCTTGAACCTAGCCAAATTATCACACGAAATTTACATGTTAATCTTTGACAAAATAGCCAAAAAAAAACCAGCTAAATGATACCTTCACCTTGCTGCCGAAAAATCAACATGTTTCACTTAAAGTTTATGATTGATCTTGCTTAGTTTGAGGGGTAGATTATCTTGAAGTGTTTAGCTGAATTGAAAGCCTAATAAGTAAGTAGACATTTGATATTTATAGCATGTTTAATAGTATAAGAATGATGACTGAACTGGTATGAAATGAATGTGATGTTGGTAATGATTTGTGTTAGAAAATATTGCATGAACTTGGAAGTTTTTATGCTTGTTTTTGGAGTATGAAAACCATGGCATTATAGGTTGAATTATAGATGAATAAGGTCTACATTTGCTGTATAATGAAAGTGAATTTATGCTAAAGGAAGATGTTAGCATAGTGTTCTTGAATTGAGAAGGAAATTAGGACTATATGCAAGATAAGGTATGATAGTGTTTGGTTTAATTTTTAATCCATGAAAGACATTAATTTATGGACTGTTAATTGAATAAGTTTGAGCTGAAATTGAAGATGATATTGATGAGGAATTGGAGTATGATTTAGGCATAATAGAGGTATAATTGATGAACTATAAAGAAGATGTTTTAACTTTGGTATAAAGATGTCAAAATCTGGAAAATTGCAGGAAAAAGGGCAGACCGCGATTGTGGCACCCATCCCACGACCGTGAACAGATGTAGTAGCTTTTGTCACAATCATGGGTAAGTACCCCATAACATGGTAAATTCTGATTTATGCAATTGTTGAACCATATAAGGACAAGTTACTCTAATATGGTGTATTTGAACTTGATTAAGGCTTGAAATAAACCTAGATTGATGCTTGATAAGTTAATTAAAGTATTTGATAAGTTGAAGATGTTAATTGATGTTAAACCTTAAGGAAAAGATTGTTTGATATCAATGTGTCTAAGTTTGGATTGTAGGAGTGTTAAAGGAGTGAAGATGTTTATATGAATGCAAATGTATTCCAAAGAATATAAATAATGCATTAGGATTGAATGAATGAGAATTGAGAATTTTGTGAATACTTGTAATGCTAGAAAAGACTTAGTAAATATATGGTTAATGAATTGAGCATGATCAAGTGAACTTAAGGTATTAACCTAATTGCAAACAAGCTATGATGTTTGAGCGATCATGCATTGTGATTAAGGAAACATACCCAGGAAATTCATTGAGCATGCATTGACTATGGCATATACATATGTGCATAATTGAATATGTATTTGTTTGATCACTTTAGTAATGTATACAAGGTATATGTATTTAGAGGCTCAATTCGAAAGCCATCAACAAGACATTTCTGAACCATCTAGACAATAGCGTAAATTGGAGCGTACTTTGAGTAACGTAGATGTTCTCACTAGGATTGACTTATCTCTATTTAATTCCCAATTATTGAACTGTTAATGATCTTATTATGGTTGTGATAATTCTGGATATTAATAGCCGAGGAGATTGATATTTAGGAATGTATTGGAAGTATTAAGTTTGCATATGAATTCTGAAAAATATCTGTATACTCAACAAAAGTTAAATGCTGGACTGAGATCCGATGAGCATGAGATTCTATTTGTGCATCATAAATAAATGATATTAATGGCATATTCTATGATTTGATGCATTACATTAAATGCATGATCTAATATAAAGGCATTTTGACTAAAGTGACCAGTCTAAAAGAGCTTTAAGCTCAGAAATCTATAATCTACACATAGATCCTGACTCTAAGATTAATAAGCCTAGTACCTACAATAAGTATGGGACAGTATAATGTATCTGTATCTGAAAGGCACTCGGTTATAACAAATAATAACGAACATGGAATCTCATATGCATCTGCATTTTTACATTTATGATTATGATTATACGATCATAAATCCATGTCTAAAATTGTGATGATAAAGTGAAATGCTATACTTGAGTATTTGTTGATAATGTAATTGATTGGAATATGCATGATCTGAAAGAGCATATGAAATGTATGACATTCATTATGTCTTATTGAGATGAGAAATGTTGTGAATATGATTGGATGTGAGATATTTGTGTATTTGCCATGAGTGAGCACATCAATGATGGTTCACTCACTGAGTTTGCAAAACTCATAAAAATTGCAATATGGCCTTTTAGGTATGAGAGAGGAGACCTAGTTCTTAAGATACTCTAGAAGAACTTTTGGATTAAGAAATGACTCAAAGGTCTGTTAGCTGACATCTGAGGAATAGTAGACTATTTTTATGCAGTTATCTTATGTCATATAGAACTTTTGTATAAAAAATTGTGAATATTTATTTAAATGAAAGCACTGCTATAATGTAAATATTTTAATGAATGAAATGAGGAGTTGAGTAGTTTTTTTTTTAGTATTGTGTTAGTCTGTATGATTTCATATAAGTGATTATGATTACTCTAATATGTCATTGTCATGGGATATGTACTTGAATGTCCTCTAAATATTTGAGTATATACTCTATGGTAGTGGGGTGTTAGATTTAGGCTCGCTACAATCACAAGTGAAGTGACCCTTATTGCTACAATTATATCACTTGACACAATTCATATTCCTCTTTTTGAAAGGATGCTTACTGATAGATGCATATTTGACTATAATTATACACCCATATTTAACATGTTTTGCTTGATATTTTATAGTTTTGTTGTATACTTGGTACCTAATTCTCTCTAAGTGCATTTATTAGCAATAATTGCCTTCCTAGATCAAAAGGAGAAGAATTCGGATGAAATAGTGGCATGGAAAGAAGATTTGAATTAACTAAGGACCTACACAACCATGTACATTAACTGTGTAAAATGTCTGAAGATCTAAGAATTTTGGCCTTGGTCATCCAAGTCTGTGTGTATTGATATACACGACCATGTATGTTTCTCGTGTGAGTCTTTGTGCACATGTGAAAGCACAAATTTAGGTATTTTTGAATATACATAGTCTCTTACATGTTTGTGTATATCCCAAAAGCTAAATTTCACTATAAAAGGATGTGAGCAGAGGCAAACCAAAGAAAGTCGAGTTTTAAAGAGATTTTAAGTCATGAGATACATTTAGAGGCAATAATTCTGATCAAAGGGCAAGGAAAATCTGAAGAATATGTCAAACAATCCATTAGATAATAACATCAAATCCAGTTTTGCAAAAAGATCCAATAAAAGAAAAAGGGAGATTTATTTGTTTTCCATTAGTTTCTCTGTAGATTTATCTTTGATTTTGCTTTCTATGAGTGGTAACTAAATGTATTTAGTGTCTAGGTGTGATGAACCCTAGTTTGGGATAATAATATGTTTTGATTTTTTTATCTAATGCAATATTAATTGATTTGGTGTGATTCAATTATTCATTTTATTCTTGTTCTAATATATCCAAAATATTAGTGCATAATTGATTACATATGATTGAGATTGAAAAATCCTCTTGTATAAATAAATATAACATAAATGGAAGAAGTTGCATGCAAATCTAGAGATAAGTCAATATAAATCCTCTAGATTAGGGTCAAACCTAATAGTAGAATTCACAAATCGATATTGCAATCCTAAGGGTTTTAACTAGAAATATTTTTGTTAATCAACTGATGGATTAGTTGTTAAAAGTCTTTAGAAACATATTAATATAAAATACGAATTTTCACTGTCCAATAATCAATAATAAAAATAATATTTAATGATTCTTAAAGAGAGCCATTACTTAGACACTATTATTTGATATTGATTTTTCTAAGTACCTTCCTCTATCTTACGTTCAGAATTGTTTTAATTTTAGTTTGTTTATTTGGTTTAATTTTTAATTAAAACCAAAAATCTTATTCATAGGTTAGATAATAGAAAAAGAGTAATTATTAGTACTTACTATCTTCGTGGGATTGACCTATACTAGCTATAGCTATGTCGTACACTTGTGATTAATTTAAATATTAACATAATCTAAGTCAATTATGTTTTTGGCATCATTGCTGGGGACTGTAATATTAGGAACACTTATATTTTATTACTCTAGCCAATTTTATTTTATTATGTTTAATTTTTGTTTCTGTTTTATTTTATTTGATTAACTTGTTAGTATTCCTTTTGATTTTCTTATAGATCTTAACTCTTAGTCAGTTTGTGACCCAGAGTAATACTACAAGCTTAATAGATAAAGATCTAGAAATTGAGAGAATAATGCGCAGAAATCTTTGTAGAACACAACTGAGAGAGTTTGAACTAGATAATTAAATAGAAAGCTTAGAAGGTCATATGGATACTAAAGAATCAAAAACAATGGAGGACCAACTGAGGACCATATTCGACAATGCTAGACCAGAAATGAATGGAACAAAGTCTAGCACTGTGAGGCTAACTAATAGTGCTAACAATTTCAAGATCAAGCCTAGCATCATACAGATAGTGCACAACGATACAAATGCACACATCTCATATTTTCTGGAGATTTGTGATACATTTAAAATTAATAAAGCTAATGATGATGCAATCAAATTGCGATTATTCTCATTCCCACTAAGAGGAAGGGCCAAACAATGGTTGAATTTGATGCCACGATCTTCAATGACTACATGGGAATAAGTAGCGGAGAAGTTTTTGTTGAAATATTCCCATCAGTCAAGACTGCTAAACTGAGAAATGATATCTCCTCTTACTCCGAAGTGACTTAATTATTATATGATACATGGGATCATTTTAAGGAGATTATGAAGATGCCCACATCATGATCTACCATTTTGGATACAAATCTAGACTTTTTATAATGGGTTTAATCAAAATATAAGGCAATCGATTGATGCAGTAACTAGGGTTACACTTAATAATAAGACACAGGAGGCAGCCCAAGACCTTATTGAAGACATAGCTATAAACAACTACTAGTGTACTCGTCAAAACCAAGAATCAATAAAATAGTAGGAGTGTATAAACTGGATGCAATAGTGCAGTTGGCAAATCAAGTGGAAGAATTGAGTAAAAAAATCAATTGATTCACAACACATCCACCAAGTTAAGTTATACAGTGTGAGGAGTGTGGGCTTGCACATGTAAGATAACATTGTCAAACATCATAGCCCAAGCATGTGGACTATTTGGAGAATGCTTCTAGACCCTAGAATAATCCATATAACAACACGTACAATCCGGGTTACAGGTATCAGCCTAACTTTTCTTAGGGAAATTAAAGCCAAGAAAGAAATAATCCTCCACTGGGATTCCAACAGCAAGCACCTCTACCTAAAAAGCCTAGTTCGGAAGAGATGATGTTGAAGATTGCTCAAGATTATAATGTAAGACATAAACACACAAAGGCTTCTTTTCATAACTTGGAAGTTTAGATCGGATAGATAGAAGTGCCTCTAGTCTTAGGTCAACCCTTTTTGACGACTATTAAGTCAATAATAAATGTTGACGAAGGCAAGTTAACATTAGGAGTAGGGGATGAAGAGGACATTGTTTAGAGTTTCTAATGTCATTAATCAAGCCCTTGAATTTATAGATGTAATTGCACTTAGTGAGTCTTGTAATCCATCTGATATTATATAGGACTCCATCTTTAAAGGTCTACCAGAACCTTCACAATTCAAGTTAATAAATCGAAAGAGAAATGTGGCACTAAGTGACAAAAGGTAGCTTACTTACAGGTTATAGAAGCTACGGTAAGGCTAAAAAACTAATTTGTATAAGCCACCTTGAGCATTAAAGGTACGTTGAGCTGACGACGTTAACTAAGTGCCTTATGGGAGGCAACCTATGAATTAGTTTAGGTTTTACTTTACATTTCATGTTATTTTGTTTTTTTTTAATGTTAGAATATGATTTATTTAATTTTTGATGTGTTTTAGGATTTGGAAGCTTTAGTGCATAATTATGATGTTAGGGTATGCATGTTTAAGGTTTATAACTTTAAGTACAAAATTCTTAAGTTTGTTCTTATAATTTTCAAGTTACACACGTTTACAGAGAATTACACACTCTCTAGACACGCTAGTGTAGACTTGCATGGTTTGATACACGCTCATGTAATAGATGGTGTAAGTCCATGAAAAGCTGCAATTCAATAAGCTACACAATGAGTTACACGACTATACGGTCAACTACACGACTGTATAGCAAACCATGTAAGTCCATGATACACCTTAAAATGCCTTATTTTTCCCACTTTCTCTTTTTCTCTCTCACTCTCCGTCATTTCCCTCTCATTCTCCCAACCAAATTCTTATGTTTTTCTTACAAATTAGCAACTCCCAAGTGAATCTTCTTATTGTTTTCACTTATTTATATATGAATAATTGGGTGTTTTGCAATTTTTAGTGATTTTTTAGCAAAAATTGCTAGACTTAGGATTTTGGGATTTTGCGAGATGTTCTATGTTTTTCTGATTAATTATGGTTTAATAGTTTAATATTATCATTACTCATTGAATTTAATGATTCAATTTTATGAATTACATGTATATTGGTTGAAATTTCAACTTGGATTGAAAAATTATGCAATTATTGCTTACTAATTTTTAAATTGTGATATTTTTACATGAAATCAGGGTTAATTAGTTGTTTTATAGTTAATTGAAGTCAAGTTTGTGTTTAATTTCATTTCAATCTAAATTTTTGCATGAATTCGATGTTTAATTTTGTCAATTTTGTGTAATTGTTAGATTAGGGTTTTTAATTTCAAATTTAGAGAAATTTTTATAATTAAATAATTAGGTTAGTTTTAATTTTTAATTACAATAATTTTAATTTTATGATTTATTAGGCTGTTAGATAATTTTCTCAATTATTTAATGGTTATTTATTTGTTTATTTGCTTTATATTATTTGTTTTGCATTTTATTACGCGTTTAATTTTTTTATTTTTTAGTTCTTTTTCACATTTTATAATTTAATGAGCATAATAAATTGTAATTGTAGGGAAGAGAGTATTCTCGAAATTTATCTATAGTTTTCTCATATGTAAAGTTTCAGGCACAATAACAAGATTACGACGCAAAAAAGAAGTACCACGACAAAGACAATAAAGAGAGGGGTCTTCTAGAGACCTGAGGTGCTTGCTTAGTACCACCAAAGCACCCCCCCCCCTCCCCCCGCGATGCTACCCTTCAA
This sequence comes from Erythroxylum urbanii, assembly GCA_027568935.1. NCBI lineage: Eukaryota > Viridiplantae > Streptophyta > Magnoliopsida > Malpighiales > Erythroxylaceae > Erythroxylum > Erythroxylum urbanii. Next base: position 16,774,989 of record JAOQML010000195.1, on the reverse strand, counting down.
TGAGGCTATGTATGAAGAGCATTATCAGCGGCTGAAGAACAAGACATTCATTACGGGACGCAGCATCGACCAGGAGGCGTTGGAGTAGGTTGGGTTGGTCCAGCAAGTATGAGGTTAATAAATGTTGGCGTCTGGCTTAGATTTTTCAAGATTGTGGAGCCTTCCTACTGGGAGCTAACACTTGAGGTGCTCTCCACGTTCTTCATGAAAAGAGGTGGTGACAATAGGGACAAGTCAAACACCATCCAGTTCTAGCTATTCGAGGGGATGAACCGAATAAGCTATTTGGACTTCTCCGTCACAATGTGACTTTACGACACAATGTTTATGGGGATGTAAGCTTACCTAGACAAGTGGGTAAACTTCCTATATGGGATGTCTTCTCGATAGTTCTAGAATACCATCAATAAGGACGATGAAGATGACAATGACTACGACTTGAGCAAATTAAGGTTTCATCGTTTTGACACCCGACGCTATGATATATTCACAGAGTTCTGAGTCACACATTGAGTGGCCAGGGTGATAGTCTAGGCATTGTAGGGAACCTGGATGTATTTTATTTATAGAGTATGAGAGAGAGGATGTCAATCCACTTGGGGCATGTGTTGGCCCAATTTATCAAGCGTCAAAGTAAAGAGAGGAAGGTCGACATAATCTACTTTGGGCCTTACATGATAAGACTTGCATGGCGAATGGGGGTTTTCGACAGATTACCACCAATATGGCAAATGGGCACCATGATAGCACTGAACCTTTAGGTGATGAAGCATATGCATGTGATACACAGACATCGGGGACCTAAAGGCGCATCTACATATTTATTGGAGTTCACGACGAGCTAGTTGTAACATCCCGATACCCATGTTAAGGCTAAAATAGTAATTTATGAGAAAGTATTGTGAAATTAGGAAAATGCACGTCATGCATAAGTTAATTGTGACATACACATTT
>JAOQML010000195.1:16678901-16690417 GCA_027568935.1 Erythroxylum urbanii | reverse complement strand
TCTCATTTCCTTCATGCCCAATCCTAATAAGAAAGGTAGAAATACTAACAAGAATTCTTCGTAGCAACAATTCCACAAGTTTGAGTTCACTCTTCAACGACCCATAACTAGATCCTCTATCTGGGACCATAACATAATGCTAGAGATTTACATAAGACTCGACGACATCTTTTTTACATTCTCAAAGATTAAGCTCCACCCCTCTAGCCATGGAGTAAGGTAAAAAGTGGAAAATAACAGACAAATTGAACAACTATTCGATATTAAATGGCTAAAAGATCCAGCATTATAAGGAACAGAACTTTCACATTTTCACCATCTTTGTTCTCTTACAAAAGAATAAGCAGGAATGTGACTTCAATTGAGTACCAGTTGAACTCTTGAAAACTAAATCTTGATATTGAAAAATTAAAAACAGTCAATAATCACTTTCTCCCTTCAATGCATATTCAACTGTTTCAAATTGCCAAGATGAAGGCGACAGTGATGGAGATTCCCAGCAAGTTGGAGAAGAGGGAGGAGAGATCCATCGAGTTGAAGACTTTAACCAATCAGAAAACTCCATCATGGGTAATTCTTCTGGCTCAGGGTAGAATTGGGGACTTTCAATATCAGCCTGTGGGATAAACACATAGCGATAGAAACAATAAAAGTTTGACCTACACAATAATGCATCAAGGCATTTAAAAGGATTAAAAGAAAAACTGATATTTGCTTCACCCATTAGACCAAAAATCGTCAGAAATATATCAAAGATTTGTGTCACAAATTTAACTCATAATTTTGCTAATTTGTCAACAACACTACAACAGTAAACTCGCAATGGGATAACAAAAACCTGCAGCGAAAACAGAATCTGGAGAGGAGGAAGTTGCAGAGATAGTACTCTATTCTGCACACCTCCATTAATTAAAAATCTGATGCAAACATCTATAGTGCAATAAAAGTGTAATGCAGAGCCATTGCAAGGCTTTACTGCCCCCACCAATTGGATTATTCTGCTTAAAGCAAGATTACACCACATGGAGCTCAACTGCTCCAACCAGCTTCTGACCAAGTAAAAAAACCTTTCAATTAAGCTAATTAAACATTAGTTAAGTTTCAATTTTCTTGGGGAAAATATCATATAATTTAAAAACCCATAATCGTCATAAGAACTACCTGTGCTTCTTTAGCCTCAGGATATTCACTCGAAAATAGAGAACCTGCAGATAAACAAATAAATCATATATTTAATCATAGCTACAAAGCATTGTAACTTCTAAAATCCCAAAAAGAATCTTGAATATGGATTTTGATAATTTCTCAATTATTGACTTTTACTTATTGCACAACCTCACATTTCTTACACAATTGTAACTACTCGTTCAAGTGACTAATATAAGCAAGCAATAAACAAACCTGCAAAAAGTGTGTAGTTTAAAGTTCAAAATGTTAGTTATCATATTCAAGTTAGTAAATTTCAGCACATTTGCATACATTCAGAAGAAATGACTGCAAGCCACATAATACGACTCTTAAGTTACTGCTAGACTGTGTTCCTCTTAAGTTACTGCTAGATCGTGGTACAGATTTCAAAACAGAAGCACTCCTACAACAAGTTCATGACGGCTAAAGTTAATATCCGACCTAAAATCTAGTGCTCAAGTGGTTTATCAATAACTTTTACAAGAAGAATAATAAATTGAATACAAGTCTTATTAACAACATCAAACAGTCTATTAAGAATACAGTTAGTTTGTAAATTATGATGTCAAAAGTCCACAAAATGCATGTGCCGCCATGTTACCATGTCCCGGAAGGACCAACTCCAGGGAAAAAGTATTCATTGATTTAAGCTGTTCCTCGATGCACTTTCTATGGTCATGCAAAAACATTTCCTCAGCTTCATTAAATTCTTCCTTTATCATATTCTTCTTCTTCAGTGATGCTTCATGATGCAGAGGATCCTTGTTCGTAATATCACCAAGAGCTTGCCGATGTCCTAGCGCAACTCCACTTTTCTTTATATCTTTCTTAGAGTTCTTGGTATTTCCATCCAAAACAGCTTGTGAAATAAAAGAATAATCAATTTAGTAAGCAGAACCTAATATATCACCGACCAGGGAAGAGATTTTGAAACCCAAAAATCAACTGTGTAGATAAACCAATAAGGTAATAAAAAAACTCATGAAGCATTACCTTTTCCATAAATATCTAAGTTCTCACTTTGAATGATCAGCTGTCTTTGACTGACCCGGGTTGCCATGATTTCACTATCTTGATCAGGAGTGAAAGGATAGGAGTGTGAACTCTGCATAACAACATATTCCCGGACCACTTACGAACTTAAAACATTCAGGTACAAAAAGGGGCAAAGGAAAGGGGTTCTTACTATCAATTATCCAATGTAAAAGCACCACATCACAAACAGATTTAGTCAGATTGGGCATTCCAACAAAGTTGGGGTCATTTCCCATCATTTTCCAAAAGCAAACCAACAAATTATAGTCATATTTGATCTAATTTTCAAAAGTAATCAACCCCAAATGCAAAAGAACAACGGAAACTAAGTCCAAAACATCAAATTCCTATGAGAAAATATATTCAGATGCCGCTCGCACACTTTGCCAGTTTGAAAACTCGTAATCGAAATGACCATAGGCTTCGACTTTGGCTTGAAAAGAAAAAACAGAAGCGACAAAACAAAACACCCTTAGATGGAAACTAATTAATATTTATATTCTGAAGACATACAAGAAAGATTATACAAAAAGCAGAAGTTCAAATGGGGGCCATGAGCAATTCTGAGAAATGTCCCAAAATTTAGAGAGACAGAGAGATTAGTACCCGAAATGACTTGGTACAAAATGTTAAAGAAGTAGGTGACCTGGTGAGCCTGAAAGTACAGAAGCTGCTAATACTTTTTACACGGTAAAAGAAGAAGAAGAAGAAAAAGAAGAATAAGACGAAGACGAAAAATCAAGAAGTATCCTTTCAATGGGCTGAGTCATTCATAAAATAGATAGGTTAGTCCGGCCCAATTCTTATGGATACGGGCTCCGACATAGACGGGTCGAAGGGTGTACAACTTAGGCTGTGCCGAACTCCCACACTTGCCAATATGGTAACAGAATCACTTCAACGGTGTTGGACAAACAGAAGAAAGGGAAAAGACAGAAACTTTAAAATGAACCTTGCTTCTAATCGGTCAAAAACTTTCTCTCTTACAGGTTAAAGCCTAACCCAGTTTCTTGAGCTTTCAATCAGTGAAGTCTTAATATTTTTTTCAATCTCTCTCTGTTGCTTTTGGTACTAGTGTGAACACATATTTCTATGCTTTCTTTTTGTTGTTTGTTGTTGTGGCACTGCTATGACATCAAAGTTACTTGAAGTTGGTGCCTATGAGGCCACAAACGAATTTGAACAGTCTTTGATTCAAGCTTTTGAAGAGCTCCAATCTAAACTAAGACCCCCTTTTTCATTGGCTATCCCGAATGCACAAGGATATGCCCAACTTAATCGTGCTATTCTTTATGGGGTTTTAACCGAGCCCCAGTTGTTCAAAACCCATATTAAGCATCTACATGCCATTGTTACTGATGGGTATGCCTTCTTTGTGGGTTTGGCTGTCAGAGTCGTTAATGATTTGTATGTTAAACTTGTTCATTCGGTGAAGTTGCAGTTAATTTGGGTTGTCAAAGAAGTGTTGAACGTTTTAGGAGTGGGTTTTGATGATTTGTTGGTGTGTTTACTGAGGCAAATTGTTGGTGGGGATTTTAGTGATGGGAATTTGTGGTTGTGTTTTGAGTTGGTAAATTTGTTTCTTAACAAGTGGGATTGCTTAGTGGAGGAAGAACCTTTTGTCTTGGCTAGCGCATTATATGTGTATCTCCGGTTATTAGCTGATCATTGTAGGGTATTCAGCAATGAAAAGCTCGAGCTAATTAAAAAGTTAGAGATTGAGTTTTGTGTTAAGATGCTGAGGGAACAATTTTGTTTGAGTATGCAGATTGGAAGGGATCTTATTAGATTACTGCAAGATCTATTTCATGTCCCTGAGTTTCTAGCTATATGGAAAGATTTGATTTTGAAGCGAAGTGAATTCAGGAATGCAGGATTTTCAGATATCACACAACTTTACAGCTCTAAAACTTCAACTCGGTACTTTTTACTTCGTGTTACTCCAGAAATGGAAACCCAATTGAGGTTTCTGCTCACACATGTAAACTTTGGTTGTCAGAGGCGGTACCAAACATGGTTTACCAAGAAATTTCTTTCAGGACAAGATAGAGAAACTGTCATTATTGACATTGTTCGGTTTATATGTTGTGCACACCATCCACCTAATGAAATAATTCATTCTAACATCACACCGAGATGGGCTATTTTAGGTTGGCTTCTAACAACCTGTAGAAAGAACTATATTGAATCCAACGTGAAGCTGGCATTGTTTTATGACTGGCTTTTCTTTGATGATAGGATTGATAATGTAATGAATATTGAGCCTGCAATGCTGTTGATGGTATGCTCAATGCACAAATATATTGGCATGACTCAATCACTTCTTGATTTTTTGTTGCTTCTTGTGGACAACTATGATATGGATCGTAAGCATTTTGTTTGTAATGGTCTTCGTTCAGCTTTTAATGCACTTGTTAGGAAAGGAATAGTTCACTCCTTGGATGTTTTGACTTCTTCTGACACACTTTCTCCTATTCTGAAAGAAAGACTTGGGATCTTACTGTCTAGACCAAATTTTGTGGGCCATAATGAATTGCAGCCAATCAATTCGCCCCATCACTCTCTGCTGCCTTCAAATTTGCAAGATATGTCTTGTTTGGAAATACCAACACCTTCCATAGACCATCAACTTGCAAATAACAAGCAAACCAGAATTTTCTCTGCAGAAGATAGTTTTCTTCCTATTTCCAGTGAATCAGTTAGTACATCAATAAATACTAATGAAAAGCAAATTGTTGCTCTTGAAAGTTTGGTGCAAAATCTGGCAAATGTTTTGAGAAACTCCAACATGCAGGGACTTCAGATCCTTGAGGATATACTTTCTTCATATATGAATCTTGATGCTGAAGCTTCAAGTTCTTTTAGAGTTTTTCCTGATATTATAGCTTCTGCATTAGATGACCAATTCGAATCAATTGGGTACAAACTTTTTTCTGCACATGATTTCAACCCTATTATTCCTCTTGTTGACAATCCCATTAGTTCTGCAACATTCATAATTACTCGTTCCTTCATTATTTATGAGCATGAGAGGATGCGGGAACTTCTTTTGTTCTGGTCAAGGAAAGGTTTTCCTGTAGGAGCATACTTATTACTACATGCATCAAGGCTAGCTTATGATGCTTATTTAGCGAGTTACTCCTCAAATGGAATAGTTGCCAAAAATTCAGCTAGTCTACATGAGTCAGGGACGCCGTTGTTGACTTTTCATGTTGATGGATATTATTCTTCTCTGAAAGGAAGAAAGGAAGATTCTGGTGAAGATGCCATTTCTTCTTCTAAGTTGGGCAAAGAGTTTCTCGGTAAACTAGTACAGAATGCTTTCAATGCGTATAAATCTTTCATTGCTTACTCAAAATCCATTTTGCATAAAGAAGATGTTATATCATTGTCAACACTTCTGTCTATGGACCTAGTATCCTGTTCCGAATGGGAAAAAGAAAGAGAAAAGTTTTTATTCTGCAGCATCTTCTGTCATCTTTCTGATTTATGCATTGCTAAAGGAGATGTCATCAAATTACTTGTGAATAAGTTGGATGATGCTGATCTTGTTAATATGCAGTTTGATGTTGGGTTGAAGAAATTCTCTTTGTTTGGGGAGAACACTGAAGCTATATGCCACTTAATTACAGTTTCACTTAGTTGGAATGCCTTAGAGCAAAAGAAGCTCTGGGACTTGATCAGGTCAGAACTTGTAGTGTCCAATATTCAGGCGGAGAAGATCATTTTGGACATTTTTTGCTCGCATGATCTAGATAAAAATTTAAGTGCCATTGCGATTGGAGGCCTTCTCTCATTATTCCGTTGCCTTGTACCCACACCTGAACTTGTTGGCGCAATCATGTTACTACCAAATAATATATTCCCAGACTTTGCTGCCTCAGTTTTGGCTACTTGGGTTGTCTCTAATGCTTCAATCTTGTTTGAGAGCTTGGCTAAGTTTTCAGAGAAGCTTGTTAACAAGAATGGGAAGGATATCAGTTCAGCTGGGATCATCATAAACAAATCTGCAACTCTTTGGCTGGTGAAGTTTTTCAGTGAACATGGCCTAAATGCATCCAACATTTTGAGCAACCTTTCTATTAATAATCCCAATTAAAAGTGGCTTAGCATTGGTGGTGTGATCTATGTCTAGTTCATTAAATATTCGGCAAGCTATATGCTTACAGGCAGTCTGATATTTTAATGAATTGAGGATCACTCTAATGGCTTGATTAATCTCACTGGTGCTTCAACTGATGATCAAGCATCCTCAGCCTATGGGAGGATGGATTCTGTGAATTCCCCATGTCAATGGCTTATTGGAGTCCTTGCTACATTTTCTGCAGGTTTGATAGACCTTGTCTTTTACCTTCTCTGGTCCATTATAATCCCAACCGTGAATTGGAAAAGATTATACCTTAAATAGAGTCTTGTAACTGAACTTTATGAAATGGTCAAGTAGCTTTCATCATAAAGATTGAGAAGAGACTATCAAATACTCGGGGTTCTAATATAGTGTCGACTTTCAGGTCTTTAATTCTAATTTTTAATGTGCTTGGTTGTGCAATTTTAATGGTGGTTTTTCTTTGGTGTTTACTGTTTAGGTGGATATTAAAGCAGAGGATGTATCACCTGTTGCAGGTCAGAATTCTGCTTTCAGGGGTTCTAAGCAGAAGGGACTTCTACTTGTCATGGTAAATCGGAATTATATGCTTCATAAATTTCTAGGGAACAGCCATTTGAAGAATTGTAGAATTAACGAGTCTCTGCTGGATGATGAATCTGGTATTGAACTGGAAAAGAATTTTAAGGAAAGTGGATTGGTTCAAGTTGAAAGAATACCCGAGGAGCAAACTTTTGATATTGACTTGAAGCCAACAACTGATGCTCAGATTTCTGAAGAGCAAATTTGAGTGCATCACTTGCAACAAGGCCTTCCACGCCTAAAGCATCTAGGAGACCGTGGAGCTAGCTTGAGAAAATATTAAGAATACAATGTCCTGTCAGGATTTCTTTGGCACGGACAGACCTAGTTTTCTTAAGGATTGAGGGAGTGGCTTTTGATATTAACCTGAATTGTTGAAATTTTACTTTGTTACCATTAATTTTTATTGTTTATGATATTAACCTGAATTGTTGAAATTTTAATAAAAAATTTCATCTAATAACTTGTTATTAACAACGATTAAGATTTTAGCTCAAGAAACTATATTTAACTAAAAATTGTATTTTAAAATTTAACGCTTTTATTATAATGCAATCTCAATTTTAACAATTCAAAGCATTCAATTTAAACTTTAATATTTTTAAAACGTAGAAAATGCATTTTAAATAAATGAAAAATAAATTTTGATAGAATTAATATTTTGTTATTTAATTATCACGACAATATCAATGTGACATTAATTATATATTTTCTAAATATATTTGATGGTGTTATCATCATATAGCTGTAATGCCCAATAATAAATTTTAACAATAAGAATTATGTATATTTCTTTTAGTATAATAAAATGTTCCAAAGTTGTTTCTTCCTCCCTTCACTGCCCTGTTTTTCTTCTCCTCTATCTTTATCTCATTCCTTTTTCTCTCCTACACTACATCACCACCCCCTTCTCAAAGTTGCCATCTTTTTGCTTAAAGCTGCACAGGCCGCTTATGCAGCTTAGGTGTTCACAGGATGGTCATATTGGGGATTTGTGTTCATTGTGGGTCTCAAATGTTTTACGTTGTTTCTTTCCAACACGTGTACTATATGTGGTGAATTACTTAATGGCTCATTCAGGAATCATACTACTCTTTAGAAACGATTTTGTTTGAGATTGATGTGGTTAAGATGCATCTAAAGCTACACATTCAAATGACTATGTATTGGATTTCTAAACTAAGATGCATGTTTTGCTGTAATAATAGTTTTTATATCGTACACTTCTTAAATTGTGGGACTCAAATGCATTTTATTATTACATTTCCTATTATTTTTATATAAAGATTCACTTTTGTGTTTCACAATTTGCAGTGTTTTCTGTTATAGGTTTGAAATAAATGGCTCTGGAGATCACACTGTTTCTACTATTTGCACAAGCATCATATGCTAAGGTTCAAACTAAGGTAGAGGCCACTTTAAATGCAATTATAAGAGCAAACTTTGCCACTATTTTTTCTTTCCTTGTTAGTTGTGTTAGGAAATCGGGTCAAGATTTGATCTCACGCGTAATGAAATAATTACAAAACTTTTTCCTATCTTAATTTTTGGAAAATCAAGATCACTTTAAATTATATAAATTATTAACTCGTAAATCATAATAAAGTAAGAATCTTAGTTCGAACCTTATTCCAAAACATGACCCTTTTCTTGTTGTATCATTTGAACAATTTCTGAAATTGCCTTATCTCAATCAACGAAACTGCACAAGTGTCTAGCCTCTAATAGTATTCACGTAACGAGTTAAGAGAACTCTACAACTGTTGCAAAGAGTGTTACGCAAAGAGAGTTAATTCCCTTAGAGCTTAAGCCTATTTATAATAGATTTAGGACACTTTAGTAATTTAATTGAAATTAAATTCTAATTTTTAATTAAACTTTAATTAGAATTATTTGTAATTCTAATTAAATATCAATTATGCTTAAATAAGATCCAATATCTCATGTTAATTCTTATTTTTTAGATATCTCATATTTAATCATAAAGTTTCTTAAAATTTACAATCAAATCCAACTTGATTAAATTATCTTTTTTCTCTTCAACCTGTTCTTTGTATATGATACATTAGGTTTTGAGTCCAATTATATTAGTTATTCACCATTAGCTATTGATTTAATTAATAATATTTGTAAACTATTTACAAAGGGTCATTCGACCTTGGCCAAAGATTTTCCAAATCAATACTTATAAAAAATCATGAAATATTCTCCTTAATTACTTTAAGGTGATGAATCATATATTGATCACTCGAATACTTCCATATAATTCATGATACATTAAATAACTACCAATTGAGATATCCTTGAATAGAATATGTTATAAGTAGTATTAAAACATAATAATTTCTATACAAGATAACTTTAGAGATCTCTAGTCAAAGAATCACTTATACAATCATCACAATGAAAATTTCATAAACATATAAATAATGTTCCAAATGAATTTCTCACATGGAGTCAGTTTAGTAAATTTATTCTCTAAAAAATACTAACACGTTTGTTTAAGTATATCACACTTTAGCCTATAAGATTGATTACTTCCTTCATAAGAAAAATATAACATGTGCTACTCCTTTTATGTTCTACTATTGTCAAGTTTCAATAGAACAATTTATGGATAATATATAAATGCAATGAATCTCATAATTATAATCTCATTATAATTTCATTTTTAATGTATATTTATCTCTTGGATTTTATCATATAAATCTAAGTATGTATAAGATAAAGAATGCGTTTAAATAATTGTCACTAAACTACATCCAATAGATTGATTGTAGGGCATAAACCAACAATCACCTATCTATAATAAGCCAATAGTTTAAGTATATTACACCACATCACCATATGAAGATCATGTTATTGTTGGATGGTGGCTCAATGATGGAATTCTACAAGATTCTTAATAGCTTAAATTTTATGAATTTCATCTTAATTACCATTATAATTAAGAAATTTTGCCTAAATATATTATTGATCTTTGGTGAGACCTTAGCTCCTTTTACATGCCTATGGCTTTAATATTTCATAGTACATTATTGTCTTAAACAATGAAAGGATCTATATCAAGTTCGTTAAATAACTTATTGATCCAATTAATCATTTCCACTAAATGAAAAATGTATTATGGCTTAATTAACACCCATTGCTACATTAGAACCTTTCAAACTTAAAATGATATTATTCTAAGTAAAATATACCTTAATTAGGATTTACTTCTAAAGTTAATATCTGTATAACCTTGAAATCAAATATAAATTCAAACATAGAACAATGGATATTTTTAATACTTCACAAGTATCAGATAACTCAAATACTAAACCTCTTTAGTACTTATCTATGTACTTGGACTTAAAATAGGTAAATAACTTTCAATTTATCTCTACAGATCTAATTCTTATAATTAAAATGTTACCTTTTCATATCCAACAAGAGTGGTTTATGGACAATTATATTTTTAATAATTGAAAATTAAAATTGTTGTTTTCTATAAGCAACATGTCTATATACTCTCACTAAAGAGGACAATTATACTCCCAATAAACTTCTTATAGACATGATAAATTCACAATCATCTACAAAATAAACTATTTGAATCTATCATAAAAGTGAATATTTCAATGTCTAGTATCCTTTCAACTATATATCAAATGTATCAGCAAAGTCACTATTGTATGTATTGTCATAAGATTTAAAAGTCTTAAATTTCTTCTTACTCCCACTAATTATCTTAAGAACCATTATCTTATAAGTATACATTGAAAAAATAATTTGTTTAATAGGTCTGTAAGATTATATCCAACCTTTTGGATATCTCATAACTTTTTATTATCCAATTTAATTCTAAACTTATTGGATAATACATGCTTCAACTAAGCATCACATTCTTAAATCATTAATTTTACTCTTTCAGAGACTTATCATTACATATATAATATGAAATCTTGCTAATTGAGGCTAAAAGCCCAAATTGGGGCCTAACGTTTTTTAGTTTGATCAATTTAGTACTTAAACTTGTAACTTGCTCAACGAACGTCTAAACTTTCACGAGTCTGCTCAATTTAAGGTTTTTTTGGACGAAAATTAGGAAGTCTCATACACGCGTCGTTATAGACAAGTCAGTTAGTCTTTAAACGTCACATTAAAAACACACGTGGATTTTTAGAAAATAAAAAATAAAATCAATTAAAATTTTAACAAAACCCTAAATTAACATATAATCACCAAATTTTCACCCTATTTCTAATCCCTTCACGCATCATCGTCTTTTCTCTGCATTTCCCTCTAGTTGCTGATATCTCACGAACTATCCTTATTTGGACCTATATTTCCGTTATTATTGGCTTGATATGATAAAGCAATTGTGTTTTGCTATTTTGATTGTATTGATTCTTCTATTGAACATAACTTTGTAATAAAGAGGAAGTTTTTGCTGCCCATTTATTGTGAAATGAATTGCTTTCTGTGAATTGTGTGTTTTGTTACAGAGTCCTTAGTAAAGATAAACGGAAAGGTAAAATTATAGTCCTATGTGGAATTTGAGTGAAATGGGTAAAATAATAAATAACGATGGGATTATGGATCATTTGGTAGCTCATTGATGGAC
>JAOQML010000195.1:16643330-16657373 GCA_027568935.1 Erythroxylum urbanii | reverse complement strand
GATATTCTTATTCCTAATAGGAATAGGGATTAGGGTTTCTCTATAAATAGAGAACTTATGTCTCATTAGAAGACACATGAAAAACCCTAACCACCTAAACCTAGCCACTCGTTCTTTTTTCGAGAGAAAACTGTGCGGCGTTCTAAAGTGTTTTAGAACGTGCTAGCACACATTAGCCGCTGCCTGGATCATTCATCCTCGTGTGGATACCGGTAGAGGACGTTCGTGAGCTGCAGCGTTAACATATCTGAAAAGAATCCAAACTGTGCACTTCAAGAGGTAATTTCGGTTACACTTCTTATTATGTAGTTTCAGTTAACCAAGGCACAAGACACGAAGCCCTATGATCCATTCCGCTGTGTATTGTGAATTCCCAAGCCATAGCGATCCAACAGTACTAGCTACAACTATGTCATGCACTTGTGATTAATTCAAAATTCACAAACTTTGAAAATGTCAATCAGGTCTCCAAAGTTATCTTATATAGGGAATGTTATTTTTTGATACTACTTATGACCTATTATAATTATAGGTAGTTCATTTGGTAGTCATTAGATGTAGCATGAACTATATGAAGGTAGTTGAGTAATTAAGATAAGATTCATCACCCTAAAGTAATTAGGGAGAAATTTTCATTATTCTCGATTATTATTGATTTAGGAAATCCTTGGCCAAGGTAGAAAGACATTTTGTAAATAGTTTACAAATGTCACTAATTGAATCAATAGCTAATCATAGAGAACTAATATGATTGGACTTAAAATAGAGTAAACATTAATTACATGCTCTATATCTAATAGGAATATTGCGTAATGAAATTATTAAATTATAAGAAAAAATCATGCATGTAAAGATTAGTTAAAACCATTTTGACATTTTCAAATGTTTAGGTGGTTTTGATGTATTGCTAGATGTTAATTTTGATCTATAGATATGAATTGTTTAATTAGAGAATTAAAGATTTATTAAATGAGTTTAATTTATCTAATCCTAAGTATGATTTAGGGTTATAATTTGTATCAATTACCAATATATTTGGGAACCTAATGGGTCACACATAAAGAAAAGGTTGAAGAGAGTAAACATATTTTAATTATGTTAGACTTGATCATAAAGTTTAAGAAACTTTATGATTAAATATGAGATAATTAATAAATAATGATCAATATGAGATATTAGATTTTATTTGGGTATAATTAGTATTTAATTAAAATTATTTGTAATTTTAATTAAAATTTAATTGAAATTACATATTATAAATACGCCTAAGCTTTAATAGAGCTACCATTCCTTGCTTAACGCTCTCTACAAATATGACCTGGCCCGGTCAACCTTATTTTGGCCCAGGTTGCTCGGGCCACGGACCGCACTCGAGCCTGGGCTGTCCTAGCTCGACCAGACCCATAGCCCTACAGGAAGGCACAAAACGATGTCATTTTGTTAAATGTTTTTTAAAAATATGGGGTCAGGCCATTATCCAGACCATGGCCTGGTTAGTTCGTGGTCAGGTAAGGCCACAAGCCAAGCCGAACCAAGGGCAGCCTGGACCCGACCCAACCCATTGTCATCCCTATTTGCAATAGTTGCTGAGTTCTTTGAACTTGTTTTATGAATATCGTTAGAGGTCGTACACTTATGCAGTTACAATGGTTAAGATGAGCCAATTTTGAAAACGGTACAAGGAATACGACAAGAATATGATCAAGATTCAAATATAAGGTATGAACTAAGATTCATGCTTTTTGAGGTTTTTTTTCTCTTGTTGAATGTGCATAGTGTACCTAAAGTTTTGCCTCCTTGTAGTCCATTGGAAAAGAACTTGCAAGCTATAACATGTTGGATGATATTTCAATTATAATGTAACTTAGAGACGGATTAGACAGTTAATTTTTCTACTTCTTTTCTTTCTAATTAATCTTCATTACTTTCCTTTTCACAGTTCTTATAAAACTTTGTTTGTGGATAGTGTTTGGTAGAACAAAAAATTTGGTTATTTGGATATTCTTGGTATTGGTTTTCTTTCTTTCTTTTTTAAGATCTTAGCATCAATTTATTTTAAGGCAAAAGGGATGGAACACTCTTAAGATTTAAAAAATATTAGGAAAATACTTTAATTTTAAAAATTCTCAAAAAAAGGTCTCTTTATGAAGTTCAAGTTTTTGAAATCTTTTCTTTTAAACTTCTTTAAAAAGTAACTAAAAAGTATACTTAATATGAATATCATATATAAACTAATCTATATAACATTCTAACTTCTTAAATTCAAATCAAATTAATTAAATTTCATTCAATTAATAATTTATTATAATTATCTTAAATTATTAATTTAATTTTAGACCGGATTCAAAAGCTAATTTAAGTTGCCATGTCAATTGCATTTAATTAGTTATGTATTATATTCATATCACAAATGTTTCATGTGTTTTTTAAGAAAATTAAAAATTAAAAAAATCTTCTAAAATCTCTTAAATTATAAAATATATAATTCTTGGAGATGGATACAAGTGGTTGGCATCTTCCAATCAAAGATCCTTCGTTTCTCATCTCCTTTTCACAGTAATGTTCAATTACCAGTTTGACAAGAAGGCTGCTTTGCGAGACGAGTTTTTTACAAAATAAACAAATTTCACTGGGACTGAGAGTATCTTCTTTTCTCTGATCTTATGCCGCAGTCAATATCTATATCACTAAATAATGGAAACGAGGGAGCCAGTAGGTATTTATTTGACCATGGAAAAAATGGAACGGTCAAGATGGAACAATCAGAGATCGTATCTAAATAGTAGGGGTAGACTTCTCTGATTAATGTGGAGCCCGCGGGGTACAAGAAGTCTTTAGATAAGAAGATTGGGTTCCACTTCACTGAGCAGGCGCTACGCCAGCGCTGATTCATGCTTAATGACAAAGCCGAAGACAAAGCCAAACATACTGGGCTAACCCATCCCCTTCTCGCGCGTGACGTTGTCGTCTCTGCAATCTGTCAAAATTCTAACTTCCACTTAAATATATGTACAAATTATGTACAGAACACTTTTACAGTTTTTTATTTTATTGAAGAAGTTACACTATCGTTAATTAATAAAGTGACGCTCATATGATAGTAACGTTTACTTAAAATTTTATATATACTATTTATTATTTTGTCTTCAAATTATGTTATATGTATTTAAAATCTCTCTAAATTCTAATTTCTACTTAAACATATATATGCCAATTACTATTTTCAATAAAGGTATAGTTCACTTTTATGATTTTTATAAAAAGTTAAATAAATCCTCATTAACATACATTATATATAAATTCTTATTTAAAAATTAGTAATAATATTGGAATTTAACAATTCTTTTTTTCGAAATTTGGAATTAACAATTCTTACAAAAGGCTTATTTATATAACAAAGATATATTCTAATTAGGTTTAGCAAATTAAGCTCGATCCAAAGTCAATGTATTAAATCTGAGTTGATCGAGTTTTACACAGGCTCAAGTCTAGGGAGCCACTCGAAGTTTGACCTAAATAGGCCAAATCTCCTTTTTAAGATAATATCTTTTTTATTTAACTTCTCAAAATGACATTATTTGATCTATAAATTTAAGAAATTCAAGACCAAATCGATGTTGTTTTGGAAATTGAAACTAAATCATTGTTTTTTTTTACCATCATGAAAAATATTCCTATTTGGATGATACTTGATAAAAACATCATGAAAAATATTCCTATTTGGGTCAATTTTCATAATGTCAAATAATAGGTTGAACTATCTTGCTAGATCTCTAAGGTTATTTAGATTAACTTATCACTAGCCTAAGAGAATAGGGTGTGTAAGAATTTATATGGAGATTAAGATGCATATAGAGCTATTTGAGACCCTAAAACTAAAGAGACTAGATGAAGATGGAGGAATGGTTGGAACAAAATTCTCAGTAAGCTACCAATGGAAAACCTCCAAACAACAATTAAAAAAACTTTAAAAAACTACAAGTAAAAGATTTAACAAAGGTGAATGCACCAAGGTTCTAGAGTAGAGCAAGATAGACCTAAATCGAACAAGAACCCATATGTCTAAATGCTAAAAATATAAATATCTTGGCATTTGAAGTCTTATATGATAAACCATATAGTTTAAAGGATTCCTCTAGTATAGAGAAAGAAGATAAAATATCTCAAGCATTAATGAAAACTAATATCAAACAAGTGGAACCGATGAAAATGCAAAAATTGAAAATGATCATAATGAAAACTCATTTTTTTAAATAAATTGGGTAATACCATAAGGGTAAATCTTTTTATTAGAGACTCATTCCCCTATTAAACAAGATCTAGAAACAAATACCATAATTCTCTTAAGCTCCAATGGTAGCAAGGCTCTAGAGATTACTATAAAAGTTGAACCAAGTGAAGTCTTAATGGTGTAAATAAGGAAAAGACTATAAATGGAAAAAAGAAAGAAAGAAAGAGCCACAAGCTATAAAATCTTCTTTATGATTATTTTCTAGAATATGAGGGATATGAAATGCCCTAAAAAATAGCTGGTAATCTATGATTACCTACATTCCAAAAAATCATGCACAATTGGTCTTCTTTAGATCAAGATAAAGGATAACAACCTTAATAAGCGTACCTAGATATTTAGCAAGAATTAAGGCCTCAATTCTAACAATCAAGCTCATTATTATCAAAGAATCATTTTTGCTTAGGTGAAAGTACACCCAACTATAGCTTCTAATCAATGCATCTAATGTAATCAATATTGATTGAGATACCAAAAAATTAGAAATTACCATTATTTATGTGACTAAACATTAGTTTTAAAAACCTCTCTCTAGAATGATCTCAGGACAATTTAATCCTCTATATAAACCTTATGGATATTATTATGCAAATTTGAAAACATTATTTATGGTTAGGAGACTCAAGGTTTTGATATGTTCCATAAACATAAGAGTAAAGATCTTATAAAATGATTATCGTTAACAGGTTTGTCTAACTTAAGATATGAAGGTTACCACCTCGCTTGAAGCAATAAACAATAAGGATGATGGCTTATAAAAAAATCTTAATAAAGTTCTAGAAAACTCCATTTGGATCTAAAAATACTCTTATAATAAAGCACATTTTTATATCACCTTACATTTAGATCATTTCCCTATAGATATCTTGTTGTAAACTAATAAATTGAAATTTAAAACTCCATTTTGATTCAAGAATTACCTAATAAAGTTCGGGGGTTATTGCTTAAGAAATGAAATGCATAACACAACTAAAGAAATCACCTAGGTAACTGCACCTATCATTTCCTATGGTATAACTTTATGAGTCGAGCGTCAAACCTATGAGGATTGGAATTACTAGTACTCTATCTTCTTATTATCTAGTCTAATAACACTAGCCATTGGTTTATATAAAATAAACAAAACTAATTTAAATCACCAAATTAAAGTCATAAAGAAGAATAAAGTAATCAATAGATAAGTAAGAACCAAGTAAGAATTTCTTGATGCATGTCGAATGCACTAGAAAATAAAGCGTAACTCTACACAATAAGATTTATAGTAGCAGTGAGTAAGGATCGTATCCATAGGGAGTGTTCGTGTAGCTTTTGCAATGAAAGAAATTAATGTTTAGGTTAGGTGGTGTTTGGTTTTGGATAAGAAAACAAAGTAATTAAACTAACGAAAGCAAATTAAAGCAAACATTCAAAAAGTGATGAATGGATTTGGAATCCAGTTCTTGGTTCAATTTTAACCTACACACGAATAAGTATACTTAATTGTCTTCTTATTCTCATACCTCTCCTATAAACTATTAATCATAGATTAATAATAAACTCTGTTAACCCCAATTTTTCCTTAGGTCATGTTTAGTTAAAACAAGCTCTTTAACTAAACATAGCTATCGAATAACCTAGAACGAGCTCTTTAGATTTGATAGGATAACCACATTACAGTTAGGAAAATAGATTAACCAAGAAAAAATCACATAAGCTCGAGATATTTAACCACGGTTACATTATCCCTAATGGGTTTACATACATAAACAATCTAACGAGAAAGATAATAACTATCATTCATATATGAATACCCAAATTAATAAGCATAGGATAACATAAACAATCCCTAGAGAGAGAATGAACAACTATACATAATGAAGATACACCCAAAAGTGTTCCTCAGCTTTAATTTCACCTCGAAACTGGAAGAAGGAAGCCTAGCCCTCCATGGGTCTCCAAGAGTGCATGCTCTGCCCCTCGACTTCATCCAAAAATGATTCATGCCCTCTTAGCCCTTCATACAATGATTCCCCTTCACTTTGCTGGAAATTTTTTATTTAATTAATGATATTTGTGGTTTTTTTTATTGGAAGTACTTAGCTAAAAATGTTTGTACCAACTACTCCCATATCATCACGTTTCATGCTCTAAAAGAAATCAACCACATCTTGGCTCAATCTTTAAATGCGAAAGGGAATAGTCTCTTCTTGGCTACATTTTGTGATTACCCATTATATATAAATGTGTCACATATTTCCAAGAAATTTACCAAATGAGCTAGGATCCTCACTAGCCAGCCTAAAAAATTGACTTTGTTTGCGACATGTTTAGCAAGGCTGCTTTAATTTCAAAACTATTTGTTTGAATTAGTGGTTTTTTGATCCCTTGTTGGTTAGCATTAAACCCCATCCAAATAAAGTTCAAGAGGGTTCTTTGCTGACTTCCTTGGTTCCCTTGCTCTGCTATTGATCTTTCTATAGCTTCTTGGCATCTTACTTTCCAAATTTCTTTCTTTTACTTGGTGATGTCAAAAACTTATGTGTCTTTGAGCTTGCTAGAACTCCTTGTTATTCTTATGTTCATGCACCTATAATCGCACATCAAAAGTGTTAAATTCCTTAAAGCAAGGTAAATCAAATTGTACTAGATGCTAAATTTGTAATCCCGATAACGGCGCTAAAACCTTAGATTTTTTAAATCTATCTATACTACAAGTATACGAGGCATATCTTTATAGTATATGACATGCTCCTACCTTAAATGACTAGGAGGCCTGCCCAGCACCCTGCAGTGGCCCTCCAGTCAATATCTGATCTAGCTGGAAGGCTTCCGTAGAGCTAAGTTTATTACCCTTTTTCCCTAAAAACCTTAATTTAACATTAAAAGGCATAGCAGTGGAGTTATTTTTAAAAAAATTTTGGTAGCAAAATGGTTGTATTTTGACCTTCTCAAAAATTAATCTCTGTAAAAGTTCAAAAACACTTCTATAATCATCTCAAAATCTCTACTACAAATTTTTTACCTTAAGTCTGTTCACAAGCAATCTCAACAGTCACTTCAATAATCTTTAAAAAAATTAGATACATTCATGCATTTAACTTTAAAACATTCATATACATGCATTTTTTTACATAAAATACAATACAAAACATATTCATGAAAATGAAAATGTTCCCAAAAACATTTATAAGGAAAAAATGCGTACATAGCAGTACGTGACGAAGTTAATCACTCGTAAGGTGGAGTCCTTGCTACTGAAGCCCCTGAGCGTGCACCTGGAAGGTTTTATTTTGAAAATAGAAAGTAGAGTGTGAGCTAAATGAGCCCAGTGAGTGTTAACATTTCTATGCAAATCATATTTAACAATTTAAACCTCCCTAAAACAAATTCATTTCAGTTTTTATAAGACAATACTAATATAAAACTTATATGCTTTCTGAAATCAAATCTCTCAAGTTACTTTTAAAGAAACTAGTGGTCGCATTACTATTGTCATGAATTTTCTTACACGACATAACCTATCATTAACTTCTTTACCATATGATACCCTTAAGCATAAATTCACAGAGTTGGTTTTACATTGGTTACCCATAACTGGTTATCTATTAGTTATGGAGCTGGTTCTACATCGCTTACCTGCACTAGGATAACCGCTATACATTGGTAGTTACGAAGCTCTGGTTTCTACATCGCTTACCCATAATTAGTTTACCACCAGTTACGGAACTGATTATATATCGCTTATCTATACTAAGTTAATCGCTATATACTGGTAGTTACAAAGCTAGTTCTACATCGCTTACCTATACTAAGTTAACCATTATACACCGGTATAATAATATGTATAAAACCTAACAGTGTACCATAGGCTAAAAAAAATCATCTTTCCTCTTTATCAGCCAATAATATAATTTCTATGTAACTTCAAATCGTATGAAATACAACTTTTAAATTTCAATTCATTTATTGCAGCAATGCATTATTCATATTAAAACTCACAATCATACAATGTATAAAGCCATAAGTCATCAATTCTTTTGTAAAGAGCTTATTTATATAAAACAATTAAAATACACTCACTGTTTTGTGAACTTATCATCAAGCACACTCACGCATTCGGTGCCTCTCCTTTACCTACACAAAATGCATTTATCTTAGGCATTTATTTCCAAATTTGGAAATAAAACATTAAAACCATAAATTTGGTTTAACCGAATTTGAGATTAGTATTTAATCGCTTAACACGTACACTAAATATATTTTCGCTTACTTCTATAAGCCAACCTATTGTTCTCCGTTTCCAAATATAACTTCAAAAGTCACTTAAATACCATATTTTACCCATTCTAAGTTACCAATTTTTTTGAAACACTATCTCACGTAATTCAATTCACCATATCACTATCATGCATGATGAGTCACGTTTATGACCCCAGTCTAGAATTCATACCTCCACTTGTTCGTAAATTTTCACATAGTAGACGTTCACATTAGGTTTTGAGGTCTTCTATACATTTGTTCTCCTATGTCTCTAGTTTCCATATCATTAAAAATCAAGCCATTTAAAGTTCTAAATCAAGAAACATATGTCAAACATCACAAGTTGCTTCAACACAGGGACAACATCAGATCACCATTTTCAATCTCAAATTCCAATATGATTCAGCCAGAATTAAGTCAAGTTCTCCTCTAGGAATTTTTATTAATATGTCTTAGGTTTCATTTCCAGTTTTAATCACCCAATTTGGAGGTCTATATGCCAATTTATGGACAAATCAATAGGATTGGTTTAAACAAACCTAAGACAGAATTCTACTACACATTACTCTCTTGTCATATTCAACCAATTTCATGCAAAGAAACACCAAAATAACACCAAGGCACCATTGATCTTAAACACATCTGTCCCTTACTAAAAACCTACAAAATTAGGAATTTAAGGTAAGAAAACTTACCACTTTTTCCTCCAATCTTTTGGGTATTTATTGATTTACTTGATCAAGATCTCTTCAAATCTCCATCAATACCCATTAACAATGGAAGCCCTCTTCTTCCTCTCTCCTTGGCTAACCTTCACACTTGCTTCTCTTATTTTCAATTTTGTTTTTGGTCTCTCAAGTTTACTCTCTCTCAAACACTCACGGTTATGTTAAAGAATGAAGTTAAATGTCTTACTTTATGTTTTTTTGTACTCATTTAATGGATTCCCAATGTCAGCTTCCTATTGTTTCTCTTCTAGTGACACATCCTTTGACCAACACCATGTAAAAACACCAATTGTGCTTTAATGAATACCAAAAAGACCAAATTGCCCTTTATTGCATACAAAAAGACCAAATTGCCCTTTAATGCATTTAATTCACCAACTAAGGGCTCGTTTGGTTTAACTTCTATTTTTCTGTTGTAGTTTTTAGTTTTTCTTTTCTGTTTTTGGATTCTGTTTTTTCCTAAAAGAAACAAAAATCTGTTTCGTTGAAATTTATAATATAAAAACTGAAATAAAAAACTTGTTTCATTGAGATTTGTAATAAAAACTAAAAAGAAAAACATGTTTGGCTTTATAATTAAACTAAAATATAACCAAAATAATGATGTACTGAAAAAAAAGTTCTACTCCACCCACTGCCTGCCAAATTCACTGTATATGAAAAACTTTTCTTTTATGGGAATTACAAACTTCTGAAGTTCTTAATGCGTAGTGGAGTGGTGTGATTGGCATACCTATATGGATTGATTTTGCTAGTTGTGTTTCTAAAAAATCAATTGTTTGTGATTTGTCTGTTGCATCTGGAGACATGTGAACTAGTAGCCCAAAATTTGGAAATAAGATGGATATTGGTTGATTGGAAGTTTGGTTTGCGATGGCATCTTTTGAATGTTCTGGTGTTGCTTGAAACTTTTTGGCAGTGTTTTTGTGTTTTGGTTTCTACATCTTCCCCTACTGCCTTCGTTTGTTTGAAAATCAACTGTTGTTTGTACCACCACTTGTGAAATATTGAATGGTGAAGCTTGGAGAGGGTTTATGAAACCCATGCGTGGAAGCAAACGATAGGAGGAGGTGACAATGCACACCAACTGCGACATGAGACATCACTGATCATCACGACACCAAGGAGGTGTCAGTGGCACGACAGAAGCAAAAGTAGGAGAAAACCGTGTGATTTAGGGAATAATGAACAAAACCAATAAGTGAAGCAATAGAGTAGACCATATAGGTTTACCGAAAAAGATTCATCTTAGTTGCCTCCATTCTTAACCTTTTCTCAAAGATGAAGGAGCAAGCACAGAGTAGTGAAGGCAGAGCAAGGCTGAAAAAAACACAAAAGACAGTGAAATCAAGACATGTGGTTTTTACGAGAAAAAATCTTGTTTTAAAATCTTACAAAAACGTCTTTTTTACATTTCTATAAACTTGTTGCAGTTTTTTTACTTTTAGAAACAAGAAACGGCAACAGTACTCATCCAAAAGTGTTTTAATGAATTGTTTATTTTTTCTAAAAACCACAACAACAAAAAATGGCAAAAAGAAACGAAACCAAACGGCACTAACATAATTAAATCCAAGAAATATTCCACAACTGTCTTATCATCAAATTGATCATGAAATACTCAAATTACGGTCAATATTTATTGATAGGATGCTTTGAAAATTTTCGAATAGGTTTAAAATCATTAATTCTCGTTACTTTCCAAAAAGGGCATTTTAGTCCTAAACGTTTAGAACTCCCAAAATCCTTCCCATCGGACTTATTTTCCTTCCGTTTCATTATCATTGGACTCTAATACTTATTCTAGATAATTTTTAATATTTCGAGGTTGGGTCGCTCAAAAATCACTATTGGTCCAAAAACATTATTCACCGAACGTAAAAATTTATATTCAATGAAAGGAAAAGTTTGGGGTTTTATAGTATAAATAGTATCGTTCCCACAAAGATTATTATTAGACACCTAACAATTTTTTTAACACTTTCTTTAAGGTAAACAACATAATAGTTGTAGCTAGAAAATAAACTAAACTAGAGAAAAATAATAATTAAACAATTAACAAAGCAACAGTAAACTTGTGATTAATCAATGATAACAATGTACGAATTACTTCTATCCTTATTTTGTTTTCACATCACCTTCTTGATTTAATAATGTTTGACACTAGATATCCAATAGTTATGATTACCCTCTTTTAATATCTAACTAATTAATCCCAATTGAAATAGATAAGAATTGAATTGCGACCCCTCAATCTCTCAAAACTCTTCCTAACTATCTAATTGGATTTGAAGCAATCCAAAGGGTAACTAACAAAAAATTAAGATCTCACTTCAATTTCCTATCAATATATTGTTTATATGTTTATTATGGTACCAACTCTTATTATGCAACATAACACAAACATTTCAAACTAACCTCCCGATTCAGATTAATGAGTAAAATAATAAACACCACAAAGCATTTTTCTATTAAATAAAAAATAAAAGTTTAACAAAACAATTCAAGAGTAATTCATAAAAAAAATTTAGTAATCCATAGACAAAATATATCTCAAATTGTTTATCATCAACATTTAATAACAAGGAAAGAAAAAGGAAAGCGTATAAGTTTTCATCTTGGATGTATTCTTCTTTTCATCCTTGAGCTGGAAAATTATACAACTTTGTTCTTCTAGATTTTTGACTCCTTTATCTCTTTCTTAGATGTTCCAACTACCTCTTTTGTGTTTTTTTTCCTTTTATGCTCCTTGATCCTCCTAAGGCTCTTTCTAAGGTTTCCTAACTTATTTATATTCTAAAAATAGCCCTAACTTATCAAAATATAAAAATATTGCAAACTAAAATTTCTAACTTTTCACGATCATGCACTAGGTCTTATCTATATGTTTTTTCATGATCGTGCACATTTTTCACAATTGTGATAGATGGTCTCCAGGTGCTCTAGTTTCAATCTTGCACACTCATAATAGGTTTTTTCCTCCAAATTCTTCTCTAACTTTTCTTAAAAGTTCCCTATCTCAACTCATCATCCAAACACATTAAACATCCCCTAAAACATGCATTAAGATCAAATTCTTGCCCTAATCAATAATCATTAAAGAAAACACAAAAAAACTAACAAAAGCATAAATCTAGGTCCTATACATATGATTATCACCGAAGAAAACACCTAATAACACATTTTACAACCTAGAAAACATACTTTAAAACACATCTATCATTAGGAATATGGTAGAAGCAGGTCCATGACATATTCTCAACTTCCCTATTCTTCTACAAGTGTGGAGACCTAGCATTAGTCTAAAAAGAATCAAGCATAAGAGTGTAACAATAAGGGTAAACATTCATAATGTACCCCTATAATATTGTTCAATAAATTTGTTAAATTTATTAGCAAGCTATATAGGGAAGCCCATTTACATATATGAGACAACAATTAGGAGGAAAAAAATTGGTTAAGCAAGTTTATGTATAAGTGTAGAGTTGGAGAGGGAACTACCTAATTATATTCCTTTGATAAAGCTAAGAAAGGATGACAAAATGTTTAAACACACCACCATGGTGTTCTACTAGTGTAAACCATGAATTAAGTGGTAGGAAAGCAATGGAGGCCTAAAGGAAGGAAATTGGCAAAAGGAGACTCCATAGATTTATTGGGATCGAAATCTTAGCAGAATGATATCTATAGTAGCGGTATACAAAAGATAAGCATAACCAAAGGGATAATAATAAAAGAAAGTGAGGAAATGGTGGCTCTAAAAGAGAAAGTTAAGGAAGATTCTAAGAAAGAATTTTAATTGATCAACTTACAGAAAAAGTTATAAATTTAAACGTGATGTAAGAAGGAAGTCAGGAAGGAAGAGCATATCCAAAAGATCCAATTCTAAAACAACTTCTAATGTCAATAGTATCTTAGAAAATTAAGGGCATTAACTACACCAATAAGCAATTATCTCCAGAATATTTTGCAAGTGAAGTCAAACCAACAATTAGAGGAATGTTGGAGAATAAGATTAGTTAGGAGCAAATTACAAAATTAAAGATTTTGGAAAGTAAATGGTATTTTTTGTCCAATCACCAACACCACCACTATGATCATATAATAATAGCTTTTAAATAGAGAAAAGTAAGAATTAACACTTTGGATTCCAATGATTAAATGATGCATATCGTTACTTAGTTTATTTTAGAGGAAACTAAGGTACTAGTTACTTATGTTTATAGCTCAAATTTCTCAATTCTATGGAAAGTGTTATAGGATAAGATAGGTAGTATCCACTTGACTATTTAGGATATTTAAATTCTATTAGAAAGCTTTAATATTTTTCTTTGTTGGTTATAAGATGAGGGTAATTTATGCATAAGGAGCTTTTCTAATAATTTTAGAGAGACTATAGAAAAGATTAAAGTTATTAATCTAAAGTTCGAATGAAGTTTTTCTCGCAATTGAGGAAGAAGCTTGATAATTCTTTAGTAAATGAATGATGATTGGAAGAATTCCATAAGAGTAAAGCTAGTTTAGAAGCCTAATGTTCTCAATTCATTTCCCAATCATAGTTAAAGATATGTTCCACATGTTGGACCCTGAAACTTTTCTTAGAAACTTTCGAGCAGTATATGAGAAGTGTGGATAGGTTCATGTTTTGCTTTGGTGATTTTGGTAGTGAGAAACTATAAAATGGGTAGAATTAGGGTGAAAGTGATGAAGTTGTCGGTTCTGGTCTGACTAATGCAGCTTTTATTGTTATCTGCTGATTGTTGAAAGTTCATAGACCTTATGTGG
>JAOQML010000195.1:16595294-16632965 GCA_027568935.1 Erythroxylum urbanii | reverse complement strand
AACAATTTCTTTTAATTATATTTAAAATTTTTTAATTTTTTTCAATCTTTAATTAATTTTATAATGATCCGGTTGAACTTTTCAAATCCTTAAATCACTTGTCTTATCAGTTTAACTTTTGATCCGATTTTTAAAATAGTGCTTAAAAGTGTGAAATAAAAACATCTCTTTCCAATTAGTCCAAATCTAAATTCAAATGCAACTCATCCCACTAGTGAGCCGTCTGTAAATTAATTTCAAAGTTTCATAATTTTAGTATTAATCTATTGCTCTAAAATGTTACCATCCGGAACATTGGCGAGTGACCAACACTCTCTAAAATCCCCTACCTCTTGGCGCGTGGACTCTAAAGAACGTAAAACCAAAAATCAATGCAACTTTTGTTAAGTCGTTACCCAAAAGTAGACAATAAACATTTAGAAGCTTAGGCGTCGCCGTTTAGGAGTTAGAGTTGGAAAGCGAATGGGAAATGGCAAAGAAAACACATTGAATTGAATTCAATTTATAATAGCTTCATCCCCAAATTGACTTCAAACAAGCAAACCCTAAATCACCAATGTCTATCTCTTCTTTCTTTCTCCCTAATTTCTACTAACCCATATCCTTCTTCTAGATCTGGTTTTACGGGTATCTTGTTCTTTTTTTTTCTATTTTCTTCTGATTTTAATGGTTTTTGTTTGTTTGTGTTTGCGTTCTGTTTGTGGTTGATGAATTGCACTTCGACGATCGTTGTATAATCTCCACGGATCGCTTGTTAGTTTGTTCCTTTCGTCTCTTTTTCTCTGTTAATTAATTTCGTAATGGATTTTCTTTTTCTTGGAAATTATTCTCTGTTGATAATGTTGTTCTGAAACGGTATGCATTCGTTTTCTTTCTTTTTGTATTTTTTTTTACTCTGGCTTTACTTTTTTGTTTTTATCATAAATTTGAGAATTATAATGAAAGCGGAACTGTCTCCTATTTTTTAAAGGGAGGATATATAAGATCTTTGGAAGGCTCGGTATCAGTTTATTCCTATTTATCATAGTATGATCAGATTGGTTGCTTTGTTACTAAGTGATTGAATATTTGTGGTTTTGATCTGACAGTGTCAAAAGGTTTCTTTTGTTGGTCGACTGTTAATAGTTACTTAATTGTTGATACTTGAAACTCTTGGATTGGGTGATCGAAACCGTTGTCCTAAATTGCAGTTTTTATGATCACGGTGCTTGTGGATTTGTAGTAGACATGGTTGTCCAGTTTATGATTTCTGAATATTGGTTTTGAAAAGCAATGTTGGCCAATTGGTTGAAATTCAAATTATTGATATTCGTAAATGAATAGATTTTGGATGATAAATCATGCATTATTGAGCATTTCTTCTCGGCTATGCTAATTTGCTTCATGGCTTCTTTGTGACATTCTAGGCTAACAAATTTTGGTCCCATTTTGTTTTATTGTTTTACAGCAGATCTTACCGATGACTCTATCTATCTATAAAATGAATGAGGTTGTGATTTGATGGATGATGATTGTGAAAATGGACAAAATGTCTGCTCCATCATGGGAGCGTGCTCAACGACTTTATGAAAAGGTATTTTTGTCTTTCCCTTGTTTTTTTACTTTTCCCTACCTGCTTAAAGAACTGGGAGCCTTGTTGTTTGCCTTGTGGTTAATATAATTTTGCTGCTTAATTATCCTTTCTCCATGAGAGTGTCCCTATCTTGTATTTATGCATGTCCATGTGCTGGTTCTGAAATTGAGTTTGTTTTTTTCTAACTCTTTATTCTTTTCATGCAGAATATAGAGATTGAGAATAAGTGCCGAAATTCGGCTCAGGCTCGTTTACCATCAGATCCCAATGCTTGGCAGCAGATGCGTGAGAACTATGAAGCTATAATTCTCGAGGATCATGGTTTTGCTGAGCAGCACAATGTAGAATATGCTCTATGGCAGTTGCATTATAGGCATATTGAGGAATTTAGGGCACATTTCAGTGCTGCTTTATCCTCCTCGGGCTCAAACTTATCGCCAGGTGTAAAGGTTTCAACACGACCTGATCGAGTTACAAAAATTAGACTTCAGTTCAAAACATTTCTTTCAGAAGCAACAGGGTTCTACCATGATCTGATTCTGAAAATCAGAGCCAAGTATGGGCTTCCTTTGGGGTACTTTTCTGAGGATTCAGATAATGGGATTGTAATGGAAAAAGATGGAAAGAAAACAACTGATATAAAGAAAGGCTTTATCTCTTGTCACCGTTGTTTGATATATTTGGGTGACCTCGCCAGGTATAAGGGACTTTATGGGGAAGGTGATTCAAAAACCCGTGAGTATGCAGCAGCTTCAAGTTACTACTTGCAAGCTGCATCTCTTTGGCCTTCAAGTGGGAATCCACATCATCAGGTTAATAGTTCTTTTATGTTGTCTTATTATTGCTGTGGCATAAACTTGCATTTTTATTCTAATATTTAAATGAAATTGCTCTTTTCAGTTTTATAAATCTTTTACATGTTTCAGCTTGCTATTTTGGCTTCCTATTCGGATGATGAGCTGGTGGCAGTATATCGGTATTTCAGGAGTCTTTCTGTAGATAACCCCTTTGCAACTGCAAGAGACAATTTGATTGTTGCTTTTGAGAAGGTACCTTCTAGTTGTGTTCTTGTTTGTTATTTTTCTCAAACATTTAGTTTTAGTTTAGAACATGCAGTGTTTAAAATTATGTTAGAACTATTGTGAAAAAGTAGGTATTGTGATCTGCCACTCGACCTACTTTTTGGAAGAACTATAAATGTCTAACGTTCTCTTTATCTTTTGTTTCAAGTGCTAAGTATTATGGATAATTCAAGTTTGTATAAAATTGTATTGACTTTTATGGCTAAGTGCAGAAATGGGCTCTAAATTAACAGCATGAATATCAATTTGGTATGGCCGTGTTTAAACCTTTTGAAAGTCCTATCTACTATTAAACTTGTTTGATGCTTAGGCTTTTGAGTTTAGATGACTTAAAAGCAGAATTAGATAATATTTTTAAGCGGTTGGAAACAACAGATTAAGAAGGGCTTGTGTTAATTGATGTTAGGTTGTAAACATTAAGTTATTCACTGCAAGAAAAGTTTTATATGAAGTTGCCATATGGTTGAGGTAAAACAATGATTTCATACAAGTCCTTTATTTTACAGAACCGCCAGAATCACAACCTTCTGCTTAAAGAGTCATATGAGCACTTGGCTAGAAAAGGAAAAGGAAAAAGAAAAGGAAAAGGTGATGCACCATTTGCGTCCAGAGATGTGAACTTTGAAGCTGTTGCTAAGAAGGAAAGGGCCTCTAAAGTCTTTGAGATGCGCAAATCATTTTGTATCCAATTTATACGACTAAATGGCATTCTTTTCACTCGTACAAGGTATTCTTTCTTAAGCGCTTGGCATTTTGTTCAGACTCTTTTATCTGGATTCCTGGATAATTACTTCTTTTTCCTATCTTGTCCAGCCTGGAAACATTTGCAGAAGTTCTAAAATGGGCGAGCAGTGGATTCTGTGAGCTTCTTTCTTCTGGGCCAGAAGAGGAGTTGAATTTTGGTTCAGATGCTTCTGAGAATGGAATGTTTATAGTTCGACTCATCTCCATTCTTATATTCTCAGTTCATAATGGGAAAAGAGAGGTTGAAGGCCAGACATATGCAGAGATTGTGCACCGGGCTTTTATACTTCAGAATGCATTTACTGCAGTATTTGAGTTTATGGGGCATGTTCTATATAGATGTGCAGAGTTACACAATCCTACTATAAGTTTCCTTCTACCTGGCATCTTGATTTTTGTGGAATGGCTGGCATGCTGTCCTGATGTTGCATCAGGCAGTTATGTTGATGAGAAACAGGCTTCTGTTTGGTCACATTTCTGGCATCAGTGTATTTCATTCTTGAACAAGATATTGTCATGCTGCTCGATGTTACTGGATGGAAATGAGGATGAAACTTGCTTTCATAATATGCACCGCTACGAAGACGGGGAGACAGAAAACCTACTTGCTTTGTGGGAAGACTTCGAATTGAGAGGATTTTTGCCACTTCTCCCTGCACAAACCATTTTGGATTTCTCAAGGAAGCGCCCATTTGGTGCTAATGGAAGCAAGGAAAAGTTAGCTCGCATTAAAAGGATTCTAGCAGCTGGGAAGGCTCTATCCAATATCGTTAGCATTGATCACAAATCATTATGTTTTGATACCCGAAAGAACAAATTTGTTATAGCTGCTGATTCACAAATTGCTGAGGATGATGTTTTGACTTTTGATACAAAGAGTATGCAGGAAGATATGCCTATTCAGAAAGCAGCAAGTTTGGGAATGATGCAGCCTAATCAGGAGCTATATGTGGAAGGGGAAGAGGAAGATGAAGTAATTGTCTTTAAGCCAGCAGTGACACGGAAGCAACCTGATGTGCTTAATACCCATTGGGCTGTTTTTGAAGGCTTGAAACCTGGTCTAACTGTACCTCAAGATGATCGTCAGTTTTATGGTGGTTCTGCTGTAGTTCCTGTTGGTAATCTTCAGCAGCCAGCTGTTATTGGCCCAATTCCTCATATTTTGGCAAGTACAAGTGGCAGTCTCCCTCAGCACCTGCAGCCTATTCAACAATACACTTCAAAATGGTCAGCAGAAGAAGCTGCTTCACTTGCTAACAACATAAAGAGTGTCCGTTTCATGGAGAATGAACATGTGACTACTAATCATGAAATTCAAAAGGAATTGGGCATAGTTCCACCTGTTGTCCATCAAGTGCCATTTCAACAGACCGTGAATTTAAATAATGATAATATCTTTTGTGATCCGCTTCATACATCAGAAGCTGTAATTCCATCCAAGATTGATGTCATTGTATCTTCAGGAGTTCTTACTGATGATATGGCTGTGAAGACATCAGCAGCTTTGCCTCCAGCAACAAGAAAAAGTCCAGTTAGTCGACCTGTGAGGCACCATGGGCCTCCCCCAGGTTTTAATTCTGTACCTCCTAAACAAGTTGTTGAACCTGTTTCCGGATGCGATTCGATGAACAATACTCCATTAATGGATGATTATAGCTGGTTGGATGGATATCAAGTGCCTTCATCAACAAAAAGCTCTGGATTTAATAGCACCTCTGCTTTAGTTGCTCATATGACACCTCAATATCTAAATAACAACAATGGCTTGTCTGAAGCTATCAGCTTCCCATTTCCTGGAAAACAGGCTCTCACTGTTCAGTTTCAGATGGAAAAACAAAAAGATTGGCAGAACTACCAGGGCATTGAGCACTTTAGAGTGCAACAAGAACGGTTACAGCAAGAGCAACTAGTAAATGGAAATCAGCAGTTCAATCCAACGCCTGAGCAATATAATGGACAGTCAATCTGGAGTGGTCGTTATGTTGTGTGAAATCAGAATGATGGCTTAGATGGTAAGACGAGCTTTCTCTATCCTACACCCTGGTACTTAAATGTTGTTTATACTATGTTTTTTCGTGGGAATTGCTCTGCTTTAACTTTCCTCTTTCTTCTTGAGGGTCTAAACATGATTTCGGTGAATGTGCTGTGTCCTTTTGCCACCGATACCACTCCAACTTAGCTATCCTTATTAATTTCAATTTAAGTTTTTGTTGGAGAATGGTAGCTTTGGCTCGTCGCGAACTCTTGCTACTAATCAAGTAAGTACCTATCTACCCTTTCTATTACATTATCTCCATTATGTGACTAATTTGGTGTCTTGCTGGTTAGGCTATTGGATTGAGGCAGCTTAGAACCTGATTAGATGCAACTAGATTATCCTCTGGTTAATTGTTATTCTCCATGTCGCTAGCTTCTAACTTTTCCCAGTTGAAGTGGAGAAGTGATGTTATATTATGATTTTTGAATTCCAGTATAATGTGTATAATATATTGTTTAGGGTGACAGTTTATTATCATATATGCATCTTTGATTCCTTTTTCCATTATATTTAGTTGTTTGAAACATTTGAGCGATCTACTGGGGTCTTAAAGCCAGCATAAATCTGTAAACTAACATTTGTTGGAAAATAAAGTGCCCAGATCCGGATAAATTTAATTTATTCTAGTGCCTACGGTTATGGGAATCAGGTGGGCTGCTGTTCTAGATGACTGTCTTTTTAAATTACTTATCTGCAGCCTTCTGTCCTGTAGCATTTTGTGTGCCCACTGAACATCTGTGCTCACATTTTGCTTAATTTTTCTGTTGCCATATTATGAACATTATCAACTGAAATTCCATAAGCTGTTGCATGTGATCATATATTTGCCTGCTCGCTTTGAAAATAAAATTTCTCATTCATACAATTTTTTGCTTAAAATGCAGATTTTTCGGGCCTCTGCTTCTTCTGGTAGGGGCAACTATTGATGCATCTTAATGATGTGCAGTTCGTAAGAAGTTAATGCATTGTCAGATCAATTTTGAAGGGAGACGAAATGTGTCTATGAGGGCAGCTTGAGCTTAAATTTGGAGGATTGGTGGATTGAAGATATAGTGGACTTGTCTACTATGGTTCCATCGTGCTCTAGCTGGCTGAATTGCTGTTGCCATATGGTGGGCAGTTTGATACCTTATTGTGTACTTGGCCAGTCCTGTCCACATAAATTCAGGATTATGGTCCAAGTGGTGGTGCTTATTTTTGGTCTTGGTACTCGGATTTGGATGGCAGGATGCTGATTACAGCATGAGTAGGGCAGAGCATATGTACGGGTGAGTGGAAGTTTAATGTATGATGGGAGTTTCTTTTTAGAAGACATTTTTAGTTATTGCTTGACCGAGTATTTAATTATTAGGAGAACTTGTGACGTTTGTTTGAGTTGAAAGGGTTTTACCATTCCAAGAAATAAACTGTGGGATGTGGACTTAAAATATGTTAAAAGAACTCTTGGCTGTTGGATGTCATTTGTATCAATGTGTATGGTTTCAATCGCCAAAGGTCGTGGGAAATTATTTGGTATTGAGATTTCACTTAAAATGGTTTTTGATTTACTTCCACTGGTCACGTTACACTGGCTATAGTGATAGTAGGGATGAAGTCTTAGCCATTACTCACAAAGCATTGTCAAAACTAAAATGCCTTGTGTTTAAATATTCCTTGGATGTTCTCATGTGAATTATTTTAAGCCTGCTGTCCAGCATAAAACTGTGGTCAAGAGGATGTAAAAAGGCCCCAGTGGCAGTAATCGAAGTGTTCCCTACAACAGGTATTGTATATTATTCTCCCAAAATAAATTGGGTGTGGGTGTTTCAAAGACGTTAATCTATTGGACAAAAGCCAATTATCATAAATGGCAATCAAGAATTTAGTGCCACTTTACTTGTTAACTATCAGTAACTGGCACTGCTACGGGCTTATTAGTATGTAAATGTGTAAAATATGAAAAACAGTGATGATCTCTGGGAAGTTGTGATTTATGAATGTGAATTGGAAAAAAAGGAGCATACAAATGAGTGGTCACTGTCCACTCATCATTGGGCGGAGTGGTCAGTCTTATAAGTTATACTATTACGACGTCGTGGCGTGGCAGTATCATAAGTCACGCTCTTAAGCCGTCGTGGTGTGGCCGTCTCATAGGTCATACTTATTACGCGGTCGGGTTAGGTGGCAAGCCACTCTCTACTAATTCGTGGACGACATTTTGATTCAATCATTAAGTGTTGCAGTTGGCTTCCAATTCTATAAACTCTCAAGTTTCCCATTTCCCACTCCAAATTTGACATTGTAAAGAGAGTTTCATTACATGGTCGAGTCTGCACCCCCACAATAGTGAATTGTCTATCTCCTAAACTGGGAAGCAAACGTGTACATGAGTAAATTCAATCATTATAATGTAAAACATATATCTATTTATAAAGAGTTTTTCAGCTTACTTATAATAGACTACAAAATAAACTAGTACATAAGCAATAAGAGATCTTTAAAATCAAGTACGAAAGTTACTGCTATGAATTGATCGTAGAAAAGAAAATTAATACACTATTATTAAAATTTTCTTCACATGATCTCATCTCCTATTGGGATAGCGTTAAATAAATGCGGGGTCCTCATTTAGAAAAGGCAGAAAAATAAATGGAAATCCAACTCCCTTATCATACCAACGCCCTGTCCACTGTCCACTGCTCCTCCATAATTATTCTATACTTTCTGAAAAACAGGTCTATGAGGGTCGCGATCAGAAGACCTTCAAATGCAAATAATTGAAAGCACATGTTACTTGACGCAATTCCGTTGAAAATGATGAAGGAAAGGAGCAGATCAATATATCATCAAGATGTGGTATAATATGGCCAAAAAAAAACAAAACTAAACGGGCAAGTTTTTGATAGCTTAAATTAAATATGCAGTAATCAAGTCTTTTCTTTTTAGCTTTACTACCAGGACTGGACTGATTACTATACTAGTTTTGTAACTATTGTTCCTATAAATTGCCTTTTGACATTTTCAATCATTTTTATTTATTTATATTAAAAAAATCACGGCGCCACTTGTTCATAGAACGCTGGATTCTTCTTAAATAGAGCAGAGCAGATCACCCACACATCAAAGATTAGATTGCTCACGGGTCTGAATTTAGTTAAACATTATCAGCACTCAGTGACACGAAGGCAACACATTTTCACTTCTCTCTCATCTGTCAAACTAAACATGGCCTCAAAGACACCAGCTTCCTTGGCTGCCTCTATTTTCCTTTTCCTTCTCCCACTCCTCCATGGCCAAACCCATGCAAGTCCCATTAAAACAATTGTCGTCCTGGTCATGGAGAACAGGTCCTTTGACCACATGCTGGGTTGGATGAAGAAAATCAACCCTGAAATCGATGGTGTTGATGGAACTCAATCCAACTCATTGAACACCACTGACCCTAAGTCACCCAAATTCTTCTTTAAGAACCAGGCGCAGTACGTAGATCCTGATCCTGGTCACTCATTTCAGGCCATAAGAGAGCAGATATTCGGCTCTAGTGACACCTCCAAGGACCCTGCAATGAATGGCTTCGCTCAACAGGCATTTTCCATGGACCCATCGGCCAACTTGTCTCGGGACGTCATGAATGGATTTGAGCCTGATAAGGTTCCTGTCTACCAAGCTCTTGTATCCGAGTTCGCCGTCTTTGACCGGTAAATCACTGCGCAAACACCTAAATCTGGAAATTTCCATTTTCAAAGATGCTAAATTAGCATTAGCTTGGCAACATAATCTTCTAATATTTCCTTATCATGATCAGCAAGATCTGATATTTCTTGAGGAGAAATCATGAATTTATATATCTTGGGAGTAGGAAAATTCCTTAATTAATAAATAGTGTACCAAAAATAGTGTCAAATACTAGTTCAATTGTTTTAGCTTTAATCCAATGCAGCATTTGCCTCACATTGCGTCATATTGTGATCACAGATTATTGGTTGTTAATTATTGTATTTCAGATGGTTTGCCTCAGTTCCGGCATCCACCCAACCAAATCGGTTGTACGTTCATTCAGGTACATCTCATGGAGCAACAAGCAACAACTCGACGTTGCTGGTAAAGGGATACCCACAAAGAACGATAATGGAAAACCTGGATGAGGCAGGAATATCTTGGGCAGTATACTGGCAGAATATTCCGGCGACATTGTTCTACAAGAACTTGAGGAAGGTTAAGTACATATCTAATTTCCGTCCGTACGATGTCTTCTTCAAGAGCGATGCACGACAAGGGAAGCTACCAGGATATGTGGTGATAGAGCAGAGGTACATGGACATCAAAATCTCCCCTGCCAACGATGATCATCCGTCCCATGATGTCTACCAAGGCCAGCTTTTTGTGAAGGAGGTAGGTTTTTGTTTTTTTAATACTCTGAGGTGATGTTGTAATATAATATTATATGAAGTTTGATTGTTAAGGTGTACGAGACGTTGAGGGGTAGCCCACAGTGGAATGAAACTCTATTGGTGATCACATACGATGAGCATGGAGGATTTTACGATCATGTACCAACCCCAGTTGATGGGATCCCAAATCCTGATGGAATTGTGGGTCCTGAGCCATTCCTTTTCAACTTTGATCGATTGGGAGTTAGGGTTCCCACCATAATGGTCTCACCTTGGATAGAGAAGGGTACTGGTAAGCAATTGCTTCTTCCACTTGGTGGGTTAATGGTTAGAAAATAAACAACAACCCAGAACACTTCCTAGGCCAAATTGGTTGACTTAAGCAAACGGATTCGTGTTCTAGTCATTCTGGAACTGGAGTTAGGAGAATGTTGAAAATGAAATAGCTATTAATTTATACAAACTGTCGAATATTACAAATAATTACCAAAAGCCCTTAGCATAACTTTAAGAGAAAGCAACTAACTATGTACATTCACACTACTTTATAGACAACGGAGTCCACATAATCTTCATGTGAAATTAAATTAAAGCCAACCATGAAAAGCGGAATTCTTGTGGATCACGACCAAGTATTGAATTGAATTCATTCAAACGACCAACAAAATATTTATACTTACGGAGTTTTATTTGGAGTGATTTGCATGCAGTTATACACGGTCCCAATGGATCACCACATCCAACGTCACAATATGAACACTCATCCATTCCGGCCACTGTGAAGAAGATCTTCAACCTGACTTCTGCCTTCCTCACAAAGAGGGACTCATGGGCCGGTACATTCGAGAGCATTGTTCAGAGCAGGACCCAACCCAGAACTGATTGCCCAGGTCGGTCTGGGTCTATCAATTACGTGTTTTACTGTTTATAATCATTCACTGACTGTTGCTGAATTGAATAGTGCTACTTCCAAATCCTACCAAGATCAGGAACAACGAGCCAAATGATGAGGCAAAGCTTAGTGAATTCCAGCAGGAGCTCATCCAACTGGCAGCAGTTCTGAAAGGAGATCATGTCTTGAGTAGCTATCCTAGTACCATAGGAAAAGAAATGACAGTGAAACAAGGGAAGGAGTATATGGAAGATGCTGTGAAACGATTCTTCCAGGCTGGACTTGAAGCCAAGAGAATGGGAGTGAATGTTGACCGAATTGTTCAAATGAGACCATCCCTCACCACAAGATCACAAGACCCCAGGACCGAGAAGCCTTGAGAAAAGCTAATAATAATAACCATTCCACTTAGATTGCTGCTAAATATGTTTAGCGTACTCAAATTGGTTGAGCGTGTGAGAAATTCTTTCATTTCTTCTTGATGCAAGTGTTCTGCTTCCATTTCAACAACATCTCCTTGGCATCTGTCCCTGTAAATTCCCCTTATAAGGTAAATAGAACAATATCCTCACTTTTTGCTTACATTTATATTTTCCTCTCTAAAGCTGCTTATTATTTAACTTCTCAATAACTCACGTCTACATTTTCCTTAGTCACGTTGAGATGGCCACTTGGATTATGCATCTCCTTACAGATTCAACTAGCATAACACATTCCTAACTTAAAACTAAACTCTAGTAGGATACGTCTGATTGCATTGTGGATGGAACACACCATCTTAACCTATTAACTACTTAAAAAAAACAACAAAAAATCGTTGTAACTAAGTTTGTTTCCATGTAAAACATGTTACAAGAAAACCAAACAACAAAGACTTGCAATTTACAGTTCTGTAGACAATCAAAAAGACGACAACAGTGATAGATAAGTCTAAAAAAGAATTCAAATGCCTTCCTAGTTGTTTGCTGAGCTCAATAATCAAAAGTACTGACTTTTAAGGTGTAAGTTTCTATTTACTATCTATACCACTGCTCTGAGACGCTGTCAAGTATTGGGATATAATCTCCTTTGAAGTATACTATTGTTATGAAGAAAGGATCAACATTCTTATCATTCAGAGATAGACTCCTAAAGTCGATGATCCGACCTCCATTATCAACCACTGTTTACCAAGTCCCATCCTGGAATATTAGCTGTGGCTTCGTTGACCATCTTTACAAGGGTGACCTGCAGGCAGTTACAAGGAATGTATAAATGCACATGGGTGTATAAGAGAGCCTTCCAAATTCACCGTAAATATTTAAGACTACCAAAAGAAGAGTACAATAATGGAAATTAACATACTTTGAACATGCAGATACCACTTGTTAAAGATAATACATGAAGTTTTCACTTGCTAAAAATGTTGATTGCAGAATATTGGTTCATCAGTTCTGCCTCCAAGAACAATTCAACAACAGTCCATTGATTTTTTATTTATTAGGATTTGGAATGTTCTTACATCAAACTATGGAGAAATAACTGAGAACATTCAATTCTGACTACAGGCATTAGTAAGTAAAATTGTAAAGATTACTGAGCCATTACAACAACAATAACAAACTTCTTCTAAATGAAAATTAGCATTTATAGCTTTTGCTTATGAGGGACTAACTTCAAGCTTTGGCTTGCATCATAATTAATTAGATTAAAATAAGAAAATATGAGGAAGGTGAACAATCCCTCTCATTAATTGCATCTGTATCAATTCATTTAATTTCTTTCGATATCAACTTGATTACACATCCTTATTATTCACCGTAAATCATGTTATAGAGTCACTAAGCATGGTTCAAACTTCCAGTAATACCTATTAACAACCTGAATTATGTTCTCTCAAGATCTCTAAATTATCATCACCCATATGCCTGCTATGAAAAACGATATGGACCTACCACACTTTCAGGAACTCCTGGTGGAGGTAACGTGAGGTTCCTTGGGGGAGGACCACTAAGATATGATCTCTTATCAAATCTCCACTCTCCAATATTTCCGTATGTCAGTTCTCCCTGGGTTATAAACAAAATGTTTAAAACTGATATAAGGGCAAAAACAAGAATTCTAGTAGTAAGCTTTTCGCAAAAAAAAAAACTGGAGCAACAAAAACGAAAAGGTATTTGTATATAACTGAAAACATCAGGTCTCTAGGCTGGTCCATGAAATAAGAGAGAACCTACCTTCATATTATAGTCACACCCATACGTGTAATGGATGATAAAGGTCTTCCCAAGTTTCAAGTCCCAGGGCGGCTGAAAAATATAAATTTTTTTGTAATTTTAGACCTAAAGATACAATAATATACATGAAGCTTTATTATAGACACAGGGATACCTGTATCATGAAGTCCTTGCGAAGTATATGCCGCACACCATGCAATGCTGATGCTACAGCATATGCATACCTTAAGTTCATTATGGATGACAAAAGAATTAGCTAAATGATATGACAATACATGAACTGAAACAGAAATAACCTTCTAAAACAGCACTCACATTTCCAGTACCCAACCAAACGCCTTATCGGTCTCTGGATCGTCTTTCATTCTTAATGAAACATTTACCCAAGTTGGTGAAATATCCTCCAGCAAAGACTGAAAAGTGAAAGTTTTGTTGAACACAAGTTAATAAAGAGTAAATTTTACTGAATGAAAAATACTGTCCTCCAACTGCACAACACAGTAAATTATGCTACACCACAAGTGTGAGGATTATAGTGAATCATACTATATAAACTATAGGCACATCTAAGGCTTCCAAACACCTTAAATAATAGTAGGATTTTTTATTTTGCATGCATGAATTTGTTATAACAATTCATACATGATACATCTGAACACAACTGCTACCTTTTTAATTATGACTGGAGAATTGCCAATTGGATCTACATCAGTCACAGGACCCTTCTCCACGGGATAAAATTTTCTAACAATCTTCTCGTGTTCTTTGGGTTTAATGTAGAAAAATGGAAATCCAGCTGG
Organism: Erythroxylum urbanii; assembly: GCA_027568935.1. Taxonomy (NCBI): domain Eukaryota; kingdom Viridiplantae; phylum Streptophyta; class Magnoliopsida; order Malpighiales; family Erythroxylaceae; genus Erythroxylum; species Erythroxylum urbanii. Next base: position 16,619,250 of record JAOQML010000195.1, on the reverse strand, counting down.
ATGTTCTCCATGGGCCAAGTTAGGCAAAGGCTTGACAAATAAGTGATCCGGTTCTGCCATCAGGATGTATCTGCATCAATCAGAAAATGGCCCACTTCTCAGAAGTCATTGAGGTCAAGCTTGGAAGAAAGATTATGCATGACAAATTTAGAAACTCACTCTTCCTCAATTGTCGCCTTTTCCAACCATTGTACAAACGCCCAAGGCCTATTTAAGACAATATAACCCTGGATAGAGCATGAAACTGTAGATGAGTAAATAATGAAAATAAACTAAACATAGCAGCAAAGTTGGAGTGTTGAAATCAAGTAGCAAAACTCAAAATTCGTCAATTGACAGGTTATGATTTTTTATCAGACATCACAGGACACTATAATGGGATCTAGCTTCAGTGCAGTTGCAAATTGCTACGATACAATCAAAAAATAGCAGAAGTTGACCAATAGTCATCAAACAGGATATCATGGAACTTGAATGAGAGCCCGCATTTATTGAAGGTTATTTCAAGAAATAGGCTTCTAGCCAAATGATTTTCGTAAAATCAACACAAATTACTGTAATTCAGAGATTAGAAAAATTTTATCAAGCTCACCCGATCTAGACCTTCCGGAAGGGGGTCAACAACAAAAGTTGGAATCTCATCCATCAAATGGTCAGCTTTTCCAGAGTGCAAAATTCGAGTAAACTGTCCCATGTCTGATCCAGGCATTACTTTTACCTTCTTATACCAGTAGTACATAATCCGGCATTGCCACTGGCTATATGGAGCATCGGTTGCAGTAAGGGCAATGTGGAATTTAGAATCTGAGTTTCCAAGTATCTTGAGCTCAGTAGGCATCTCCGTAATAGGATCAGATAACTCTGACCCATCAACTGAATTTGATTCCTTAGAATTTAATACCAGGGTTAACAAGTTATATGTTGCAAAGAAAAATCCCAACGCCAAAAGCACCAAAAGTAATGGCGACACTCTCCCCATATTCTTCCTCTCAGTCATCTTTTGAGTCCCAAGTACACAAAAATACAATCCAAACCACTCAAAGTAACCAAATTGGTACTACCAACAATAACATATAAGCACCAACCCAAGAGAAAAAAGATAGCTTCTCCAAATCCTTACGAGAAAATCAACTTGGTCAATCATAAACCTGCATAAGAAAAAAAAAAAAGTCTGAATCAATCTTCATGAGAGTATCTCAATTTAGTAGTGATCAGTTGATATGGACAGTTACAACTAGCACGCGAACAACTAAACTAAAGAGAAAAAAAATAAAAGTTATTTCTGAAGCACCGTAAATTGTAGTACCAACAATCCCAGATTTTGAATTCGCTAAACAATGAAAACGCAAGAGTCAAAAGATGTTCTTTAGATCAAGAACCAAGAAAAAAAATAGATCTGAGACGTTTAATTTCAAGGAAACGAGATGGGGAAATCCCAGAAAGTCAAACACGTTAACACACAGTCCTGATTAAAAATAAATAAAGAAAAAAAGAAAAGCGAAATGAGAGAATCAATGTTATGGTTCGTTAAGCAGAGAAGAAGGGTAAAGCAAGTTTCACCGTGAAGAATGGGCAGAAACAGAGGCAAAGTGAGGGACTTTGGGTTTCGTCAACGCTCTGAATCTTGACAGGGTGCATAACTGAAAACTAGATCTTATTATATAACTTAATCTAAGACATAACGAATGTATTACAGAACGTATTTTCGTGTTCTCTTAATATATACTCTGCCCCAATTAATTCTGTGAGACCAAAATAAAAATAGTTATTTAGAAGACTTGGCATTTTCCATGCACTAAGTCTATCCTTCACCAACAAAACCAATCCATCATTACAAGTCAACAATCTCTAAATTTCCAGGAAAGGAGTATTCTGGTAGCTTTCCTACCTATTTAGCATGTTTCCTTGAAAATTAACGCAGCATCCACTTAATGGGATGTTCTATTACTTGCAAGTAAACTCCACCTTAGTTTCCATTGTCCCATCAGTCTTTACATGCTTTCCGCTTTACACAAGCACTTGAGAAATGCTCATCTGTTCCTTCATGTTCGTCCTTGACGGGTTTAAGAGACGTTACCCAACTACGCATGTTCCATCAGCCTATATATCTATATATATATATGTTACTGGAGATTGAAGAAGGGGAGAAAGCTAATGTCGACGGTCGACCAGCTTTGGCTTAATTGACGTTGCTACTCCCTCGCCGCATAATAATAATAATAATAATAACATTTTTTTGTTTTTTTTTTTGAGAAATCAAAATTGTATTATAGGCTCCCAAAAAAGATAGAAAGGCATAGATCGATGACTTCCCATGGTATTAGCTAATAATATCTTTGCAATGGTTCTAATCATCCAACGTCTACTATTTTGTATTCGGTCGTTTTTGACACCCCGAATTGCTCTCCTTGCATGCGAGAGCTTCTGCTAGGTTCTTTACTCCCTTTTGACTCTTTCATTGTAGCAGTTAGCAAGAGCTTCTGCTAGGTTCTTCACTCCCTTTTGAATCTTTCATTGTAGCAGTTAGCATCTCCTTTTAGGAATTCTCTAGTAAGTAGTAATCAATTCTCTCATACCTATTTGGGTCCGCAATGTACACTTTAAGATAATGCACGCAAAATATATGCCTAACACCCAATCTTTGTGGGTGTCATGGCACCATTTTTAGTTGGACAGAAACAATAAGAAAGTGATCCTTTCTTACTCCTTGGATTGAGAAAGCATGTATTGGGCACAAAATCAATCACCTCCAGGGACTCCAGTTATTAAAGGGTTGCTATGAGCCCTATTTTCAATGTTCAGTAAACATCACAATTGCGCATGTAACGCCCCAATATATACTCTAAAAGTATTATAGCATGTCTTTGATGTATTAAGAACTGAACATAATGAATTAAGTACATATAAATAGAGTAAGAGATATAATAGTACTTAATGTAAAAGACAAGGGTAAGCATGGATATACATACTTAGACGTGAAATATGTATGGAAATTTTTAATATATTTGCTTGGATTTATGAATGTGATGTGAGGGGAATTGATAAAAGAAGTATTCCGTAAGTAAATAGGATGTTTTTGGTTAATCGGATATATTTTTGTGTTGTTCTTGCATGATAAGACCGAAGTTAGTTGATTTGTGATGTGTACCTCGCTGAATGGATAAGTTCCATTGAATAGATTTCTGTAATTTGACCATATCTTAGCCTGTAGACCTCCAAATTGGATAATTTCAATTGAAGATTAAACTAGAGACATAGGTATAAAACTTTCATGAATGAACTAAAATCTGATTCTGCCTCTAAGAGTTTTGAATTATGTTTTGAAGTTGAGTTCTGGCTACTGTCCTTGTTTTCAAATAGCCTGTAGTTTTTGGGCTATAACTCCAGATATGATTAACCAAATTGTATGAAATTTATGCCATTAGAAACTTAAGACATAGGGGAATGAAATAAATTGATAAGATTATAGGCCAACGTGGGAATTAAAGGAAGAAGAAGCATCAATATGCAATTTTCCTAAAATCAACTCATGGACCAATGAGATTAAAGCATGTGTGTCCAATATAATTGTAAAACATGATCCAATATAATTTTAACATATAGTTCAATGGGATTAAAACATGCGTCTAAGACTAGAAAATTCATGAAAAGGCATATGGAGAGGGAAGATGATCGAAACTTTGATGGCTTAACTTTATATTTTTTTCTCCTCTCCATTTCATCTTCTTCATCCCATCATTTTTTACTTGGTGATTTAAGCAAAGCCAAAAAGGAAGGGAAGGAAAGCATTAGAAGAACTACTTTGCCAATTTTAAGGTTTGAGACTTCACTTATATAATACTCCCTATACAGAACCTACAACCATCCACACATATAGCAACCAAATTCATGTACATGCATTCAAGGTATACAATTATATTCAATACTATACATATGCACATTACAAAACTCCCCAATGCTTAACATTATCGTTTAATAGTAGTAATACATGTTTACATTTACATGGTAATCCAAAAGAAAACATACAATTTCCTTTAACTATTAGATGTACAATCATCTTTAACTAAAAATACCTTCTAAAAGTTCTTTTTTCTTCTATCTGTTGGCCTCGGTCCCTATAGATGTTCCCTGAACCTCACTCCTATGACTTGTACATACACAAATAAACACCTATGCTAAGCTTGAAAGCTTAGTGAAAAAAAAAACTTAGTTTGGATGACCACTCATAGCGGTTATCTGCCAAGCACACACATTCAAAAATATCACAACTCATATACCATAAATTCACATTCATGAACCAGACATTAATATTCAATGTTCATGTAAACAATGATGACATACTTAAACAAAGTACATAATGCAAATAAGCTTCAACATAGTATCTATATACTGAAAATGCATATTTATTAGCTAAATATTGATATTCAACGCTTATTGATAAAAATTATTAATATAATTGCACATCATTACAATTCATCAATACAACGAATACAAATGCTCATCAATACCAACTATTCATGTTGTCATATTGTATTTCTTATTTATGACTATTAAGTTTCCTTTCTATGTTAAGCCTGTACATTTTCTGTGGGTTTGGAAAACATGTGCTATGGATATCTGAAGATATTAAACTGTGGATACCCGAAAGGTATCAAACTGTGGATACCCGAAATTATCAAACTGTAGCACTTATACTATATCCCTATAGGTATGCCTATCTATCCACAACCAAGACAATATAGTAGGCACTATAACATTTCCTTTAATCATTTGCAAATTTCACAATTTATATATTAACAAATCATATGAACATTTCAAGTCATAAAATCTATATATGTATTCATACATGCAAGTCATAACTTACCACCATTAGGAGGGTGTCAAATTCACACTTGTATAATCATATGATACATAGATGAGCAATAAATATGCATACCAATCATTTATGTATGTGTAAGTCTTCTTTAGAATGCATTATGCTCAATCTTAAAGCCAATTCACATATGGTAAGTCCTGTTTCATTTATTTCTAGGTGTTTGAAAGGCTTCATACACATTCAAAGAGATTCAGATAAGATTCAGTAAAAATAGGAAATGGTGCAATTTGGGCTAAGCCCCCGGTGGTCTAAAAATAGGCAAACAATCAGTCCAGAAGCAAATTACATGACAGACTCCTCTTGTTCCTTAATATGAATATAGAAAACATTAGAATTAAAGTTTGAATTCTTCTAGAAATTCGTTACCATATATCTCTAGTTTCTATAGCATTGACAATCAGGCCATTTGGACTTTCCAATCATAAGATATCGACCAAATATCACAAATTGCTTCAAAATAGGGGCAACATCAGGTCACCATTTTTTATCTCAATTTTCCATGTCATAAAGCTAGAATTAAGTCAGAGTCTCTTTTAAAGATTTCTACTTCTATGTCTTATTTTTCATATGCAATTGAAATCACCAAATTTAGAGGTCCTTAAGCTTATTTATGACCTAAACAATGTGACTGGTTCAACAAACCCTAGACAAAATTCCACTACACGACAATCTCTTGTCATATTCAACCAATTCTATACAAGATAATACTAAAATAGCACCAAATTATCATCCCAGAAACTATTCCACATCTAAATGAATCTTTTTACACATTCAAATATACACAAATACATAAATTAACTAAGTGAAGTCTCAAACCTTAAAATTGGCAAAGTAGTTCTTCTAATGCTTTTCTTTCCCTTCCTCTTTGACTTTGCTTGAATCACCAAGTAAAAAATGATGGGATGAAGAAGGTAAAATGGAGAGGAGAAAATTTTGAAGTTAAGCCATCAAAGTTTCGTCCATCTTCCCTCTCCATATGCCTTTTCATGAATTTTCTACTCTTAGACATATGTTTCAATTCTATTAGACCATATGTCATAATCCTACTAGACCATGTGTTACAATCCCATTAGACCACGTGATATAATTCTATTGGACCATGTGTTATAATTAGACCATATGTTAAAATTATATTGGACTATGTGTTATAATTCTATTGGACCATGTGTTATAATTCTATTAGACACACATGCTTTAATCTTATTAGTCCATGAGTTGACTTTAGGAAAATTGCATATTGGTCCTTCTTCTTCCTTTAATTCCCACATTACCTTATAATCTTATCAATTTATTTCATTCCCTTGTGTCTTAAGTTTCTAATGGCTTAAATTTCATGCAATTTGGTTAATTATATCGAGAATTATACCCCAAAAGCTACAGGCTATTCGAAAATAAGGACAGTAGCCAGAACTCAACTTCAAAACAAAATTTATAAAGGCAAAGTCATATTTTAGTTCCTTCATGAAAGTTTTAAAGCTATGTCTCTAGTTTAATCTCCAATTAAATTTATCCAATTTGGAGGTTTACGTGCTAAGATATGGTCAAATTATAGAAATATATTTAGTAGAACCTATCCATTCATCGAGGTACACATCCTAAATCAACTAACTTCAGTCTTATCTGCAAGAACAACACAAAAATACATCCAATTTAACCAAAAACATCCCATTTACTTATGGAATACTTCTTTTATAAATTCCTCTCACATCACATTCATAAATTTAAGCAAACATATTAAAAATTTCTATACATATTTCACGTTTAAGTATGTATATCCATGTCGAAGCGAACAAATTATCCATTTACCTTTGTGTTTTACATTAAGTACCATTATATCTCTTACTATACTTAGATGTACTTAATTCATTATGTTCACTTCTGAATACACCCTAGACATGCTAAAATACTTCCAGGATATATGTTAGAGCGATACAGTGCAACTTTGGTAACATGAAGGTGGCATGTTGTGGGTTGTAAGGCTCCTTTAGTGCTATGTAATCATCAAACCGTATGTTATTATGGCTGGAAATACAGAAATAATTATATGCTGGGAAGTGGAGCTACGTTGATGGATAGCTTTTATATGGTGTTTGGATGGTGGTTACATGGTTCTTCGTAATGGTGACGTGGCTAAATCTGGTTGGTCGCATGAATATATGCATGGTATAAAGACACCTAGCCTTTGTCTTGCATGGGATAGTCAATTATAATATGTGTGTTTCGTTTTATTAATTAGACAGTTAATATATTAACTGTCCAAAGTAGTTGTAACTATCCAAACTGTCCCAATTATTAGGGACCTTATCATTTGAATGTTGTTGTCTATTGGGAAGTCTTTATATATATGTATAATCCCTCCAGACTATGTGTTGTATGTTTACGTATCTAGTACTTCAAATATTCTGCAATATCCCATTGGCTTATTTAATAATGTTATTCACGTTATTTGTCCCTTCTTTTGAAGCTTCATATAACATTGTCCACTAAAAGATTCCTCCAGGCATTGTTCTTCGTTCCTTGGTGATGGGAACTTAATTCATTATAAAAGACACCATTTTTTTCCCTTAGTAAGGTTATTTTCGTTACTTCCTTAAGGTGTGATTTTTGCTGGATCAACTGGGTAGAATTGATCACACTTACAAGGCATTTTCTTGAGAGTTGGCTAACCTCAAACTTAACCCTATAATAACTTAGTATCAGAGCATTGTTCAGAGATTTATGGGATACTTTTTTCACTTGGCAGAATGCGTTAGTGACAATGGTGGCATATTAGGACCTTGAAGCCATTAGGGAAAGGCTTGATATGTTGGAGCATGGTATGGAGGCCATTCTGGAAGATGAAACACAAAATTTGTTTGCTCATTTGGATCACTTAGGGGAGGCGATTCAAGCATTTCATTATCGAATAGATACAATATCAGCAGAAGCAAACAAAATAATGGGAGTTTTAGAGGATGCTTTGGCTCTCAGTAGGAACCATGGTGTTGTGGATGGTGGTAGCACTTGGACAAGGTTAAAAGTCACATTATTGGCCGAGGAGGAGGATAATAGTGAAGTTGCAATTATCATTCCATTGATGGTGGAAAAAGCACCTAGAAGTGGGACTATTATGACCAATGACAAGTAATTATGATGGCTATACATTGAAGGGAGTCTAGAGGGGCTTGTATAAGCTTCCTTCGGTGGTGATAAGGAGCAGCAAATAGACTTGTAATCCCATCTTGATTGGTTTAAATGGTGGCAAAGATGTTTGCTGTCAGTTGAAATTTACAAGTTAATAGTGGGTGTTGCCACTCCAGATTATTAACAAAATGACATGCAAGGGTGTGTCATTTTGGTATACATTTACTCAACATGTTGTGTTAGACTTTTATAGGGCAACAGGTGAGGTATTGGCCAGCTTTGGGAGCAAGTAGCCAAGGACAAACATGTTGAACAGATTCTGCATTTCGATTGCCAACGAAGAAGTTGGATTTCTTTTGGTGGGGGAGGGGAGGTTTTTGAGACCTTCTTTTCGATGTTTGGTAAATACCACAATTGCGCAACTTTGGCAACATGAAGGTGGCATATTGTGGCAAGTTGTAAGGCTTCTTTGGTGCTATTTAATCATCAAACCATATGGTTGGAAATAATTATTATATAATAATTATAAGTTGGGAAGTGGAGCTACATTGGTGGATAGTTTTCAGATGGTGTATAGACAATGGTTGCATGGTTCTGCACAATGGTGACGTGGCTGAATTTGGTTGGTTGCATGAATATAGGCATGGTGTAAGGACACCTGGCCTTTGTCTTGCATGGGATAGCCGATTGTAATTGCGTGTGTCATTTTATTGCTTAGGCAGTTAACATATTAACTGTCGAAAGTGGTTGTAAGTATCCAAACTATCCCAACAGTTCGGGACCTTATCATTTGAACGTTGTTATTTGTTGAGAAGTCTTTATATATGTGTATCATTCCTCCAGACCATGTGTTGTATGTTTACGTATCTAGTACTTCAAATATTCTGCAATATCCCATTGGCTTATTTAATAATGTTATTCACATTATTTGTTCTTTCTTTTGAAGCTTCGTATAACATAGTCCATTAAAAGATTCCTCCGGGCGTTGTTCTTCGATCCTAGGTGATGGGAATTTAATTCATTGTAAAGACAACCTTTTTGTCTTTTAGTAACATTATTTTCGTCACTTCCTTAATGTGTGGTTTTTGCTGGATCAATTGGATAGAATTGATCGTACTTATAGGTTTTTTTTTAATAGTTAACTAACCTCAAACTTAACGATGTAACATTTGCTATAAGGATTTTTTGTTTAAAGATTTCAAAAGCTTCAATAAGAAAGAGACAATCGCTTAGAATTACCAAATGTTTAGATAATGGCTTACCTTTTTCCATTATTTTTAACCCTTTAATTATTAAACCAAAATTTTATTATTCAATTATTTTTAATTTATTATATAACACAAGTTCCTATTTAGATAGAATAAGGACTCATTGTAGGACACTTCACGTCAGCAACATTAAAAGTAGAGAAAATGGGGAACTATAGTTTTAATAAATTCAAACTTTATGCATTTGACTGATATAATTTGTAGTTTAGGCAAGTATGCGTTTTTTTATTAATTTGATCTAGCTCATACAAATTGGGAGAGAGGATCCTAATTGGTGAATACTATATCTCTGTTATAGCTATTTCTATCTTCAAATTGTTGTTTTCGAGGCCCTTAGTCTTAATATAATCCAGCAAAGAACACGGTAGAATACAAAGAAACCAAACATGATCGCAACGTTAATCCACCTAGTGTCCTTGTCAAGTCCTCTACTCTTCAGGACATCATTGCCCGTAAGCAGACACTTGGACTGATCCTGACCATGCCAAGAGAAACACTCCCTTCTCAAACTCCAATACTCGTTTGTAAGAAGTGAATCCAAAGGGTACCTATACAAGGAAACATAATACATGAAGAGCCAATATCTTGGGATGTTCTCTTTTGGAATGAAATAGCCAGAGAAGAGAAAAAATGCTCCAAGAACTGTGCAAATCAGAGAATTCCCAGATATGAAGTCAGGAGACACTGCACTCAGGAAAAGAACCAGTGAACTAGCCATTAAGACAATGAGCCAAACCACAAAGGTGAAGAATGTGAAAGCAGAAACAGAAGGGTTGAGTCCTACGAGCCAATAGACTGGTATAGCAAAAAGAACAGCCACTGCAAACAAGAAAGGCAAGAAGATTATGGTGTTGGCTATCATGTAGGAGGATATTTTGTAGGCTCCTCTTGAGGCCTCTTTCATTAGAACTCGACGTTCTTGCAGGTATATGGGAAGAGCTTCGACCGTGGACGATAATAGAAAGCTGAGACTAAATGCAAATAGACCTAATCGCTCTGCAACTCCGCCTTCATCCTTCCTTACCTTTATGTACACACTTCCTAACCCAAGACCTCCCACAAGGGCTTGCATTGTTCTTGCCAAGAATAGCTGTTTTGTCCTGTAAATTACCTTCCAAAACCTGGAGCAAAGAAACATGATCTCGAACAAATCGAGATGATAAGAAATACCCCTTTGTTTGCAAGCTGCTGTTGCACCTTGTTGATGATCAGCTTGGCCATATCCTGTTTCTTCCAGAGGCCAAACTAGATATGATTCCGATTCATTGATATCCAGAGAAGAGTCGTTAGTTTTGGATTTTGAATCTTCCAGATTGTGCATAATTTCCATGGCATATTCTAGAGGGTTTAGCTGCATAGGAATTTGGAATCCCATGTTGTTTATGGTTTCTTCTAGTTGCTCTAAATTTCCATGGTGCACAACTGAGCCATGAGAGAGGATCAATAAATTAGGAATGTACTTGAGAATTCTGTAGCTTGGTTGGTGTATAGACAACAGAACTGTTCTTTCCTTTGTTTTTGCCATAGATGAAAGCAACTCAATCACTTGAAGAGCTGAACTACTATCGAGACCTGAAGTTGGCTCATCTAATAACAAAATTGGAGGGTCGTGAATCATATCAACTCCTATCGATACCCTTTTCTTCTCGCCTCCTGATATTCCTCTATTCTCTTCGTCACCAACAAAATTATCAGCTACATGCACGAGACCAAGATCTTGAATCAAGCTCTCTACTCTCTCTTCCTTCTCTTTTAAACTCATGTTTTTGAGCCTGAACAGAGCACTGAACATCAACGTTTCTTTTACCGTGAGTAAAGGAAGCAAATTATCCTCCTGTGCAACAAATCCGCATAGCTTTCTCAGCTGAGCTGGAGCAGTCACAAAGCGATCGTTTATCAATACGCTCTTGGACTGGAAGTCTTTATCTTTTACTCTTCCTGAGATTATCCGAAGAAGACTAGATTTTCCAGTACCACTTGGACCAACAATGGCAAGAATTTCACAACTTCTTGCCTCAAAAGAGACAGATTTAAGTATGCTGATAGGTTTAGGCTTTCGCACCAAGTGCATGAATGAAGTGCATAGTGAACTAGTAGTAGTGGTACAAATTGTGTAAGAAAGATTTCTTACAAGAAGTTTGTAGCAGAATTGTGACGGCTGAGATGGTGTTGGCGGCGGTGGAAGCGGTGGTGGTGAGTGGCTGAAAGAAGAGGAGGAACTGGTCGATTCCTCTTGGGAATCAGAAGTTGAGAAAAGTATAACAGAGTCCTCTTCAACTGTTGGTTGGTGGAAACAAGAAGCCATTTGTTTGTGATGGGCTTCGTGTGTATTGTTCATAGGAAAGCATATTTATGCATGTAACAATAAGAAAATGTGTAAAGTTGGCCAAGTTGAATGCCAACTTGGGGAAGTGGGGATGGTTGGACCAACCAGGTTGATTGTGAAAGAAGGTTAGATAGTGCTGCTTGTGAGTGTTTAATCAAATGTTTGGCAGTGTTTGGTGATCTAAGAAAGTTTGACTAATTTGGCAATCAGTCTGGATAATCCCTTGATTCATTAATATTATTTTCGTATGGAATTGGCAAGGTTATGAAAGCAAGCAACCTTGCCTCGTAGCCCAATTGTGGAATTACTTGGCTAAGCTAAAAGAAATGGTTATTAACGCTCTCTAGACTAAAAACGTTTAGGTAGAGTTGTCGATCCACCTGATCAGCTAATCTCGACGACTGAGTTTGCCATGATAGTTTGTTTCTTGTACTCGTTTTCAAGTCAGATTTATTCTTACAGCTTACTATTTATAAAATGTTTACTTGGTCTAGAAGTCCACTAGGGTTCTTTCAAACCTGTTCACAACTTGCAATATCCTCATACTGACAATTTGGTCTTCTGGTATGTCTAACGTGGTTTGTTTGCCAAATTGTCATTAAATTAACATCTTTGCTGTAAAACTTAATAGAATAGGAGTTGTCATTTTATTGAATTTGGAAGAAAATAATTATTTAAGTCATTTCTTGGTCAAGTTGTTATGCATCTTTTTCTTGTTTAATATTATGATGATTTATTAATTAAATAAATAGATGTAAAACTGTTATAAAAGATTAATAAAAAATTATAATTTAAAACAAAATTTATTCATGCCCCTAAGTCCAATATAGAAAAGGTTTTGGTTTATTGATTGAAAAATGGTTGGCATAAAAAATTTTGATGATTTTATTATTTAGGGATAGAAGACACAGAACTCCCCTATGGTTAAAATAATTTTAGTAAAATTTTCTAATCTTTAATTAAAAAAAAACTTCTCATGAATTTCAATTTGAAAGAAAAACTCCTATCAAACTTCCATTAAAATATACAGTGAAATACTAGTGACGTGAATATCCCACATGAAATAACCAAATGTTGCTAACATAATAATCCAATTTAATTCTTAAACTTGAATCGAACTAATTAAATTCAAATTAAAATAATAACTTTTTAATTATCTTAAATTATTAATTTAAGTTGACTTTAATTAGCTCTTTTAGATTTAAGAATTAAATTAGGTTGTCATATATGTTGTTTGATTGGTTTACGTATGATATTCATATATTGTGTGTAACATTGTTAATTTTTAATAAAAGTATAAGAGAAAGGATTTTTTAAAAATAAACTCAAATATTTTTTATACTTAATTATTAATTTAAGATAGCTCTCTATTGTTAAGCAGGAGAGTCAATAGAATCAAAACTCTTATTAATAAAGGAGGAGCGAGTCATACTTCATAAGAAGCTCTTAAAAAGTTGGCTCTATCCTATTTCAAAAATACCCTTAGTACTCTTAATATCTTTATCTCTATGCAGGTTACAAGTTCTCCCACGTGGGATAAGTCAGGACCTAAGTAAGCTTTCTTTCAATCCCTTTCATAATAAGAGACATTAAAGCAATCATATCAAGTATAAATCCTAATAAAGCCCTAGATCATATGATGGTCTAAATACATTCTTCTTTAAGAGAACAAGGCATTTGGTAGGGACACATTTATAAATTCAAATATGGAATTCTTTAACTAAAGAAAGAGGTTGAAAGAGATGAATACCCATACATGCCTTATTCCCAAAATTCCAAATATAACAACTATTTAAGACTATAGGCCTATCTCCTTTGAAGCACATCATCAACCCTAATTAAGGTGTTTTTTTTCCAAAGAAGAAGCATAGGGATAATGTAACGTCCCAAAAATTTCGATTTCATGAGTAATACTTTTTAAGTCGTGAATAGTATATCCCAAGGTGAATAGTGACACTCAAGACTCAAATTACATTTTATTTTATTTGACATCAGGCAATATTATTCAAGGATAGCATGAGGATCAAAGTAGAGCTCAAAACGATTTCGTTTGGAAGGTTTGACCAAGAGTTGACCAGTGGTCAAAATTTGACCGAGAAATGGTGAAAGTCAAACTCGAAAATATTAATGAAAATAAATGATATTAATTAAGGTCTTTATGTGAGTTTGATATTTTTATTATGGGTATTTTTATTGAGAAGAAGAAAAGAATTGATTAAAAGTTAAAGTTAGTTTTTTTTTAAATGAAAAAGAATTATTAAGGAACCACATATCATTTTCTTGGCACCTACCCTCTCTTTTTCACCAAGGAGTGCCGAGAACAACCATTTCTCCTTCTCCATTTTTCTTTCAATTTCTTTCATTTTCAAGCTAACTTTCTTTATTTTTAACTCCCAAATCAACTATTAAACACTAACCCAGGATCCCTAATTAAACTCACCATATCAACAAAAAGCTTGGGAAAAGATGAAGAAAAGGTATATTGGTATTCTTGATGAATAATACCCAAAAATTTATAAGGAAAGTTAATGAAGTTTTGATTATTTTTAGTACATGATTTTGGTATTGATGCATGCATTGATGAATAAAATGCATGAAATTGAATGTTTATGCAATATTATAAAAATAAAGAAGAGGAATTGAAGAGGAGAAAGAAAGAGAAGGAATAAGGAATTGTTGGTGAAATTTTAAGTCGATGGAAGCTTAATTTAAAGAATTGGACATCAATTTGGTATGTGTTTATGTAATTCTATTTTTTCTTGATAATTGTGTATAATGTAATTTAGGGTTCTTGAGATAAAATTGGGGGTTTATAAAATTATTGTTAAAAATATTTAATTGGATGCTAAATGAAGTAGTATATGTGATTAATTGAGATTTTGGACCTATAATTTGTATTTTTCCCAATCGGCATACAATATGTTTGAATTGAGAAACTTGATATACATGTTATTTTTGACTAATTAGTGAGATGAATATGTCTCGAATGTTGTATGAATTAAATTAAAATCAATAATGGAAGAAAAAAATGACATTTACTTTGACCGAATATGGAATAGCTTGAATAGGTTATTATGAGCTTTAATTATGAAATTTCAATGGAATTTAATTAGATTTGCCCCCCAGTAAAATAGATAGGAATTTGAGGAATATGATAAGGTTTGTATGCCAATTAAGGAGTTAGCAGTACTGCATCAATATATATGTTATCAGATTATATGACTCCAAGAGCTCGGTTCTGATATAAGATATTTGATTTGGGTTATGAACTGTATGGCTCCGAGAGCTCGACCTTAATATGTAAATATTAAAAAAAGGAAAGACTATATGGTTTCAAGAACCCGGTCCTATATTTTAAAATCCTACTTATCCAACTCGACAATATAATTTCATTGGATTTTACTTTAGGGCAATTACAAAAATATATACATATATATATGTATGACTAATGATTAAGTAACTTCAAATGAAAATAGTATTTGATTTTAAATTAAATTGTACAATTTATTGATCATTGTATAATAAGATATGAATTATTATAATAGATACATGCTTGTATTTCATAAATTGATATTAAATGCCTGTTTATATTTAGAAATAGATAAAGATATTTATATTTGAAAAATATTATATATTATGCATGTTATAGTTGAATGAATTGAATTGAATGAGAAATGAAATTGCTTGAACACTAGTAAGCCTATATCTTAGCATGTGAATTTTCTTTCTGTGCATAAGTTTTAAAGAGAATTAAAAGAAAGCTGTGATGGATCTACTACAAGATAAGAGTCATATAGAGGATCTCGGAAGACTTGGAGGTGGATGAACTACAACGTGTTATTTTTGTTTTTGGTTATGGTATATACACATAAAGAAGTGAAGGATTTTACAAGATTATATTTTGAATTATATACGAATACATGAAAGTTATGTATGAAATCTGGTTTAGATATATTGAAATGTATTGGAGGATGGGTAAATTATTTTGTCAAGGAGTTTAACATGGAGATGTAGAGTTGAGTAGCTTGCATGAGAAGTGTATTGAAGTTTCTTACAGGAGGTTTTAAGAAATATAAAGGAAACTTCATCTAAATTTTTTATAAAGTGAATAGTAATTGCTAGAATAATGAGGTTTTAAAAATGTTGTAGTTCGAAGTATTTAGTATTTAAGAATATGGTAACACTAAGTATGCCGATTCCATTATCGAGTATGGGTATTATAGATAATATACTTATTTTCCAACATCTTTTCAAGGATTATCATAAAAGCAAAGAAATAAGAAGTCGTTCCTTGAAAATAGACTTTAATATGGTTTTTGACTGAATCAATATAAGCTTCTTATTGACAAGTCTAAAGGCTTTTAGGTACTCAAATTAGTTTATTTTCTTGTTAGCGCAATATGGAACTAGCTCTTCAGACAATTTCTTAATTAATGGTGAGAATACATAAAGATTTAAGAGCAAGAAAGGTTTAAGACAAGGAGATCCATTACCTCCTTACCTATTCACAATTTACATTAAAGTTTTGAACAAACTAATCTCGCAAATAATAGAGCAAGAAAACGAGTTTATTTTCTACTATTAATGTAAGAAGTTGAATCCCTTTAATCTAACTTTTGCTAACGATCTTCTGATTTTTAATAAAGTCAACATTTAGTCAATTAAGTTATAAATGAACTCATTACATCTCCTAAAAAGAATATATAAGATTATTAATGGTCGTACTATTATTGCATTCCCTTTGAGAAAGTCTCAGAGATCCTTTTCTTAGTAGGGGGTTTATGAATAACAAAAGCACAGCTATAATAGCCTTTCTATCTAAATCATTTCATGTTTACCTAGTCTTCAGTGGTAGATTTGGTAACATTTTTTATTGGTTGTCTTATGTTCCTAATAAGTTGTATAATAGTTGTCATACTGAATCATATGCATAATGGGTTAGTTTAGACCGAACATAACCCTAGACAATTATCAATTATTTGTATAAATTATTTCTATATTACTTAGAAAAATCAATATAAAATTATAGTGTCTAGGCGATGAATCTTATCATTAAATAATTAGATTATATCATTGATTTTTTTACTATGGAAATTCCTATCTTATGTTAACATCTCTCTCAAGAATATTAACAATAATCCTTTAGTTCATTGATAGAAATCTTTCTAATTTAAAACCCTGGGATTGCATTTTCGATTTATGAATTTTGCTGTTAGATTTGACCCTAATCTAGAAGATGTATGTCAGCATACCTCTAAGTTTGCATGCAACTCTTTCCAATTATGTTAGATCTATTCTTACAAGAGGATTTCTCAATATCAATCATATGAAATCATATCATGCACTAATATTCCAGATATATTAGAACATGAATAAAATGTATAATTAATTCATAATAAATTAATAAATCTAATTATATTGAATAAAACATCAAAACATATTGTTACCATAAACTATGGTTCATCATACCTTTACACTAAACAAGTTTAGTTACTCTTAGAAAAAGAAATAAATAACAAACATGCAGAAGAGAAACTAGAAAACAAAGAAATCATAATTCTAAATCTCCTTTTCTTCTGATGAGTATTTTTGCAATTTTGGATTGGATGTAGCTTTATATCGAATCTCTTGATGTTAAGTTCATGTTTTCCTTTTCCCTTGATTAAAATCATCACCTCTAAATGTTGCTTACGACTTAAAATTGCTTAAAATCTTGATCCTCTCTTGTTTGCCTCCGTGCATGTCCTTTTATGGTAAAATTTAGGGCTTTTGTGATATACACGGTCACTTAAATGAGCTTGTAGAAGATCATGTATAATAAAAAACACTTGAATTCGCAATTTCACATTAGTATAGAGACTTACACCAGCAAGATAATATCAAGAGACATTGGTGCGTAACTCCACATGACCAGAACTCAAATTCTTTAATCTTCACACGTTTATAAAGACTTGCACTTTCACTGTACACGGTCATGTAAGTCCTTAGTTGCTTCAAATCTTTGTTTTATACCATGTTTTCATTCAAATTCTCCTCCTTTTGGTCCATGAAAGAAATTATAACCTATAAATGCACCTGGATATAATTAAATATAAAAATACAACAAAACTATAAGATATCAAGCAAATTACATTAAATATGAGTATATAATTATAGGCAAAAGGTTTTCCTCAAGCAAATCATAATCTAAATTATTATTCTTACAAACACCTATTCTTTATTAATCTTAACATGTTTGCCTATACTCTATGTCAACGTATCATATTAACCAAATTAACATAAAATTATAATCAAATTGTCTTAAACTAACTTCATAAGTCAATATCATTAGTAATCAAATCAATAATATTTTTGAAATCAAAAGCATAATTATTTACACCCTTACTAAGATTTCACTCAATGCACTTAAGTTTTTAAGGAAAAGTATCAAACTCTCAAATTAATTCATTGTATAACTCTTAACTATAAGCTTGCAATCATCATACCTTTACCACTTATAAGTAAACTATAAACAAAAGTTAAGAGGTTTTTATAAGGGTTTAATCGGGCTTAGGTAAGATATGATTGAGATAATATAATGGTTGCCAAAATTGAAAGAGATTTACAATAGATAAGATTACCAGAAAATTGTTCTTTCATAATATAGGTCCTTCATAATATGAATCCATTGGTACCATGCTTCAACACTTCTCTCTTTATTTTCTATTCTCTTGACTTGTTTTTTTTAGCATTCACCATATACCAAAATTAAGAAATATTGGACCTTTTCAAATTTCAAAATTCAAACAGTCAAGTAATTGTAAATTCTTTCTGGGTTCAAAACAATAAAAAGGCTTTAAGGTAAAATAGGATAAAGGTTAATAACTGGGTTATAATCAATGAAAAATACTAAGGCTAAAAATTGGTTATTCCTAAAGATAAATTATGGTAGGGTAATTATCAAAGAAATAGGCTTAAACAACTATTGAATCTAAGTGTCTTTATCACCTTAATGCTTCTAATTTAACAAATATGATCTCAATATATATAATAAAATCAAGTTCTAGAATTGTTCAAATATGCATAATAACACACATAAAAGAATAAAAGAGCTTAAAATTTTTGAAATTAGCTTTTAGGCTCAAAAGCTCACACAAAAAATGGTTATACTATGTGCATAAATAATATGAAATTTTAATTTAAATTGACTATCTCAATGACTACTAAAATATGACTTAGAAAAGTAAGTTTATTCTAATTATCATCCTGTTGCATACTAATTCAAATCAATAATCAATAATGAAATAAAGTATTTATGGACCTATTTTAACTAATTCAAGATATCAATCAATAAGATTTAATAACCAAGATTATAATAAACTTAAGAAAATTATTAACCTCTTCCTTACACTTAAAATTGTACATTGTCCCCAATGTACATAATATAAGCATATATGAATAAAAAGTGAGAAAGTGGAGTTTGGTACTTCCCTCAGTGATAAGAATTTTCTATTCTGGTTTTCATGAATTTCGAGATTGTCCTTCCAGTACTAGATACTAACATCCTTGCAAAATATAAAGAAAAAGGGATAAAAGATAAAAATAAAAATAAAAAATATGAAATAAAATTAACATTAACGTTTATGTTAGTCTTTCCTCATGTTAGTCTTTCCTTCTAATGTTGTATGGAATGGATGAATTGATTATAATGCTAAAATGGGAGAAGTTATTATGAAGTGTCACTCCTTATGGTTATAATGTATTGTTTATTATTGTTTTTATGGATGATTTCTTCTAATTCCTTGTGATTTATGTGGTTTATAATATGAAGACTTGAATTTAAGCTGTGAAATAAAGTTTTTGCATTCATCGTGGCTGATGTCACCTAGTTTTCAGTGGATGTTAATTTTTACACTTAATATTCCATTGAGTATTTTTCCTATTTCACTAGTTTTGATGGCTTTTGAACTATATGATCCAAATACTTCTCACCTTCTTTGGCCCCATTACAACCTTAAAAAGTACTTTTATGATTATGCATGTGAATCTTTAGTGGTGAAAAACTGAAATGATATGCAAAGTCATGAAATGTCTTAATCGTGAAAGGTGTTTAAGTGTAACTGTAGAATTATCCTGTATTTAAACACAAATTGTCAAAGTACACCCCTAGATTGCTTAGTTTTTGAAGGGAATGGTTATTAATTGATCATGAATAAAAGCATTAAATATTTAATTATTGTCATAATTTTAAAAGTTTTTCCTCTTTTCTTATGACTATTTGTTATTAGGAAATTTGGAAAAGGAGGAAGTGTTTTGGATTTTCATTTTGATTTTTAGTTTTTATCGAGGAAAGTCAAAAGCTAAGTGTGAGACAACTTAATAAGTACTTAATTGACTATATATTTACTCCTTTATATTAAGTGATTAATGTTATATTGTGCTTAAGATACTTATTTTGGTTCATATTTTGTCTTAGGCATAAGTTAGAGGAAGAAGAACAAAAATGAGTTAAAAACTATCCTTGGAGTTGTTATATCGATGTTTGATCTTATTTGCCTTTATGAAGTAAGAAAAGATGAATTAATGTGAAGATGGTACAAAGAATGCAAGAAATGAAGTTATTACATCTTACATGACCATGTATGGGACCGCGTAACTTACTATAAGTGTGTAGGAGTGCGAAAACATAGTTTCAAATACCTCTGCAACCTACATGGTTGTGTGTGGACATGTAAAAATTTGTAGCTCACTATGAACATGTAAGTTCATGATTCTAGCAATTTTTACACACACAGTCACCTACATGCTTATGTATATGATCGTGTATTATGATGGAACCCTAATTTTTAGTATAAAAGGGCATTTAAGAGCCCAAATGAGGCATGAAGACTATAGGAAAGAGGGCAAATTCCTTACCCTTTGGGGAGTTATGAGGAGTCAAACTTCATCCTTCCAGTTCAGAAGGGTATCAAGGCAGACAAATATGTTTGGGAACTGATTAAGCTAGCGATGTTGTTCTCTTTCTTTTGAAATTAATTATGTTATTCTATGATTAATGTTTTCATATTTATGTATGAATGACTTAGACACTCAAAATAAATTCTTCGTGTATGAACCCATTGCCAAAATCTACACTGTAATATATAATCATTGTAACACTGATTCACTTGCAGTAAATTAATGGCCTTGCATCATTGGGGATAACATAGCATAGGTTAAATAACTTGTTCTAGGTTGTCTGATAACTAAACCTAATTAAAGAGTTTGTTTTAATTAGATACAACCTACAAGCTGGATTCAAAACTCATTGGATAATTTTATCACTCTTGTAGTGTTTGATTTAATTTACCTTCAATTGTTTAGTTTTATTTTATTTTTTAATCAAATTCAAACAAAACCCCTCTCCCAAAAAACCACTTAGGATTGCATTAATCAATTCATAAATCTTATTATTAATTTTGATCTTAATCTAAAAGATTTATATCAAACTATCTCTAAGTTTACATGCAACTTATTTCAATTATGATAGATCTATTCATACAAAGAATTTCTCAATCTAAATTCCATAAAATCTTAGATGAAATCCTACACTAACAATACAAATTCAAGGATAATTAAAAAAGGTCTTTCCTAAGATTTATCTAATCCAAATACTAACAAAAGTTTAGTTCATAATTACAAAAAAATGGTATTAAAACCTAAGGAAAACCAAAAAAACTAACAGCTTGTTTGGTTCAAGGAATAGAATAGATAAGGAATATAATTAAATAGGTATTACTTTATTTGATTCAAGAAATGGAATAGATAAAGAATTTCTATGTCAATGTTTGGTTTGAAAATATAAACTTGGAATGATAAAAGAATAACCAACAAAAGGACCAAAATATCCTTATCTTTATCCTTATCCTTATCCTAATGACGATGGTGATTATTATTATTATTATTATTATTATTATTATTAAGAATAAGAAGAAGAAGAAGAAAATTAATAATAATATTATTATTATCAACGATTCCAAAGGAGACAAAAGTTAAAGTATGGATCTCAGGTAATCAGCGGAATAATGTTTCAGGGGAACTTATCCAAATACTTCCTAATTACAGCTTAAACAAGTCCAAAGAAGACACTTACTTTTGGACCTTGAACAATTCATCAATATTCACTAACAACTCCTTTAGAGCTTGTATTAGCAGTTGGCGTGATGGAGTTAATTTGTGAAAAGTTGATATGAAGAAGAACTTGCCCCCAAGATATCCCACCACCTATGGCTGATGTTCACGGGACGTCTCCTTACGCTAGACAGAGCAAACTATGTGCACAAGCCCCTAAGTCCATGCAATAACTCTATTTCGAGTGTTTCTACTCCAAAGAAATTTGGGATGCATTCCTCAACATCAATCAGATCTCTTTCAACTCTTGTATGGCTTAATTCTTTTAGAAGCCAAGCCATGGGGGATAAAGTTATATTTTAACTGTGGCATTCAGGACTACACTATTAACATGTGCAGAGACAAACTAGAAAATATTGAGAAAAGAATTTCGACCAGTCTATGTGACCAAGGGCAAAATCCTCAAGAGGACGAGCTTATTAACAACAAAGCCGAACGATGTAAGGTAGAACTAGCTCAAGCATGGAGAATCAAGAAAAAAGGCCTGCGCTATTATTTAGTTTACATCTCAAGATCCACTTCCCATTTTTCTGCTCTCCATAATTATACAAACATAAAATACAAGGAATAGAATTCGCATAATAGGAATCAAAGGTACTCACCTTATGCTCTTGGTTGATGCCCCCAATTATGGAATCAATCTGACATGTCCACAATATGCACAAATGTTAATCTCCTTTTGATTAATGAAAAACTTCCATAAGGCTTTATTTATTCACTATAACACTTGGGTCATAAACTTTTCACCATCACGTCATTTATTTATCGTCAGCACTCTCTAGATAAGAATTAGTCTGATCTTTGTTCTTCTGAACGTCAGTCTTCTACTAATAGAAAAAATCGAAGCCCTACAAACTTCAAGCATTCCAACAACTTTTTCCATTTAGCATACCTTTGTTATTATGCACTGTAGATAAAAGTCGAATACATCCTGTGGCACCTACTTGAAAATAGATTATTTGCAACCAAACGCACCTGCTATAAGCATCGAATCGTCACATTCTAAGGCTTTGAAGTTTGAATAATCTTTTCTTGCTCTTCCGTCACTCTTTGCATGTGCTTAATCTCGGACAAAGGTGACTAGCAAGCAACGCAACAGATATAAAAAGATCCTAGTATTTGACTAGCATGTATAGTTACACCATCTTCAAATAATAACAGAAACAACTATACCTATGTACAAGGAAACAGTTCACTTTAAGGAGAATCTGTCCTTCAAATTTTTTTACTTAAGTTTGACATATAGGCTGATTTTAAAACTAAAAAATTTTAATCTTCAAGCGTAACATATCAAATAAACATTAATGTATTTATCACGACGGAACTGGTGGGTTGTGGGCTTAACCTTGTTGTTTGGATTCGGACTTTTCTGTTTGATTTAGCCAAACTTTTTAGCCTTAAAAAGCAGAAACTTTCCACGATGTTTCTTAACGACCACCTCCACTTTAACTTAATTCTGTGACACCTTACACCATGATGAATTATCTTAAAGTGGTCGATCAGATCATTTTAAACACACTGATTTTGCTAAGCCAAAAAGAAATAACACCATATATTAAAAGAGGAATAACCAAACAACAATGATAACAACATCCCGTAAAAGTCCTGCTAAAATGCAAACTCTAGAGAGATCCGATAATATGTAATCTTACTCTTACCTGGTAGAGAGATTATTTCCAATAGATCTACGTGCACGTAGTCATGACATCAGTATAGATCTTATGCTTGAAAACTACATGATTGGTGTCAACCAACACCTACAGTATGTTTTCAATTGACTTTTGACTATTAATATACCCTATCTCTATTCTATATTATTCTTTATTAAATTGCATCTTTCTTGTTCTTCCCCAATTTTTTTATAATTACCTATGCAACACCTGACTTTCAAACACGTAAAACTTCTCTATTATCTGTATACCTCTTCATCGCCATACTTCTAATTATTTCAAGCATATCTCTTGTAAGTAATATCCACCCATTAAATGTTTCACTTATATTATTGTTGACAACTGGGCATTTCGATTGAAAATACGGATATCATCTTTCCTTCCTTTCCTTAGAATAGTTAAGCAATGTTGTTGCATAACCAGGTTTTATTTTGTCTAGTGTTTTTAACTCCTTATTGGAATCTTCTATGTAACATCCCCTCACTTATTGGAAAGGGTATTTTGGTAATTTGGGATGGATTAGGAGTGTCAAATAATGCATTGA
>JAOQML010000195.1:16572026-16586312 GCA_027568935.1 Erythroxylum urbanii | reverse complement strand
AGGAGGAGACCTGCGTCTATCTTCGGAGCACTGGCTACTGAGGCTCTTCAATTGTTTTATTAGTTGAAATGGGAGCCGTCCGATTCCAAGACTCGTTCTTGTTCTTCTTCTTGCTCCGGTTCTTCTTGCGTCGGTGTTGAAGTTTCTGTAGGTGAGGTAGCAGAAGAGTTTAGCAAGGTGGTGGGCATCGTCGGAAGCGACGGCGGCCATGGTGATTCGGGAGATGCACACACGTAGATCAGAGGCAGAGATGGTGGAACGAGAAGGCAAGAACTATAAGAGAGTGGCTACGCCCAACATTAGTGTTTCGATGAGAGGTAGAGAGGAGGGAGAGAGAACAGTTCGAGAAGCAGAAAGAAAATGGTTTGAGAGAGGAGTGAGAAGGAGAGAGA
The DNA here is from genome assembly GCA_027568935.1 of Erythroxylum urbanii. NCBI lineage: Eukaryota > Viridiplantae > Streptophyta > Magnoliopsida > Malpighiales > Erythroxylaceae > Erythroxylum > Erythroxylum urbanii. The sequence goes on along the minus strand of JAOQML010000195.1, from coordinate 16,585,920 downwards.
ATCGTTTGATCGTTTGAGAGAGGAGAAAGAAAATACTTTGACATAGGAGGGAGAGATGATCGTTTGACAACGAAGACGAGAAAAGGGCATTGTTTGCAGAGGGACAAAATTGCGTAGAAAACGATAGAAAAGTAGACAAAGCATGATAAGATGTCAAATTAAATTAAATGACAGAAAAGTAGACAGAGCGTGATAAGATGTCAAAAAATTAAATGATGCAAACCGTCGGATCAAAGGGATGAACGGGATGGATTTCGTGGTCGTCCATCCCGTTCGCCCTTAGTAAGTATACTTAATGAAGAACGACCTCCTGTTAAATAAGGATAACTGTGTAGTGTGTAGTATGTTAATCATATTATAAGTTTAAAAAAGAATGAGGAATTACCACTAAAAGCAGCTGAATTAACACAATCATTGCTAAATTAGAAATCTTATGTGATATGAGGAGCTTTGTAGTTGATCGTCGCTTCCACACCCCCACCACCTTGTGGAGTTGTACTGCTTCTGTTTCCATATTAATAAGGCTCCACGAAACTTGCACAACCAAGGAAGTGAATATACGAATGGGTTCATTGGATTCCTACAGTTTGAAGCATCAAAGTGCCTTAGGATTGATTTTATGACATTGGGATAAAAAAAAATGGCCCAAGACTGCCCCACCCACCAGGACTTCTGATCTCGAGTCACGACAAGCTTTCTTATACCCATATCCTTCATTTTCTAAACCAAATGTCGGTACAAAATATCATGACGTCTCAATTGCATGTACCAATCAATTAGAAGACCATCTCATAGAGAGGAGTATGATCAAATTCATAGATTCTATTTGTTTTTTATACCAGGGGTAAGTAAGTATTCCACTTTTTTTTTTTTTGTAATTATAACCGCTCTAATCCAATTCAGAAATTTATCAACAACTTGGTATTTATCTTCTCCAATATCCTTACACACTCTGCTGATCCTTTCTTTCCACATCGTGTATATGGCGGTTATGAAAGCTGCTTTAAGAAGTATAGCATTCTGCTGTCTAGGTTTGGTGAGAGTGAAGAATCAGCTCAATGTTTGCTCCCAATCATGTGTATGATTAACCATGTCTAACATGTGTTGAATTCTACCTCATACCACTTTGGAGTAACTACAAGTGAAGAAAAGGTCATTTCTATCTTCATCAATCTTCCTGCATAAGACACATATTGAATCTCGTTGACCAAACCATCTATTTTTCTTCCTTAACCTGTTTCTGATCACAAGCCAGGTGAATATAAAGGCTTTTCGATTTAATGAGTTCTTTTAAGGAAGATTGTATTAAGGCAAATATGGATAGATTAGGCTAAAAGCTCAAATTGGGGTTTAACATTTTTTAATTTGTTCAGTTTAGAATTTAAACTTATAACTTACTGAACGAAGGTTTAAACTTTTACAAGTTTACTCAATTTAAGGTTTTTTTAGATGAAAATTAAGAAGTGTCATCTACGAGCTGTTATAGACAAATTAGTTAGTTTTTAAATATCATGTTAAAAACACGTGAATTTTCTCGTTCACTTGCAGCAAAACCTGCGCTGGCTATTCGGTGTGATGCCCTTGGAGATAGTCAGGATAACTCCATGGGACTGGAGAACCGGGCAAAGGTAATTTGTGCAAGTCCATGGCAATGCAATACTCTCTTCCTCCCCTAAGTGATTAATTTCAATTTCTAACCTTTTCTTTTCCCAAAAAGTAATGTCCTCGAATATCATATTTATAGCTGGAGGCACGCTTAAGGAATCTTGAAGGAAGAGAATTAGGACAATCTTCCGGATCAACAAAAGGCAAGCCTAAAATAGAAGCTTATGACAAGGACCGAAAGAAGGGTGCTCGAGCATTGTTAACTGCTGGAAAAGTCGTAGTTTCATTCAACATAAGAATTCCTTGTTTGTTTCTATCTTATTTGGTTAAAATTGACTCTTTTTCTGTGGTGTAGGCTTATAATCCTTCTGCGGATTCTGTTCTTGCTGAGAATGCCGAAGAAACATCCCCAAAGAAGAGATCAGTGGAGATCGAAAAACTAGTGGAGGAGGTGCCAGTTACTGATAAGAAGAAAGAAAAGAAGAAAACTGAAGTCGATGAGGCAACATTGACAAACGATAGGAATTATGATTCTCAAGCAGAAGGTGAAGATGTTGCAAAGAAGGCAAAGAAAAAGAAGAAGAAACAAAAGGCCCAGACAGACGAGATGCAAAACGACAGTAAGAGCACAGATGCTGTTGAAAAGAAGAAGAGAAATGAAAGCACACAGAAGAAGGAGAAGCTGAAATGCCAAGCAAGAAAGAAAAGAAAAAGAAGAAAAAGAGTGAGGATTGAGAAAGTCTGAGAAGGGTCTTACCATATAGTTTTGGTAACTTTGAGCATGGTTCGTCTCCATGTAAAAGTTTGTGTTTTTTCTTGTCTACTTATTTCTGAATTCTTATGGGCACTATGAGCTTTTGAATAAAACTCCACTTATGATTGATAATTACAACCTACATTTCCTGAACCACTTTTGAAAGTCCCTTCCTTTTAAGCATTACAATTGGCATAAATACTTGTCCTTAATACCTTGCTACTAGTGGTCTAGCCTATTAGCCAGAAATCGGTAGGATTAGAGAATTTCAGTATACTATTAAGACAGTTGACTTGATCGAGTACAGCAAAAATCTTAGCACAAAAGTAGACATTTTTATGGAGATTACACAACTTCAAAGCCAAGTTTATAACCAAACAAACTTGGTTAGCTGTGGCAGAAGGTAGAATCACAAACAGCCAGTTCCCCAAAAACATGGATAATTGTCCATTCAAGCATCTACAAGCAATTTTGACATCCTATATTTTAACTACATAGATTTATGGTGGAAGATGCAAAGGTTGTGTCCTCCCTCAAATTCAAAATCTGCAAACCAAAAGTATTTACATCAACAAAGATCCAGTAACAAGTTTCATGTAAAATATCGAAAACAAAAATAGTCAAAAACAATTTGATTACCAGCCAATAAGATTACACGCTCTGCAGTTTTTTTGACATTTCTTTGACGTTTGAATCATCCTTTTCCTAGAATCAGGAAAATAAAAAATATATATACCCGTTTCCTAGATGAGAGGTAAAAGAATGAAATGGCTCACCACGGATTAAAAATCATCCTAGAACAACAGATGTGGCCGACGAACAAGCCCAAATCAGCACTAATGCCTAGAAATTCAGGGCTCCAAGTGGTGGGGAGAGTGTACACTGTGTCCACGTAGACATCAAGGACATAATCTGACTGCTTGAGAATGTTAACTTCTTCTGGGTCAAGCGAGGCAGCGAAGCCGTGAAAGGCAGATCTGAGTCCGAGGAAGAGGATAGAGATTGGAGGCTGGTGTTGTACCAGTCGTGGTGGGCAGCGTAGGACTCTGGCTTTGCGTTGTGTTTCATATGGACAGTGTAGGTTTGTTTGGTTGCTCCGGTGACGGAAATGGTTAAAAGGAGAGGAACAAAAGTTAGCAGCGACAGCAACACTTTCATAAAAATTTAAATGTTTTTGTTTGTTTTTTATTTTCTAAATATTCACGTGTTTTTTACGTGACATTTGAAGATTAACTAATTTGTCTATAACGGCGTATGTATGAAACTTCTTAATTTCTGTTCAAAAAAGCCTTAAATTGAGTAGACTCATAAAAAATTTAAATTTTTATTAAACAAGTTATAAGTTTAAGATCTAAACTGATCAAACTTAAAATATTAAGCCCCAATTTGAGCTTTTAACCGGAAAGATTATGTTAAAGATAGTATGATAGGATGCATTTGTGAATTTTCACTGCGATTTTGGGGTCTAAAGTATGTTATCTTCTCCACTAAGATCTAGTAAATATTCAAACCAACCAAACAAGCCTCTAAAATTTCCATTCCATTCTCCGTTATGAATAAGAGTTGATACTTTAGAGTTTGTTAGTAGTATGTTTCTCAGATGAGATAACTTTAGTTGGTGAATAAGAAGATTACATTGTATATATAAAATTTAACATATACATCAAATAAAAGTAAAATTAAAAGAAGTAGAGAAACAAAAACCTAGAACTTCATTCATTCGAATACGAGATACCCACTGTAATAGAACTTCATTCATTTGAATATGGGATACCCACTATAATTGCAATAACCCCAATTCTCATTTGATGCAAAATCCTTATCCTTGAGAAGAGTCTGATCATCAGCATCATTCAAATTCATTGCACTAAATGATATGTCAATACTTTCTCATCCAAAATTATCTTCCAAGTCACTTTTATCTATCAAAACCGGTCCTCAAAAACCCAATCCATCAAAAGATCAATATTATCAATGAAAATTGGATCTACTGAATTGCTTGCTCTACTAAGAGTCTTATTAAACAATAATATTAAATTATTAAAAAATTATAAGAAATTATATCTAACTTAATAATGATAATAATACGCCTTTCCTAAAGTTTTAAATTGTATCGAACAAAGACCAATTCATTCAATCTTTTGTGCACCAATCTATTCCTTTTCTTGGAATTGATGAATTTAAATATACTCCAAGTCTTTTCACAGTCTTTTACACTCATACATTGACTTAAAATTCACATTGTAAATCTTTGCAATTTTGAAACTTCACTTCTAAATTGGCCTCACCAAGAAACTATAAGTTGTAAGATAAAAAAAAGTAGCATTATAAACAAAATAAATGATTATTCATTTCAACAAATAACAAAAGTGAAAAATATATGCTTGGATTAAGTTTTGCTCTTTGTGAATAGCAATTGGCATCCTAAAATCCTTAGAAGCCTTATTATAAATCTCCATTTGTGAGCTTTGGAGATCTGAAATCATCTCATAAGCAATAACTGTTGTGATATTTAATAGCATTACCCTATTAAATTCAACTTTCTTTGTAAAACCTGGTCTGAAATAGACATTAAGATTCAAAAAATGCCTCAACTGCAAACAACGTAGAGTAAAGTTTCTTTTTCCATGCTGCAAACAACATAGAGTAAAGTTGTCTTTTTCATCTCTCATTGATGACTACAATATAAGATGTGTACAAAGAAGGCTTATTTTTTAGATTGTCCTTGATTGCTTCTTTCGCCCTTTAATAACCTATTGTTTCCTTTTTATCGCTATCAGCTAGATAAAGTACCCAAACTAAAGGCTCATATACTTAGATGAAAAATTGACATTGGGGCCAAATTTAGTATCTTCTAGTTTAATTATGGAAACCTCCAATTCAACTTTAGACTTAGCATACTGAGATGCAACTTACTTATCACCTGTAAACATATGTCTGAACTCTTTCGTTATCATAATAAAACATTGAAGTGATAAGAAATTTGATACAAATCTTGTAATAGTAGAACGACATAAATTCCTACAATTTGTAAAATCCTTTCTCATTAAATTCAAAACGTATACACAATTGTAGATGACCTTGGTCACCTTTTTTGCTTTCTACACAGTCTCATCAATAATAGGAAAATACCTAGCATCCCCTTTTTTTTCAGCATTGAGTCAATATAATGTGTAGCACAAGTCCAAAAAATAATTATATTTGCTTTGTAATCTTCTTTCAGCCGCTTTATATGCGGAATCATTGTCAGTAATAAACTAAACAATAGTTTCTAGCCTTACTTCATTCAAAATTTCATTGAATATTTCAAATAAAGTATTAGAATTCCTAAGAAGACTAGATGCATCAATAGACTTAAAAAAAATGAAGTCCTTTATAGAATAAACCAAAAATTAACAATCAGCTCATGTCTCTTTTTTGTACAACCATCACATATGATTGAACACTCATAAGTAGCCTAAGTCATTCTTCTTTCATCCAAATAATTTTTAATTTCATAAACAAACTACTCAAAAGTTTACATATGTAGTCATCAATTGAAGGAGCTTTGTATCTCAAATCGTAAGAGGCTATAACATCTACCACAAGTTGATAATAATAAGACTGAAAAGCATTAAATGTTCCTAAATCATACTACCATTTAGCCATTGCCCTATCCACATTATGAACCATTTCTCTTAGTTGTAGGGCACTAAGAATTGAATGTTAAGCTCCAAGAGTTGTTTGTGGTGCAAAAAAATTTGACACTCGCATTCTTATTTTCCTAACATCAAGTTTAGATGCAACATTCACTTCTTATTGGGTAGAAATACTACCACTTTCAGCATTTCAATAATCATCTTGAACACTATTAAACAAACTTCCACTACCATTTTCATAATTCAATCTCTCATTTCTATCTTTCTTATGTTGATACTCTTCAAGCAAAGTTTTTATTTGTCATTTCACATCATGACTTACATTTTTACAAGGTTCCACACCTCCTTTAACCCCAGCTAAATGCTTCTTTAATTTGGTGATTCCTCCCCCTTTCAAATGCTTGTTACAAAACAAGTAAATGGTATGGTTCTTCATACAAGAGAACAATGAAACATGAGCCCAAATTGGATCATTGTATCTTTCTAAAGCGGTTGAATTGTCAAGAGTGCTTGAACTTCCTTCCATTTATTTATAAAGTAAATGAAGATATATATCAAAATAAAGAACACATAATTTCATTATTAACTACTATCACAAAATATGTATTATTTAACTCAAATGTCTAAACTAACTCAATTAGACAATACACATATACATCTTATATAATGTAACTTATTTGTATGATTATGCATACACACTTCAATTAATCCAACATAATTTACCAATAAGTAAAAAAACCAACAATTCAAGTATTCAACAGACACGATTACACAATACATGTATGCATCTTATATATTATAACTCATTTGATGTGATTATATCATTCAACAATAAATTAAAGACATACACTCACAACTATAATATATGCAGCTTCAACCATAACTCACAACTATAAGTTTACAACTTACTTTATGTAATCTCATAACTCAACTATGAACTAATATATTTTGTTTACTTATACGATTTTATTTAAATGCTTATAATTAGTTTGTTTTCTTAACTAATTTTGCTCAACATTGTTATTAAAATTCTAATTCCCAACTTTAATTTAACAATCTTTCAATCACCAATTTTAATCAGCATTCTTAATTTATTACCCAAATTTTTCAATGCATTAATTATTTTGATAAATTGACAATGTTTAAGTTATATTGAAATTGCACTAACTCATACAACAATTGCAACTTTCAAATCCAAATTTTCCAATGCATTAGTTTTCTTCATAAATTGAAAATATCTAAGTTATATTAAATTCAACCAACTCACACATAAACAATTCCAAATTTCAAATCCAAATTTTCCAAGGCATTAATTTTTTTTCATAAATTGACAATGCCTAAATTATATATTGAAATTGAACTAACTCACACAAACAATTTCAATTTTCAAAATCAAATTTCCCAACTCACACAAACATCTTTTTTTTTATTTACAAAATGGTGCTTCAACTTTTTGAGAGAGAAATGAAAAGAGTAAGTTGAAAAAAGTTGCAAAATGGTCCTTTAATATTGGCCGGTATCACCCGAAATTGCCAATACCGACGACCAGTACCAATGAGGCCAGTTTCCTATTGTTTCCTGGCAAGAACTATAAACGTTGCAAGTAGTGATAACACAACATATTTAGTATATCTTGAATTTACATTATTAATTAAGAAAAAGGAACTTCTGACCATTCACAGAACAAGTGGTCTTAGTCCAGAATACAAACGTGGACGAATGATAAGGAAAGTTAAGAAGCAGACTACAAGAGATTATACTGATCATCAGAAGGAGAGAGCAGTTAAACAGGACTAGGTAATTAATCTCAGTCTTAAATGCCACTGACGAAGCCGAAGAAGTCTAGAGTTGCATAGATTAAACTCCATTTCCTGCCGAAACCAAAAGTAGATAGCATGTGAGATTATAGATCATAATTAGAAAAATGCTCTGCTACCGTAAAACACTCTTGATCCATCTTTTTTCTGCTTTTCAAGCTCTAGTTTACTGCTATGGTTTCGACTTCTGTCGCTGCTGCGGTCTTCGCGTTCGGGCTTATCAAGATCCATAGGGAGCTTCATCTTGGCCAAAGATTCAGTAAACTGTTGCATGCTTCTCATGTACATGTCTACTATTTGCTGCTGCATTGCAGTTTGTTCAGTTTCAAGGCTGATACTCCCCAATGGAGCTGAAAATACTTCACCAAATTTCGCCGAGATCATGTCTTCCTTGTGATTCTCGTCTTCCTTGCTCGAACCAAAATTTAAGTCCTTTTCCTCTTTGATTTCATTTCCTTTCTTTGAGGTTGGTGTTTCAGGACATGCACAAGAGCCATGATTGGATTCTGTGGTGACTGATACATTAAGGGAGCTAGAGGATTGACCGCACAGTAGACCCTTTTTTTCAATTGAATCTGAGGAAATCCTATCATCACTTAAGCTCGTTGTTGTGGAGCTCAAGAAACCAGAATTCTGAATGCTACCATTTGGAGAACCTAAAACTCCTCGGTTTTCTTCAGAAGAATTCATGATCATTTCATAGTCATCAACAACAGGTTGAGGAGAGGCTCCAAGATGAAGAAATGAACCAGGCTTGGAACCCAAACCATCAAAGTACTCAGAGACCATCTGCTGATTCTCTCTAACAACATTAATATCAGGAAACTCAATCCTAGAGTATTCGATAGGATCCAACCCAACTTCAGATGTCTTTCTATCAAGCAAAACAACCTCTGACGATATAGAAGAGTTGGCAGCTGTTGATGGGCTAACAGGCAAAGTTATGTCCAAGAAAAGTGTCAATTTGACAGTGCCTGCAGGAGAGTGAAATAGATCAGTAGAGGATAGGCTATAATCATGAGTCATCTTTCCTTTGCCAGCTACTTCAGAAAGTGGAACTAAAGCAAATCCCAAGAGCTGATCCTCCATGTAAGTTCTAGCTCTACTAAGCATCCACATCTCACATTTTAGGACTGCATCAAGTTGACTGACTTTCATGATCAGCTTTTCATTGAATTCAGGATTTTTTCCACCTCCGTTGATGATCCTTGTTGACAGGGTCTCGTATGGATTGTAAGTAAGAGAGAACTTGGCATAGACATCTTGATTGTCATAAATACAGATGTTGTGAATATTCCTGGCATAGTGGACGAAAATTTCAACGACTCCTGAAAACTCAGAATCACCATCTGTATCTCCCATCAAGTTGGAGTTTGGATTATACTGGAATCCAGACGACTGATTGAAAGTATCCATCACAAGACAATAGAGTTCGTAATATGCTGAGCTGATAGATCAGAACACAAGCGAGGTGACTCGGAGATCAAACAGATGATTTTATTTCCCTTCTGAATACGGGTTGCTTGAACAAGATTAAGAAGATACAAACGCATGAAACTGGAGGCAAATTTCAGAAAAATAAGAATGGTTCTTTTAGATTCAAAAAGGAGCGCAAAATGGCCTGAACAGAAGAGCTAAATAACAGAGTTGTTTCACAAAGAAGATATGTAATAGATTGCTTACAGTGCATAAGAAGTCTCTCGCTCTATGTCTGTCTGCCTCTTTCTCTCTCTCTCCCCTGTGACACCTTTTGCTCATGCTTTGTTGACTACATTATTCGACGAATTCAAGGAGAAGCCAAGGACAAAGAAAAGAAAATTGGGGAGAGAGAGAATTACAAGGGAATGGAAGAGCTTGGTTCGTGCAACGTGCAAGTTGAGAGAGGGTGGGAGTGGGTAGTTGGTGAGAATCGAAGAGAGAAGGCAAAGAATTGAAAAGAAAGATGCTGATGAGTGATGATGACGTTAAGGTTGTTTCCATATGCCCACTTCTTTCATTGTTTTTCTTTCACGTAGGGAAGTTTGGTGAAGGATAGAGATTTTTGGAAGGCTTTCCATATGCAATTGCTTTGCTTAACATTGCAGCTTCCACTTCCAATGACTTATGTTTGCTCCACTGAGGTAGTTGGAGGTCCCTCCACCTGTCCCATCTCCATTATCATTTCCTCCACCTATTTATTTCTCACATATGCTCTCCAAAGCCTCGAGACAATATTAAGACTTCTTTTCAGTTTCTTTTCCCACGCCATGTTCTTGTGCAATGGATTCCAAGTAAAGAATTCCGTGTTGTGAAGAAGTATATGATGCATTCAAAGTACTTTACGCGTATTCATCATAATTCACTATCAACAACCAAACCCTATGAACAGTTTTCCTGAAATTTATTTCCGTTATTCAAAGTCTTCACCGTTTTAGCTACTAATTTAGGCCAAGTTTGGTCTTGAACTTCATAGTTTTAGGTTGGTCTCGGTAATACACTAAGAATTATACCCTTTGTATATTTTTTTGATACTTTTATATTTTGAAAATTGTATTCTTTGCTTTCTTAATTAATACTATATATTCATCAACTCAAAATTTTAGTTTATAATTATTTTATAGAATTATGAAAAAGTCAAATCTTTCATTATTAAATATTTTATAAAATAGTAATAAATAATTATTTATATGCATAACTAAGGCATGCCAATATTTAATTAATTTGGCATGTTAATTCTTCGCTAGTTTTCTTGAGTTGTTTCATATTTAATAATCCTTTCAATATAATATTAGAATGTAAGATATTTATATTCGTTTTCGCTTATGTTAAAAAGTAAGGTGTGTTGCTTGATGCAAGGAGGGAATGTTCTAAGCTTTGGCAAATAAGAAAATTTTGTTAAAATCCAACTGTGGTCGAATCATTGGTACAGTGAAATTTTTTTTTTACAAATTTCGATTCGAATCTCGATAATTGAATAACTTTAACAAAACAAACACAATTATAAAAATTGTACTCTGTTCGCGTTTCTGTTGAAAATCCTTTGAAAATTTTTCCGGTTTGTCAACCACAAGCTATTCATTTGTCCAGCCTCTGATAGCATCCACATAACAACTTCTCAAAACCTTTGAAAGAAAGGAAGTAAGAGTGCTAGCTCCATTATCTTTTCTTCCTATTAATAGAAAAATCATTATGGTGATTTTGTAATTTTATTAAAATTAAATTCCTTAACCATAATTTCAATCGCACAGTAATTATTTCAGGGATTTTACCTTTAGTATTAAAATATCAAATGTAATTAAATTAATACATAAAGAAAAAGAAAGCCTTTTCTTTAATTAAATAATAATGTCATACATCAAATTGCATCCAAATGATTGGTTGCAAAGGCATAAACTAACAATCTCTCATTTGCACTAAAGTCAATCTCTCATGTATCTAATATCATATCCATCTATATGTTGATCATGTCTCTTTTGAGACAATCACTTAGTGAGAGAATCTGCACGATTCTCTTCAGTGGGAACTCGCTCTAATGCTATGTCTTTCTACTCCACTATCTCCCTGATCAAGTGAAACTTTCTGAGTACATGTTTGGACTGTTGATGAGATCTTGGTTCTTTTGCCTACACAATAGCACCGTTGTTGACACAGTACAATACTAAAGGCTCAACAATGTTAGGAATCACTCCAAGTTCAGTAATGAACTTCTTGATCCAAACAACTTCCTTTGCCGCCTCTAACACTAAAATGTTCTCTGCCTCGGTCATTAAATCTACAATAGTTGATTGTTTGGAACTTTTCTAACTTACCGTACCACCATTTATAGTGAAGATGTACCTTGACTGTGATCTGCAATCATCGGTATCTGACTGGAAACTAACATTTAAATATCCTTGAACTCTCAGTTTAACTCTTCCATAGATTAAAAAAAAACATCTCTAGTTCTTCTCAAGTACTTTAAGTTTTTTTCCATAGTCGTCCAGTGACTCTCACCTGGATTAGCTTAAAACTTGCTCGTTATGTTCAAAGCATAAAAGATATCTGGTCTAGTACATAGCATCGCATATATGATTGATCTAATTTCTAAAGCATATGGAATACAATCCATTTTATCTCTCTTCTCTTGTGTTTTTGGACACATAATCTGTGAGAGAGAAATTTCATGCGACATGGGTAAGAATCTCCTCTTGGAATTCTCCATCCTAAGCCTCTTTAATACTTTGTCTATGTATGTGGATTAGGATAATCAAGCAACCTCTTTCATCTATCTCTATAGATCTTTATTCCCAAAATATAGGCTACTTCTCTCATATCTTTCTTGGAGAAACTCTTAGATAACCAAATATTTACGGATTGAAGCATAGCTATGTCGTTTCCAATTACCAATATGTCATCCACATATAACACTAAGAAAATGATTACATTCCCACAAACCTTCTTTATAGACACATAGTTCATCCATATTTTTTATAAAATCGAAATCTTTGATTGTCTAATCAAAACAGATGTTCCAACTTCATGACGCTTGCTTAAGTCCATAAATAGATTGCAACTTGCATACTTGATAGAAAAATCTCTTAGATTCAAAATCTTTAGGTTGTGTCATATACCCATCTTCGTGCAAATTCCCATTAAGAATGCAGTTTTAACATCCATCTGCCAGATCTCATAATCATGATTTGCAACTATAGCCAGTAAGATCCTCGTGGACTTTAACATAGCTACTGGCGAAAAGATTTCATCAAAATCAATTCCTTATTTTTATTTGTAACCTTTAGCCACTAACCTCGCTTTGTACGTATGTATATTACCATCCATGTCAATTTTTCTCTTAAAAATACAGTTGCACCCAATAGGTACAATACCATCAAGTGCATCCACTATTATAAGAAAATCATAAATTAGCGTCAGAAATTTACCGATGGAATAAAAACTGTAGCTATTTACCGACGGAATACAAAAGACCGTCGGTACATACGTTGTCAAAGTTTAGATATAACGACGGAAAAATTGTCAACGGTGAAACTGGAAGGAAGAAATTTCGCACAAAATCTCCGACGACATATAGCGACGACGTAACCGTTCCCATCGATAAAAATTGCGAGAATGCTTCCTACAATTAAATAGATTCAGACATTTACCGACATAAATTATTCAGTCGGTGAGTTTGGCTCAGGGTCGGCTATTTACCGACGAAATAGCGTCCGTCGTTAAATTGATATCTAGTTTACCGACGGACAATGTGTTCCATCGCAAAATTAAACGGCAAGACGTCAAGGTTAAATATTTGATAAATTTAAATGTCGCTGAAATTTTGGTTTCCATCAATAATTGAAGACTGGTTAATAAATAAAACGACGTTGTTTGGTTTAAAACCAAACAACGTCATTTTGTTCTTTGTCTTTAACCCGACGAATACCACCCCTATTTTCTTCTTCTTCTTTCCTCCGTCGCCGTCATCTGTTTTGGATGATTATCCTTGCTTCCACCGTCGTTTTCTACGCGTTTTCTGGCCCATCGTGCATTGTTTTTTGGTAAGCTCTCTATTCGGTGTATTTTTCTCCAAAAAACACAACTTTTATATATGAATCGTGGGTGTTTTGGGTGGTCAGTTTTTTTTGTGATTATTGTTGTTGTATGCCAATTTTTGTGTCATTATTGGTTGATTTGTTGTTTACATGTATTATTGTTGGTAAATAATGGAAAAATGCATTTGTTTTGTGGTTAGTTAGAGATTATACATATTGCCTATGAGGTGTTCGATAAAATGCCCCTTATGATTGTTGTAATTGTTGTAATAAAAATTTGTTGTAATGCTTTGAAGTGTGAATTTGAGAATTTCAGATTGAGGATTTGAGATTGAAGTGTAAATTTTAGGATTTGAGATTGAAATGAAATGAAATTATTGAAATGAAATTGTTGAAATAAAGTGTGTATTTAAGATTGAAGTGTGTATTTGAGATTGAAGAGAAAAGATTGTGTAATTGAAGTGTGTATATGAATTGTGTATTTGAAATTGAATTATGTATTTGAAGTGTATATTTGAGATTGTATATTTGAAGTGTATATTTAATTTGAAGTGTGTATTAAATTTATTATTA
>JAOQML010000195.1:16526699-16559362 GCA_027568935.1 Erythroxylum urbanii | reverse complement strand
CATCTAAATTCAATTCCCAATTCAATTAAACCCTAACCTAACATCTAATTGCATTAAACATTAACCCAAAATAATTATAATAACATTTAATTAAAATAATTGCATTAACCTAAACAAAAAATAATTTTAACGAAAAAATTTAACAAAGAATACCTCAAGGATTCAAGGAAGCAGTCGGCAGAAGTGAAGATGAACGACAGTGGGCGGTGGTTGACGGGACGCTGGCGGGCTGGCGAGTGGTGGCCGGTGGTTTGGGCAGTGGCGGCGTTACCGGGTAAAGAAGGAGAAACTCAGAAATGGTTCAGACGTCGTTGACTAGTTTCGTTCAGATGGAGGAGATGGTGGCGTGCAGTGCAGGCTGGCGGGGAACTAGGGAAGGCAAGGAGTGAAGGAGATGTGAGCATCGGGCGCTGGGCAAGGAGTGGCGGTGGCGGCCGGTGGTGGCAAGCGGGCTGGCGGTGGCGAAACTGGGGAGCCAAGGCTGGCGCGGGGGCTTGTCCCTCGTTAGCTCCGCCCCTGCGATTATGTATCTATTAGTCTACTTGATGTTGTTAATTACATCAATGGTAATAAAAATGTCTTTCATCATGTTTAGATCCATATATGAATACGAAAAGGTTTACTTATGGTACATATTTGATTCTAAGGTCTATTTTTTCTTTGGCCCAAATATTTGAATTTGAATTAAAGAGTATGTTAAACAAATAAGAGATTGGCCTCTCACGTGTGCAATCACCTATATTATTTAGAGTAAATTATATTTTAAAACTCAAACTCTGTTTAATTTTATAGGTCTGGCTATAATCAGAATTTACAAGACTGGCTACAACGAAACTTCCAATTTAATGTAAAGATCGTCCACCATTAACTCTTTTGTCAGTAATGTTGTCACTTTACACATCAGCATACATGTAGAAATTAAAATAATTAGAAAATATAATAGTGACCTATAAGAGTTTATGCATTTCTATTGATACGGAGTTGTCAGAGATGTTTGTCGATGGAAATGATGTTTTGTCGTCAATGGTAGATTATGAGCTCAAAATAATCTCTAATGACTATCCAAATCTGCAGAGAATAGTTGTAATTAGCGTGAGTAAAAATGGGTTGGTAAGTGTTACGAGTAAGTGCGAGCCAATGCAAGAGATGGGAGTTACATTGTTGTGAGGAGATGTTCTACATGAAAGATTCTGGAAATTTTAAAACTGATTGGTTGCTTTATTAAGTTTTACTGTTCAGTGATGTTTGATATTGGCTTGACGATATTGGCACAAAGTTGTCAGATTGGCGAAGCTTAAGTTACGTTGGAGTAAAAGCAATAATCCAATGTTAAGAAATACTTGAGGAGTTGACTCTTAATTCAATGTTGTCTGTGATTTCATTCTATGGAAATTTGAAGACTTTGAGGCTTAAATATGAATTCATTCAAATTTGGATAGGGAGGAGCATTTGAGATGTTTTTGCTCTTGAAGACTTGTATTTAAAGTAGTGTCAAATGAGGGAAAAGTAGGGATTGAAGGCTTTGCTTAGCGTTTTTGCTTTTGTAAGGGAAATAGTTTTTAGGACAACTTTGACTTGGAGGATAATGATCTTGGCCTTGGTAGTGTATATAGGTATAGAAAATTATTTTTATAAAGGCATTGAGCATTGGATTGATATTTTCTGTAATTCTAACTAGTATCGAAAAATTAAGTGAAATTCATTTACCAAGATGAATGATAATGAGAGGGTTTAAACTTCTATTTAATAGGGAAAAAAAGAAATTAGCTTGGATTAATAAAATAATCCTTGTATTTATCTTAAATTCTCATATATAAGTTAAGTATTAAAATAGATTAATCAACTTAAATTAGATATTAAATATGTTTCAACTAATAGTTGTACGGTATTTGTAAGTGAAAATGAGTTAATATCATAATATATGACTCCCACATAAATTCAAACAAAAAACATAAAAATATAAGTAAAAAAATACCAACTTATACTATGTGAAATATGAGAGATTATATAAACCTGATTGCTTAAGTTTAGTTCTTACAATTTATACTTTAATTTTTGGTACTTTAAGATGTTTTTAAAATATTGTGCGATAATTTATGGAGAAATTCTGAAATAACAAATTAAATTAATTCAAAAGAATTTAGTACTGAAAAAGGTCACAATGATTAAGAAAATCACATATTTAGATTTTAAGATATATTAATGAGCTCGTCATTAGTCCTTCCACATTTGAGTTAGGCATAAAAGTAAATAGGATTGGATAGCCCACGATTGGTTAAGCCATATCTAAAAGCTACTTTCGATAGTTAACCTGATTATGAAGCAAGTGAATCCGATAGAAAGGTAAAGGAATTGCTCGAGGAAACACAAGTTTTGGCCTGTTGAAAACAAAAACAAATTCGTTTTTAAGTATGAGATTTATCCTGTTGACGCATCATACTCCGTCTATAAATTACTAACACGAACACCATAAGAGGGTTTGCTCGTTTCATGACAAGATGTGAAGTCGAAGAGAGTGAACTTGCTATCTAACTAG
The DNA here is from genome assembly GCA_027568935.1 of Erythroxylum urbanii. Taxonomy (NCBI): domain Eukaryota; kingdom Viridiplantae; phylum Streptophyta; class Magnoliopsida; order Malpighiales; family Erythroxylaceae; genus Erythroxylum; species Erythroxylum urbanii. The sequence continues at coordinate 16,556,826 of JAOQML010000195.1, read as the reverse complement.
CATCAAGATTTGCTGGCCATTTCCAACCACAATTCACATACATATATTACATTGTAGTTTCTGCAAAAGTGAGAAATTCTACCAGCACCAGTCTATTACAAATCTCCATCTAGTATTGACACAGGTAGCACTTGAATTTCTTTTTACAACGAGAACGTTAAAACACTGCAAAACTAAAGTTAAAAAGCGGGGGCACATCGGCATTTAGGAGTCAGAATCAAATTTCTACCACAAGAATGTTTAACGAGGGCAGAAAGGGGGAAATAAGATAATGGAACACAAAATGGAAGTAAATAAGATGGAATTATATGCAATGCTGAAGAATGTACAACAAGACCCCTTTCAGGTGCGCCATCTTCAATCAATTCCATGGCGGAGATGATGGTCTATAAATAAAATCTTGTGATGACGTGCCATAGTTTAAGTCAAGGTTGTGGAGCTGTTCCATCAATTGAGAGCGCCTTTCCTTGAAGAAATCAAGTCGAGTTGTTAATTCTACCAAAGCCGAAGATGCTGCTGATGGATGCCTGGGATAATCAACCACCTGCACCACAGGCGACCATTGATGCAAGTTGTATGTGAATAAGTGACACATTGGGTTCAGCTCAAACTTTTCAAAATCACCATAGACAGAAGAATACATAAAGCATGAATTAATAGCAAGAAAATATCTACCTCCACTACTCTGGAGGTGGAGGGAGCAGAATCAACACCATAAAGCTCATCCACAGATGTAGACACCTCGGTACTTTTAGAGTCACTCAGGCTTGTTGATTCTATGAATTGCTTTCGAGTAGCCTGCCTGCTGCTGCCTCCAGTTGCTGCCGCTGGTCCTTTGACATTCCTCCATTCGGCTCCTAGCACACTCTCCTGGATATAGATGGCCATACATTTAAGTTTCAGTAAATTGAATTGTTAGCTACAAAGAACACAAGTGAGTGGCAATTGACTTTTGCAAACAAAGACAACTGGAGACAAGGTGAAAAAAAAATTAGCAGCAACAAGAATCACTGGAGAGACTTTAACTATGATTTGGATTGCAGACTGCTACTACAGAAACAACCCCCTCAAGCAGCTTTATGTCAAAATGTAACTCCTATCTCATGAAATAATAGTTAGCAAGCTCATCTCCCTCATAATATACCTACACAAGTACTCTCACACATGAACTTATCACACGTGGACAATTTTCAGAAGGTACTGTATGTACCTGCAAGGTTTACAAAAACAACTATCAAAAGCATAAGCTTGTAGAGCAGTGAACCTTAAACAGTGAAAATGTTACAAATAATTGGCAGCTACAATTATGAAGGAAACCAACTGGAAAATCAGAGATCCCTTCTTCAATGTCTCAAAAATATAACATCCTCAGAAACAGCTATGTTGTACCTCAGTTCTCTGTTTCCTTTCATGATTGACAAAAGCAAGGGTTGTATCAAAATCTTGCTGAATAAATCTCCTGAATGCCAATTAGGATAAGAGGACATAAGAAATTTGTAAATGTAATGGCAGTCAGATTGAATTACAACAAAGCAACATCTATTTCACAATTCACTTATCACGTAAAAGTGAAGGTGCACAAAACAAAAATTCAGTAATAATATTTCTTTTTTCGCAATGCAGGGAAAAAAAAAAGATCTGTTGTTCTTACTTTCATCACCACATAACATGATGAAAACATTTGTTTATGCTTCAGAGTTTATCAATATCAGGCTGCTAATGCTAACCAACTTTTCTTCCTTCTACTTACTGCATTTTCTATTTCCGTCACATCAAATTTTCATAGTTTTGTCTTAATACTCTGACAACAAAATCAAAGAGGTAGTTTCTGTTAATCTAATAAGAATTAATGGGAGAATGATGTTTGCTAATTCTCATGTTTATAGTTATTTCTCAATTGTAGTTCTCACTTAAATTTCCCATTAAACCGATACGAAGTTAAATTTCCCATTAAACCGATGTGAACTTCCTATTAGTTTCAGTAATAATATAATTTTACTATTTAGAGACCAATAATCATCAAAAAAAGTCCAAGATAAATTTTCTTAAGTAGAGTCAATGGAAAGAGCTTTGTTTCCGTGCTCTTAATAGTAGATAGATTTCAATAAGAAAAGACAAAAATATAAGAATATAAATAGTAAGAGGACTAAAAACATAACCAACTCAAGGTAAAATATGTAAATTACAAGAACACATGCCTTAATACCAACAAACAAACTGATGGATACAAATAGAGAGAAGCATATACATATGCAGATGCACGTGGAAAATGCACATGAAGACAATATGTTGTCCACTCACTGTTGAGGATTATGATTTTGGACAAGTTGACATCGATCACATGCATCAGAAAGGGAGCCATAGTGTTGCTGTCGCTGTTGATTAAGTTGATGGTGGAGTTCTGCAACTTTTTGCTTTAACCTAGCCACATCCGCTTCAGCAAGAGCAATCTCCTCAAGCTCGGCCCTTGTCTTCACATCAGTTTTAAATATTAAGTATGTATTGTTTAAGCTTTAAAATAAAAAAAGAAAGGAAAAAATGGAAGTAGCTCAAGTACAAACTTTAGAGTCCATGTTCCTTGAACCAGAGAACTGTCCAGAAGACATGCTCAAGCCAACTTCCAATGCAGCTCTGAGATCCCTTTCTGCTTGAAGCTGCTCTTGCAATCTTGAGACCTAAGGCCATTTATTGGTTAGAAGACACACAAGAAAGAAACTAAACCAAAGAATTCATTTTTGGTCAAGGTAAATAAAGCAATTCCTTATCATTTGTCCAGTCAAACCAATCTTAGTCAATTGCAATCACATCTAAAAATGTCTGCCATAAGAGGATTAGCAAATTTAACATAATAACAAAGAAGTCTGTAACATCAAATCTAAGAAAGTCCACAATATGTATATCAGATATAAAAACTGCTTGGGTACAGGAAGATGAAAGAAGTACCAAACCAGTAATAAAAACATACATCTTGCTCAAGTGCCAACCGGCGTTCATGCAGAGCTTGCTTCCTACGCTCTAAACTAGCTTGCAAAATTGCATTTCCTCTTGCCTATAAGAGGGTACAAACCTCAGTCAGCTCAGAAAGCCAATATAACAGAAATATGCAAACTGCACAATCAATGAAGGTCACATACCTCCTTTGCAATTCTGTGTTTCAAATCATTTTTTGTGATCTCAAGCCTCTGAATAGCAAGCCTATACATGATTTCGTCATATAGTTATCAATCAAATAAAAAACTAATTGAAGATGACAGACGATGCTTCAAGAATATCAAATAAGTTGATTCAACTAAACTAGATTGTTAAGAGCAATTATGACTTTTCAAAGCAATGTGACGAAGTACATCTGGTAAAAGTGCTATCATGCTTCTCGTTGATTGCAATAGAACTGCATCTTTCATTTGAAACAACCATCAATTTACATTTCGTTTGGAATCTTATTGTATGATATTGCAAAAGACAAAACAGAGTGACTTATTAATTAGGTTTAAGTCCTCTAGTTATGTTAGCAGGGAAATACTATTTAACCATAATACTCCAAACTGGGATACTTTCTATATAGGATCTATAATATAATTATACTAAATCTCTAATGCTCTTCCTCAAGTTGGAGTAGAAACGCTTGAACTGTTTACAGGTTGTAGTTCTTTCCAATATACATAGAGTTGGAACATTCAACATACAATTCTTCACCCATAGAAATCTTTAGAATACCACTCTTCATCGTTGGAAGAGTTTCGTTAAAACTCTGAACATCATACAACTCTTGACCCTTGGAAGAATTTGTTCAAGACATGGTTGAACCACCGCTAGCAAAGTTAGTTCTAGTGAAGATGGCAACCGGCAATTGAGTTCTTCAATACTCATGAGTGAACTCTTAAGTTGGTATACTCATGAGTGAACTCTTAAGTTGATAATTTCGCTCCATAAAACAAAATCCTTTAAAAGTTACCCAAAACATACGATTCAATAGAAGAACAAAGGACAAACATAATATTCAATAGAAGAACAAAGGAAAAATCTTTGGGATGAAATGTGATGCAAAAGAGCTTAGAGTTTATACAAGAAATTTAAAAAAGCACAAAATTATTCAACCACAAGGTTTATTTGGTGGAATGAAGAGTGAGACTTAAGATGACAAAAAGACAATAAGGGCTAAAATTTAGGTTATGCTAAGATTCCGAATTAGATAGAAAGTAGTACTAGTAGTAATAGTAGTAGCAGTAGTAGTAGTAATAGTTAGATATGTTATCCTAGTTGTAGTTATGTTAACTTATTTGTTTATGACTTAAACTTATAAATTTTTACAAAAATAGAATTTAAATTTGTTAGGAACCCTTTTATACTATAAAGATTTTTAAAACTTTTCTATAAATATGGGTACTCAGCACTTCAATAATAACATCCTCAAAATTTTTATATAAATTTGAGCTTTCAACTTAAAATGCTTTCTTCTAAGAGTAATTCTTGGATCCTAAGAGTTATTCCTAATTTTCCACCCTTCATTAGTTGTGTTGCTCAATAAATTCCAACAATTTAATCCAAATTTCCAGCAATCAAAACCCTAAATTCCAGCCATATCGAACCCTAAAATCCAGCTATACCTAAATCCAAAATTCCAACATTTCTAGCTGAAATCCAAACCTGAAACTTGATATTTCAGCAGCCTAATGACAGCCATATTTCCTAGCTTCCGCGAGTATTAGCTACTAATTGATATTTCTTCTATTTGTCTTGCATCAAAATGAAAGATATCAATAGTACCATTGGTGGCAATATAAACAATGTAATGAACAGTACCACACTTTATTTTCCACTCCATAAAGTAGTCCTCCTTTTGTTTCTTTTTCCCTAGTGTTTCTCAAACTCTGGTGTAAGAGAGAAAATAGAGTACCTAGTTATTGATTCGGCATTAATCCTCCACTTATAGTAGTAGTACAGTACAAGTTAACCCTGTTATTCCAAAATAGTGTACTTCCTCTGTAGCATCTACTAATAGTACAATACAAGTTAACCCTGTTATTCCACAATAATGAACTTCCTCTATAGCATCTACACTATATCTATACTAAATCTCTAGCAGATATGTTTTCCAATTTGTAAGTTTCGATGGAGGATATCCATTACTTAAAAAGATAAATAAGGGATGGTGGTAAGTAGCATTAGAATCAGAAAAGTACGTCATATTATAACTGTACACCCGATCATGTTCTCTATTAAATAAGTATATCAGTGACATACTTGTAAAGACCACATTTAAATGGCAAGAAGAATATTGCTGAGATGATGAATGCTTTAGTTTAAGCTAGCATGCAGTATGAGACAAAGACCATGATGATTTTACAATTTTTTACACCAAATGGCATATATTTATGCTGCCAAAGAGCTCAAAACATTAGGAACTTACTCTTCTTCTCCAGAAGAATCAACTGATTCCACCGATGGGGTTTTTCTAACCTGTATAAAGGTCAGTAACTATCATTACATTTCAAATAAAGAAATGCCAAATCAATATAGATGGAAGAAAATTATTGCTTATTGTGGTTTAATCTTCTATCAAAAAGTCCATTCAAATATTCATATAAGATTGGATCTTAAAGGTAAGGTACATCAAGAGAATCAGCCCATAGTGTATATTTAAAGAAAAATGTTTCTTGATGATTCTGATTCAATCAAAGAAGCAGACTGTCAATAACCAAAAATGCAAGTGAAAGAGGCGTTATTTATAGGTCCATATTGCTCATTCAGACATTGGTCTGACATTCTTCAACCCTTTCCATCAAAGTATTTGACAAATTTCATTCTCAATCTTCTTATGCTAACAATCCCCTCAAAAACCATTTTTACATTCAGAAGAAAGGGCATAACATCAAAGAACTTTCTCAGCAGAAAATTCATAAAAGAACTTTACCAACTTGAAACATTTTTCCATGTAATGTCTGAAATAATAGTCTCCACTAATAGTGTCGAGTATCGATGATGACTTACATTGCTTCTTCCCCAGAATGTTGATCGCTTCCCATTGGAAATGGAGGATGTCACTTTGCCAGCTGACTTCTCAGTAGAGGATTCTATTCCAGATGTGGGCAAGGTAAGAACAGGATCGGTTGAAGATAGAATTTCCCCCATTGACCGGTACGATTCACCAGCAGGTAATATACTAGAAACATTCTCATTAATCAAATTTTCATTTCCTTTATTCTGTTTTTGTTGCTCAACGTGTTGAATATTAGGATCTCTAGCTTGGTGGGAAGCGACAGGTAAACTTAAACTCTCAGCAGAAACATGATTATTTCTAGGTGAGCCAGCATCTGAATCATCACCACCAAAAGCCTGCATTTGGGGTTTACACACATCAATCAAATTATTACCATGAGAAATTCTTTGAATAATGCCGAACTTAAGAAAATATTGATGTGACATCATCATTTAAGAGCTATATCAATCTCCTTTACAACAAAATTTAAACTTTGCAGTTCAAATGTGGGAGATAGGACAAGTACATAAATGGTCCGAGAAGGTCATGAAGAAATTAAGAGAGAGATTTGAGCTTCAATAGACAATAAGCAGTTGTGTCTGCTGTACCCAAAATCATGAAGTAATGACGGAGGGTTAGAGAACAGTGTTAAGAAATAATTGGTGTCAAGAATCATATATGGGTAGTTATGTAAATAATTTTAATATGTATGTAACACATAATGGTGATTAAGATTAAACCTAATCACCACTTTCGCCCAATTGACATAGTATCCAAGCCAAAAAATGAAACCTAGCCTCTCCTCTCTGCAGTTCCCACTCTTGGCAGGAACACTCTTTATCACCACCTCTTTCCTTTTCTCAGCTTCTCTCTTTTTTATTCTGCCCCAAGTCACTTTCTGTCCATATCTGCAGCTCTAACAAGCATCCAGGATACTGACCTCACTCATTGTTTGAATAAGTGAACAACACATGGTTTCGTTATAGGCTTCACAATTGTCATAACCTCATAAGTCCCACAATCTACCTTCCAGCCAACAACACATGATTCTTGTTTGAAGCAATTGGTTCTTATTTATCAATAAACATCCATCTCCCAGCATCACATGGTTCCAAAAAAAAAAAAACCTAAAATTGGCCTAAAATCCATTTGAATCTATCTCTCTCCTGTCAGCGTTGGAATTGTTGCTAGTCTTCAGCCATTGATTTCTCTGTCTCACTTGGTCTTCCGTCAACATCATCACTTCTAGACTTGTTCAATTTTTTCAATTTCTTTAACTAAAAAAAAAAATCACCTCTCACATGTCCTCTTGTACAATTGTGGATTACCCTCCTCCTCCTCTTCTACTGTAATTGGAGTAAACCCTCTGTTCTTTTTAGCATGCCTCAATTTTCAGCCATCCAGTGATTATTATTAGCCCCTTATTGATATAAATTACTCCTTTTGATCCACTATTATTCTCATTTGATTCTGTGCTCAGGGAGTTGAGATTCACCTTACCACTCCCATCTCTAATCTCTTTCCAAATGAGTTTTTCACTAGACTCATGTGGATGTAATATTATTGCCTATTTTATTCGGTATCATGGACAACTCGATAATCTCCTTATTTCAAGAATGTGATGTCATTTGGTCAAGCATCCCATATGTTAACACAAGACTCTACACATATCTTGGAAACTATTAATGCTCCAATATTTTCAACAAAGTACTACAGAACTTACCACCTATTTTGGTCAATTCTAAGCAATTGGTACATATTTTTATGAATCAATGCCCTTAATTATTGACCTCACTGAGTAGACTCATCAACACAAAATTTTCCTCATCAAAGTACTTCTAGCTGGTCTTCATTCTAAATTAAATTTAATCAATGCTCGACTACTTAGTACTAAAATTATGCCATTTGTATATGAAGCATACACTCAACTACTTCAAGTTACACCTATTTCATTAATCTCCAATTGATCCTATCAGCTTCTCAGCAGTCTTCCGTGCTTCCAATGATTATCCTCCAACTGCCACATTGCTAGTTCAAGTAACACCTTTTCAAGGGACACTAGTTGTCAAGGAGGTTGTAGCAACCATGGAGGCAAATGTCGTGGAGGTTGTGGCTTATTTTTCAAGTATTGTTGACATGTTTGATAAGAGTACCATTCTCTATATAGATATCCTCCTCAGTCTACAATTATCACCCATCAAACACTCTTGCTTACATCGACTTTAATTAATCCTCTACCAATTGTGCTTTTGCAGTCACCATATCTAAAAGAAGAGTATATCTGTTAGGTCGTGCGCCTCAATGTTTGAAACTCAACCAACTAACATTAAAATTTATTTTCCTCTACTAATACCTAGAATGGACCTTGGACTTTTGATTCAGGTGCTTCTATCACATGCCCTAAAACGTCTCAACTTTGTCTTCTATTTACACTTGTAATATCCTTCCCAATTGCTAATTGGAACTGCTCTACTTACTTACTCGTTATCTTTGTCTTTTGTCTTAAATGCTCATAATTATTCCTATCTTAGTTCACCTAATTCACTCATTAAATTTTTATGTAACCTTTTGTCTTTAAACAATGTAGACTGTATTGCTTATCTAGGTCACCTCCATCTCCCACCGAATTTGTTACAGCTTACTCTCCTTTGTTGGAACACAATTATTTTCGTCACTCGTCTTTGTCAATTAACAACTACTACTTAGCTTGTATGTCAAAAACTTCTTACTAAAAAGTCAAGTTGATTTATTCATTATTTTTTCAACAATTCTATAATGAAATAAAATCTCACTTTGATGTTCCTCTTCAAACTTTGTGCAATGATAATGCTTGAGTAGATATCTACAAACTTCTAGACTTTCTTTGCTACATATGGCATTCTCAACCATACTTCTTGCTCACAACGCTCAATTAAATGGTGTTGCTCAGCCTAAAAATAGTCATTGGTTAGAAACCTTGCATACTATGCTACTATATATGCATGTTCCCTCATTGCATTGGTTAACATGGTGTAGTTAGACAAATGCTTACCATCCATTATTCTCCAAAATAAGTCCCCTCACTCAATGTTATTTCCTAATGCACCACCACATCGTCTTCCTCTCTGTCAATTTGGTTGCATATGTTTTGTCCCTCTCCTTGGATTCGATCCTACACGACTCTCTCCAAATGTAGAAATTTGTATTTTTCTTGCCTAACCTAGGCTTTAAAAAGGATGTTTGTTCTATTCACTAGTCTTTGAATATAATCCCAATTACCTTTCCCTACTACTAAATCTCCGACATCCTACTCTCCATCTCCATTTGTTCATCCTCTTTCTAGCAATCCTTAACCTTTAAATACTATAGTCTTTTGACCTCTTCTCCACCCCCAACAAATCTAAGAGTCTATACATGGCGATATAATGCTCCACAGGGTTTGTAAACATCCCCATCAAGTAAGTGTCAATGCGAGCCTTAGGCTATATGTACTTCACATACCATTACTTTGCCTACCTTTTCATATCCACAATCCTCTAAAGTGGATTTACATATTGTTCTTGGCGGTCTTACACTCTTCACCATATTTCTTCCTTAATCTCCTTGATATACTACATCTATTTCGAAGTTGTCTTCTAATTATGTTCCTTAGACAATATTTGAGGCTGTGAATTAGGCAAGATGCAGTGCATGAGATGATAATTCATTGGAATTGTACTTAGGATCTTATAAGGCTAACTCATGATAAGAGTTGTAGACGCGTGTTTATATTTAAAGGTCTTCTAAATGAGACTACCAATGGGCTTAGGGCTCATATAGTGGCCAAAGGCTATGCTCAAATCTTTGGTCTAGATTATGAGTAAAAATTCTCTAATCTCGTGAAGATTACTTCAGTTCATCTTGTGATCTCTCTTAACTACCCGTTTTACTTGGCCCTTCCATTAACATGATATTAAGAATGCATTTCTTCATGGTAACCTTTAGCAGGAAGTTTACATGGAGCAACCATCGGAGTTTGCTGGTCAGGGGGAGTATGACTATCTCCTTAAGAAATCAATATATGGCCTCAAACAATCTTTCATACATGGTTTGAAAGATTAAGTATAGAGCACAGAGACTCATATATTGTCAATTGGATCATCTTATGTTTTATTTCTATGGAGAACAAAGACTTATCCTCAGAATTGCCTATACAAATGATATTATATTTACTAGAAATGATTCAATTATGATCTCTAAAGTAGAGATCTACCTACAACAACAATTCCAAACCAAGGACCTCATCCCTTTAGAGTATTATATAGGCATTGAGGTAACAAGGCCCAAGAAAGGCATCTACTTTCTTGAGATGGAATATTATCTTGATTTGATGGAGGGGACAAGATTATTTAGATCTAATCCCATACATACTCACATAGATCCCAAATATTTGACATGCATTTAATCTGGAGGAGACATATTTTGATCTAGCCAATATTTTAGATTAGTTGAAAAGTTATCACACCTCACTATTACTAAGACTTGATATTGCCTTGGTAGTGAGCATGGTGGGTGGGTTTATATCCTCTCCTAGTGTTGAACATTGGGAGGGAGTATTATGCATTGTTCATTACATCAAAAGGACTCCTAAATAAGGACTTATTATAATTATCACCCCACTAATATACTGGGAGGTGCAGATGCACATTATATACATTCTACTTCAGGATATTATGTATTTGTGTGAGAAGATCCATAACCATAGAAGAATAAAAAGTAGAACCTGGTGACTTTTTTTAGTGCATTAGCTGAATACAAGACTATGTGAAATGCACATACGATTTATTGTGGATGCATCACTTTTAGGAGGAAACTGGATTTTGTTCCCCTAAACTTACTCTACCATACCTATCATATGAGACTAATATGGAATATCAAGCAGTGCTACATATTGCTTCCATTTTAGTCTATTACTGGAGGATGAAACATATAATAGTAGATTGTCATTTCATCAAAGAAAATTTATATCGAGAGAACTAATCACAAAATTCATTATAAGGTTGACTTTTTTAATAAATCATTATAAGGTCCAAGAGTTTCATATCTTTATATTAAACTAGGCATTGACAATAACTATACTTCAGTTTGAAAGGGAGTGTTAAAAGTATAAAACATATTGATGATTAGGTTAAACCTAATTCACTACTTTCCTCTAATTTACAATTGAAAATAGAAATAGGGTGTAAATTGTAGATGGTTGTCAATTACTAAAGAAATATTTAATTATCACTCTTAGGAAAGAAAGGATTACATAAATAGAAATTAAATTCTATAAATCTCTATCCATCCACAAAACTTAATTTTCTAGTCCATGAAAAACCATTGTCAACTCAATCCTAATTGAACTCGGACTCTACCTAGACTTTAGAAGGAAATGGAAACAAGCAAAGGAAAATAATTGAAATAAAAAATGTTAAGTTTGAAGGATAAACTCAAATTCTAAACTATTTATATTCAACATGACGAGAAAATGATGTGGAAAGAGAAATTCCTGCTAGATCTTTTTTTTACTTGGAAATTTGGAGGATGGCAAAATGAAAGTGAGGAAATCAGTATTTTCTAGGCCTAAGTGGAATGTAATGAAAATATGAAATGACATGGTTCCAAGTTCCAAAAAATAGTTTTCAAGCAATGAAGTGCCCAAAAACAAAATTGTCAATTAGTATCATTAAGCTTAAGAGAGAACCTTATAATCATAAAGGTCACTGCCACCATAACCACTACTTTCACTTAATTTTCCACTGATCGCACATTCAGCATCTTCATCTGTATCTTGACCAATTTCATTCTCTGCATCATGGTAGCCATTGTCTTTTATGTCAGTATTTTCATCATCAGAGGAATCTTCACTCCCACTATTTTCAATCCGAGAATCAGCTGAAATGGAACATCTTTGTAAATTTTCATCCTGAAATAATGAGAGACATTGTTACCAAAAAAAGGTAGGCTGGACAAGACACTTGAATCTACCATCTATTTTAGGATTTCTCTCACATAAAACTGACGTTTACTGATTTACAGCAGACTGGTAGGACAAACATACAATCTACAGTAAGAGCACTGATGTCAGCTTGCTAGCTTTATCATTACTTTTACTTTCTAGCTTAGCTCCATAAATTTCCAATGGTAATTGAACTTAGCAAACAATGGTATTATGAAGTATGTGATTCTTTCCTCTAAAGCATACAAACCTAATTGACACCAATAAACAAAACAATTTAAGATACAGCAAACTCTGCCAAAACTTCAGATTTATACTACCAACAATTGCATACCACCAAGAATATCAAATATTACAACACAATCAAATTGCAAATATCTTACATCAAAAATATTCTCATACTCCTCCAAAAGTGTAGTAACGATTGCTTGAGCATTATTAGCTGCATTTGCAGCAGCAAGAAGCTGAGAAGAATTATCTCCATTAATATCAAACTCATCCTCCAATTCGCATTCACCCGCTAATAAAGGGCGCAATAGCAAGGGTGCCATACAAGCAGCAACAGCAGATGAAGTCATTCTATTCTCTTGAGAATGAGAGGAAATAATATGCATCATCTTCAATATTCTGCAAAGCACCCATGGAAAATTAATATTCAGATTAACGCAGACGTTTACATGTGCAAGCACGTGAAGAAAACTTTTGAGAAAATTTGAAAAACAAGAACGTATGAATATTAAAATTTTCATATTCAAGCTTCCTTGAGCAGCATTCTCGAATATAAGTTCAAAATACACATGGCAAAAATTTTCAAAACGCTTAATCTTATACCCTAGACAAAGAGAATTCAGATGTTCAAATGCCGAATTGGTTGTTCATGTTAACAAAGCACATTTGATATGAGCAGACAGCTTCAATCCAGTATAAGTTGCTAATACTGAATTTGAATAATTTTGCACAGTGATGTTCCACTGCTCCCTCACATAAACTTTTTAATAGAAGAATAGCTCTCAAGTGTGTAAAAAGTTAAGAAACGTTTAAATTGGATAATCGATCACTGTATCTTTATCTGTCAACGGTAATCATTTAATCATCAATTGCTAAAAGCAACAAGCCCAAGCATGAAAGATAATAAGGAAAACCGGAATCGAAAAAGAAAAAGAGATAGAAAGGAAACCAAAGAAAAAGATGCATGGAATGAAGCATTAAAGTAAGGTCATGAGGTTAAATGATTTTTGAAGTCCATATCCACAGTATGACTAGTAAAGCTGACCACAGCAAATTCAACAATTCTGCAGGTACAACAGGAGAAGATTTATTCAAGGAGAGAATCACCTTTGCAACAACCGCCTGTTTGGTTCGGGAAATGTCTCCAAAATTGCAGAGCGCATTGCATTAACCCGTGCATCCTTTCGGTCAATTTCTTATCCAATAGAATACACAGGAAAAAATTCATTACATTAGAAACAAATAAGGAAACTCCACACAAGATGTAATAATCCATTTATTAAACAAAGAATAAAAGAATTACTTCCATATGTACCAAAATCCTAGACTTGTATAAGCAAAACAAGTTAATTCCAATATCAGAATTAATAGTTCTCGAATAGTTTCAGCCATTCATGCTCTAAGATTCAGAGATCCAAAAACTATAATGCAGTTTTGTAAATGATTAATAGTGACACAATGACGGTCGTTGCGAGGAATTGTTAACTTGAAGCTGGTGAGGATAAGTCTCAAGCATCCAGAAGCAACTCAGCATCGAAACATTATAAGCAGGCATGCTATCTGTGCATTAAGCATCTAAAAATTTCAAAATGAATGTAAAGCTACCTCAGTGCTAATTGAAAATGAAAGCTAACAAGATAAAAAAGACTGTTAACTTTTCTTTTCAATGCAAGGACTAGAAACCAGCACATTCATGCAAGAAGGATATTAGCTTTTCAACAATTTGAGGAGAAAGTTAAGTACTAACCAAAAGCATTGATGAAGTTATGCAATCTAAATAGCGTTCCACAATCATAATGAAGCAACAACACTAACATTTGATTCAGTATTATTCCTCCTAAATTCAAAGAAATGAACACAAATAGCAATTTCAGATAGAACAAACACTCAGATACAAAACGGATCTTACTATAAGCCTCTAGCAAAGCAGTGCAGCAAGATGCTGGAACTGGAGAGGAGGGCAACTCCCTCAAAACATGCTGCAGATCAAAGGGCCATTTGAACTGTAAGCTAGATCATCAAGTAGAAGTCTAATGATGGAAATCCAACATGTAATGTCAGAAATTACCTTAACACAGTCACCAATAACATGAGCATCCTCATCTGGCCCAAATTCAGACTTCCCTATAATTGAGAGAGAAAAATAAGTAGTAGCTTCCTTCTCGGAAGTCATATAAAATCAGGAATTCACAAGCGTTCACACTAAAGATCACAATAAAGATCCATTCAAGTTGAAAGTATTACCAGCTGTGGAGAGAAAATAATGTCAACATAGTAAAACATAAGATTGTTGACTTATCACTAGATTCTGCAAGGGTGGCATTACAGATTATAGTTTCAGTCCATTGGAAGGGTTTAACGTCTCTCGCCCTTAGGAAGTTGCATCAATACATCAAGAGCATTCAATTCATTAACTTAAATTGAAAGTGTACCTTGCTCATATTCTTGAACTCTACGATCAACCTCCTCAACATCAGCTGATTGTCGTAATATTCCTTCGACATTGGTTCCTATTGCAAACATTTGACACCATACAGCCCATCTTTAGGAAAACAGATATTTTCCTTGTATGCTTTATTACATTTGCATTGTTGGGCAGGTACGTAAAATTAAATGCCAAAATGTAGGAATCCTGACTCACCATACTTCTCAAGAAATTTAAGAGCTTTCTCAAGAAATGACGGCCCTCCGTCAATATCTTCAAGGGCCAGCAAAATTGGTCTACCAACAACCAATGACTTAACAGGGCGCTTATCCCTCCCTGATAATTTTGAATAACCTAGTCAATAAGTATTAAAATCCAGTGGAACATAATCTAATGAGAATATTGCCATAGATAAGAGAAAGAGTGATGGCAGATGTATGGATGAGATGAACAAACATTGATAAAAAGACCCTTCAATAGCATCATTTGTGTCGCTTCGAAAAATTCCATTATGTCCCATCACAAGCGCAGCACTTGGTGCTTGCGCGAGGGCCTGCTCAAGGGCAGTCTTCCACTCATACAAATCCTCTAAGGTCTCAGCCTGGTGTTTACAAAAGGAAACAAACCAAAGTTTTACACCCTGACATTCAAGTACATGAAGTTGAAAGAAAAACTGCAAAATGTTTATGCCTCAAAATCTTGCTATAAAAAGGAAATTTTAAAATGAAAATTGTAGCCAATAGAGATAATCCAATATCATCTATGAGGTTTACATTCAATGCCCAACTCCCCACAACATGCATTGGTTACTCTCTTGAGCAAAAATTGGGAGAGAAAAGAAGAAACAGGTCAACTTTTAAAGCAACTAATGCACCTTGAGTGTGAATGCTCGCCCATCACGTCCATCAGGAAACAAAACAGTTAGCAGCTTTTTATCCTCTCTAACAACAACACTGCAAGAGGCATTAACAATCAGAAGAATATTGCACCAGAAACAACCATGACAACAACAATACAAAAGAAACCCACAATCATGACAACAGCAGCGCATTACTCAGATCATAAGCCATATTTTCAAGAAATCAGATCAAGTATCAAAGTGACCACGAATACCTTCCAGAGTTGTTCAAGTCAATGCCACCCAAAGTAAGGTTTACTTCACCGCCTCGTTGTGGTAGGGCACTCTGCATAAGAGTCAAATACAAATGATGAAATAGTAGTGCAATATTTTCAATATTGTCAAAAGCTTCTATACAAGCATGTGCCAACAATAGGTCAAACGAAGGCAAGAGGTTGTAGTTTGACTCAGTGAGATGATAAACTTTCCATACAAGCACATGCCAACAATAGGTCAAACAAAGGCAAGAGATTTTAGTTTGACTCAGTGAGATGATAAACTTGAAAACATGATGGGTCCTTCTACCTTGTCCATCCATTTTCATCTAAATAAGGGCATTTAACGGGAAAAGAACCATCTAAATAATATTGGAAGGCAAGTATGCTCACATAGAATGACATATTTTGGATGCTACTTACCTTATGTGCTTGTGCATGTGTGCACAGCTGTACACATACAAGAGAGACTGAGACAACAGTTACACAGAGCTTTTCTTTGATAAGGCTGAAGAGTCACCTTACCACTAAATTAATGAAATCCAATTATCTAAACATCTATAATACAACGCTCAATAGCAACATAATCAGCCAACAACCCTAAACATTGAGAAGTAAAACTGGAATCCTAAAAACCAATGGATCTCCCCCTGATAAGTCTTATAAGAACAGAAAGAAGAAACATGAATGATACTAACAGGATCATTTTTGAAGAACACCAAGGACGTGCGGGTAAGTATAAACCACCGCTTCTTCCATGATTTCCAACCTATTCCTGCAAAATTACAGGTAAAATTTAATTTGGGACTCATAAACAAAACTTTTGTAGTTAGCAATTCATACCACAGTAAATTATCAGTTTAATTACTTTATCTTCTCAGACAATGAAGAAGGTAAAATGAGGAGAGGTTTGACTTAGATGAAGCATCGAAGGAATCATCCGAGAATTGATCCGGATCTAACAGTGTTCAGTTCTCCTCTTTTCTTCTTCTATCTTATAATGGTTGTAAACAAAACATGGCTGAAATAGAATCCGCTAATGTCCAAACATCCAGACAATAGAAATTGACGTAGTAGTCAAAACTACTGCTACTCTAATTTTGAGTCATTGTGGAAATTGATTAATGAAGGCATTGCATCAAATCAACCCACAAAAAAAAAAAGTATGTATGACACCAGAAACCAATTACAAATCTTGGTAGGTTCAAAGGCTGATGAATGTTTGTATATCTTCTCAATATCCAATATACCAAAAAAAGCATTTATGAATCAGAAACTGAAGTAAAGTAAAATCAAAACCACAAGAGGAACATTTACCAACCTTTGGAGGATATAAAAAGGGGGCCACTCTTGAAAACCTGCCATGCATTCTCATATTAGATACTAAAATGCCAGCATTTGCCAAATTGTAAACAAACTGAACATGAAAATACATTCTGTAGCAAACTCTCAAAGATTTCTGTTAGGACTAATATGGGTGAGGATAATTTAGGAAAGGGGGAGAATAACAAAAAAGGGAATAAGCCTAGGACATGGAGAGTATACTCGAGGAGAAAGAAGGAAGGTGTATAGGGGAGTTAGTTAGTTAGTGGCTGAGTTGGCAAAATAGAATGTTTCGGACTAGGTGGTTTTGAGGCTGAGAGGTTGGTGAGGAGGAGGGGGGAGAAAGTTATTGTAGGCAGAAAGAGGATTGTTCTTTCTGAGGAGCATTTAGCTCTGGGGTGTTTCTTAGAATCACCACTATATAGCAATACTACTCTTTCATTCAATAATACAGACTTACTCTAGTGCTAAAAAGCTAGAGTTCTATCATTGGTCCAACCTGCCGAATGCCAAGAAGGGAGGATCTATTCTACATTCATGCCACCAAAGATGTCCAATAGAGTAGACTTGTTGGAATCTCATATGGCTAGTTTGGAGGCTGCAGTTGAAGATATTCAATCATCCATGAGAATGGCCATGGGGGAAATGCAGCGAGCATTGTTGCTAGAAATGAGTAAGATGATAGGTAAGAGACCAGAGGAAGGACAGGGGAGTGATACCTCGAGGAAGGGGCAAACTATGGCTGGTGAAAGGATTAATCAGCATCCTCAAAAACCCATGCAGTCGGAGCAGTCCTCTGCCGATATGGAGGAATATAGAATGTCTGTACATAAGGTTGAACTACCATGTTTGATGGGTTTGATCCTGTGGGGTGGATCACTAGAGAAGAAGTATACTTCGAGGTTCGTAATACCTCAAAGGAGGTAAAAACCAAACTAGCTCTCTTAAGTATGGAGGGATCAACCATTCATTGGTTTAACCTTCTGAGAGAGACGGAGGTAGAACTGAATTGGGAGAAGTTTAAGAAAGCTTTAATAGACTGATATAGAGGGAGGAGGTTTAAGAATCCATTCGAAGAACTTTCTAACCTGCGACAAACTGATACAGTTGAAGAGTACATCGAGGCTTTTGAATTCATATCGTCCTAGGTAGGTCGTCTACCGAAGGAACAATTTATGGGATATTTCATGAGTGGGTTGAGATTGGATATTAGAAGAAGGGTGCGCATGTTTAGTCCGGTGAATAGGTATCAATTGATGAAAATAGCAAGGGCTGCAGAAGAAGAGGTGTGCGGTGAGCAAGGAGGTAGCGAGAGCTGGGTCTATTGACATCGCACCTGGAGTCAGCATTGAGATGGCCATTTTAGGAGCCATTATCGGGTTAACCCGAACACTAAGGAGTCGGGTCATACTAGCCCTGTGGGTCGAGCAGATTTTCCTGGGAAATATGGAGCATGTAGAACCCGAGAGTCACTTGGGTACCGAACCAATGCTCCGATGCAAAACCGAGCTTCTGCGCCCTCCATGACGGCACCGATAAGGTGATCAGACGGAGAAAGGAGGGTGTTGTCAGAGAGAAGTAAGGGGTTGCGTCACATCTCATACCAAGAACTCAGGATAGAAAGGCTAAGGGACTTTGTTTTCGATGTGGGGAGAGATTTCACCCATTACACCAGTGTTCGGAGAGACAACTAAGGTTATTGGTTTTGGATGACAATGAAACGTTAAACGAAGAGGGAGAAATAATAGCAATTGAGGCGAAGGACGAAGAGGAAAGAGTAGAATGTAGAACCATGGGGGTGTTCAGGGTGAATAAAGCAATGAGGTTGCTAGTATCTGAAACTAAAACAATGAGGTTGGAAGACAAAATACACGGGGTTTCCATTTTGGTATTGGTGGATAGTGGAGCAGCCACAATTTTATTTCCCCTGATGGTCTTGGTTTAACTATAAAGCTGACAAAGACTTTGGGAATCAGATTGGGCGATGGCCATAAGGTAATGACTAAAGGAAGATGTATAAGGGTTCCTAGTCAACTAGGGGAGCTAGACATGAAGATAGATGCTTACATATTGGATTTGGGAGGAATGGATGTCATTTTGGGGGGTTGCATGGTTGCAGACCTTAGGGAAGGTCATCGTGGATTTGAAGGAGATGACCATGCAATTCCAATATGTTGGCAAAGCTGTGGAGTTGTGTGGCAAGGAAGAAACAAGGGCAATACAGAGAAGGGAAAGCTTGTATTATGAGGGTCCAGTACCTTTGCATAGCCTACTAGCAAGTTTACAGGGTGCTTTTCGATCAGTTGAAGTAATTGCAAAAAAAGGGAAGCATCAGACACAACTTGGCGGTAAAGAATAGCAGGAGCTGAATCCGGTGCTGAACAAATTCCCAGAGGTATTCCAAGAGATTCAAGGATTAAAACAAGGACAAGGTCCAATTAGTGTGAGACCCTATAAATACCCACACCATCATAAAGATGAGATTGAGAAATAGGTTCAGCAAATGTTACAATTAGGCATCAGACAACCGAGCTCAAGTGCTTATTCCAGTCGCATAATTTTGGTCAAGAAGAAAGATGCTTTATGGTGAATGTGTG
This sequence comes from Erythroxylum urbanii, assembly GCA_027568935.1. Classification (NCBI taxonomy): domain Eukaryota; kingdom Viridiplantae; phylum Streptophyta; class Magnoliopsida; order Malpighiales; family Erythroxylaceae; genus Erythroxylum; species Erythroxylum urbanii. Next base: position 16,537,204 of record JAOQML010000195.1, on the reverse strand, counting down.
TGAATTATAGGGACTTAAATAGGGCCACAATACCAGACAAATATCCTATTCCGGTGGTGGATGGACTTTTAGATGAGTTGCACAAAGCTTATTTATTCACTAAGTTAGATCTCAAATCTGGGTATCACCAAATTAGGGTCAAGAATGAAGACGTCCACAAAACAGCTTTCCGAACACATGATGGCTACTATGAGTTTTTAGTAATGCCGTTTGGATTGACCAATGCACTAGCTACCTTCCAATCTGCAATGAACGACATTTTCAGGCCTTTTCTTAGAAGGTTTGTTTGGTTTTTTTGACAACATTCAAGTATATAGTGTTGATTAGAATACTCATCTTTTGCATCTATCAAGCGTATTGGAGGTTTTAAAAAAGAATCAGTTTGTGTTAAACAGAGAGAAGTGCAGTTTTGGGAGACAGTAGATGGACTATTTAGGTCCTGTTATTTCTCGTTAGGGGGTAGTGGTTGATCCCGCAAAGATTAAAAGTGTTTTAACTTAGCCTGTTCCTCGAAATGTTAAGGGGGTGAGAGGCTTCCTAGGGTTGATGGGGTATTACCGTAAGTTCATCATGAACTATGGCAAAATAGCCAAGCCACTTACAAATCTGACAAAGAAAGAGGGGTTCCATTGGAATGCAACGGCTTTAGAGTCCTTTGAGGCCCTAAAAAAGGTGTTGACTACATCTCTGGTATTAGCTCTTCCAAATTTTTCCCAACCCTTTGAGATTGAATGTGATGCTTCAGGAAAGGGCGTGGGTGCAGTGTTGATGCAAAACAGGAGGCCAATAGCCTACTATACTAAGGCATTTTCAAAGGGGAATCTTTCTAAATCCACGTATGAGAAGGAGCTAATGGCTTTGGTGTTGGCAGTGCATCATTGGCATCATTATTTGCTTGGCAGATCATTTGTGGTATATTCAGACCTAAAAAATCTTCGACATTTGTTGCAAAAGCGGGTGACGACTACAAATCAACAATGTTGGATGGCTAAGCTTTTGGGCTATCATTTTGAGGTCATTTATAAACCAAGACTAGAAAATAAGGCAGCTGATGTGTTGTCACGAGTGTATGACAAAGGGGAGCTGAAAACCATCATCTCTTATCCACGGTGGGCAAATGGCCGAACCCTCCATCAGGAGGTGGAGCAAGATCCAACATTGTGTGGAATTATAAGGAATATGTAGCAAGATCCACACTCTGGGTTTTTATGGCATCAAGGGGTTCTATTGTACAAAGCGCGGGTGGTGATTTCAGCTACATCCATGTTTATTCCACTCCTCTTAAAGGAATTTCATTCTTCCCGTATCGGAGGGCATTCAGGTTATCTATGAACCTACAGAAGAATCACGAGCAATTTGTATTGGATCAGAATGAAGAAATGCATTCAGGGCCTTTTCAGATTATGGAAAAATATGGGGCAATAACCTATAAGCTCCAACTACCCCTAAACTCTAGGGTCCATCCAGTGTTTCATGTATCGCAACTCAAGAAGGCTGTGGGGAACTATTAGGTGGAGACAGCTTTGCCTGAAGGTTTGGAAGTGGAATTGGAGGATGTTATAGAAACAGAAAGTGTGATAGCTAGTGAGGTAATCACTAAGATAGGGGATTCAACCCACCAATGGCTGATTAAATGGAAAGGCAAGCCTATGGAGAACGCTACTTGGAAGGATGAATTTGTTATTTGCAACTAATTCCCTCAATGCAGCCTTGAGGACAAGGCTACTCTTCCAGAGGGGAGCAACGCTAGGACTGATATGGGTGAGGATAATTTAGGAAAGGGGGAGAATAACAAAAATGGGAATAAGCCTAGGATATGGAGGGTATACTCGAGGAGAAAGAAAGAAGGCATAGAGGGGAGTTAGTTAGTTAGTTAGTTAGTGGCCGAGTTGGCAAAATAGAATGTTTCAGACTAGGTGGTTTTGAAGCTAAGAGGTTGGTGAGGAGGTGGGGGTAGAAAGTTATTGTAGGCAGAAAGAGGATTGTTCTTTATGAGGAGCATTCAGCTCTGGGGGTGTTTCTTAGAATCACCACTATAATAGCAATACAGTACTCTTTCATTTAATAATACACTTACTCTAGTGTTAAAAAACTAGAGTTCTATCAATTTCACAGTAAATAGCATGAGAAACTGTGATGTGCAGTTGACATATGAAATGCTGTTAGCTATCATTGAGTCTTGCAGGTCTGACTCCATATTGGACAATGTCAAAGAGTCAAGAAACAGGAGACAGAGAAAAAGAGAATACAGAAGAGCAGCCAAAATTAAATAACAGATAGCACATAACAAGCATAAAAATTATATATGTCGTCAAATGCCAAGTCCTGAACAGAGAATTTATACGTAACAATTGATGCAACAGTCTCCCTTGTAGGGCTAATGTTAATTTTTCTTCCTTCCTAGTTCCTATCCTAGATATGTTTACTCCGTTCAGGATAATACCAAAACATAATAACCATGAGAAGCTATTCATATGTGTTCTCCATCTGAAAATTAAATTGAACTCCACCGTAAGTTGAGAATTTAATTACAATTCTCCTCGTCCTCTTCATTTTTCTTAGAATCCAAACATAAAAGGAAGCAAATTAAAGCATTTCAAGCTCAGTTAATAAAGAAATAAACATGTGTTCTCCATAGAAAGAGGTTTCTTGAAAACCCATAACAAATTGAACTTCTAGACTGTAAAGTTGTCATAAAACACTTAACCGAAAATCAAAAGTCCTCTCAGCTACTAGTCCAAGATCTAAACTACCTCGATTCAACATTTCCACTCAAATCAACCAACAAGACAGAGAGAAAAGCACCTAAACAAAACACATGCATACCGCATTGGAAGGGCCGCCTCTTGGGCGCTCGAAAGCCGCTAAAGAAGCCGACATTAAAAACCCAGTGTGCTAGTACCAAACACTCCAAAATGCTGAACATTTCTACCAAATGAATCTGCAGGCGTCCCCATTGAGTCAACTCGCTTTCCGCATCGGCAATTCAGCAACGGATCGGTGAGTCAACTTCGCATCTCAGAGAATCGGAATTAAGATCTGAAACGAAAAGTTGTATAATAGGGAGCGGATACTTCAATCTCCCCCTAGGGTTTCTCAAGCAAGCACCAACCTCAGCAACTCTTCTAACAAACGCAAAATAAACAAAAAGAGCTGTACAGAAATAGTTTTGTATTAATTTGCCCTTGTTTTCCTTCCCTTTCTCGATCTAGTTTCGGTACTGGATTAGGTAGACGGCAACAGTAGTGGTTGTGTAGTAATGTTGTAATGTGAGAGAGACTGTTTGCTTTTTACTTACTTCATCTGGTTTAGAGGGGCCAAGCAAGAGGAGTGTAGTCTTCCTCTACGGTTAGTTCCAGTCAAAGTCTTGGTCTGGCCCAATTAGAATCCGCCGTGTGTTCTCAGAATCTTTTTTTAAAATTTCAAAATAGTTGAAAATTAATGACCATCTGTTGATTTCGTTAATCCCCTGAAGTTTTGCAAAATAAAAGATTCCCTACGAAGCCCCTACTTACTTCTTATTGTTCCTCAGACTAATTTTTATGTTTTAAGTTTTATCAAATGACGCAGGAACACTAAAATTAACTACATGTTACGATTATTTAATATCTATAATTTATTATTTGAATCCATTCATTTAATATATCCTCGAAAATATACTAATAATAGACGGATTATTTTTACTAAAATTAACAATTCATTTAGAAGCTAAAATTAAATTATTCAACATGACTTGCCGAAGAAGGGAGTCACCCGGACTTTTAATTGCGGGAAAAACAAAAGCGTCCTTTAATCATTGGCATACCCAATCTATTTAATAGGTCCACGGTGGCAAACCTCTGAGTCGGCAAACACTGATTGGTCATCTACGAATATTGCTCAAACCAGGCTCGTGCCAGACTGCCAACCAGCAGAAGAGTACAACGTCATCTCAAGACAGGCCTCGGAGAGTGTTCCGTTACGCGTTAAGTATGATGTCCCTCCATTTCAACAAAACCTAAAACAAACAACCAAAATTTAATTCACTACCACGTGCAATTTGCACGCGCCCCAGGTTCTCCGCCGTGATTTAAGCACTTACTTACACGCGTAGTAGAAACAGTAGGTCCGTACTTCCAATTTTTACCGGATTAGGAGGTTACCAGTTAAGTGTTTTACTGTTCTTTTTGTCCATTTCGGCCGGAATAAAGTCTCTTGTTTCTGGCGAAAATAGTTGGTCCCCGGTGGTCCTCTTGGTTGCGCTGTAAATGGGCTCACTTTTGATCATTGGAAGGCCCGAACTTGTTTTTAATTTTAAATTTTTCACTAGAATATAAATTAGATATTAATTTTTTCAAAACGGACAAATTATTGACTTTAAACCTAAAATTAAAATTTTGATAATTATATTTATTTCCATTATATATATCATCTTTATGTCTTTTTAATTTTTTATTAGTCAAAGAGGACTCACTTATTTTAATTAAATTTAATCTAATTTTTTAGTACAGTAAATCTTCTTTAAATTTAATGTGTTGATATATATAATCTAATTTAATCTTAATCAACCTAATTTTAACTAATAAAATCTTAATTTTCAAATTGAGTTCATCATTTAAAGATCATGATTAGTCAAGAAACAAAAGTGAAAAACTGCATCTAGCTCAATTAATGTCCTATATTGGCCAAGAGCACAATCTTACATGTTTCCAACTAGACAATCACCTTAAAATAAAACCCATTACATTTCACACCAAAACGCAACGTCGAACTAGGGGACATAGTGTGAACATGAAGAACAAAGAGAGAAGAAACAAAAGAAGTTGGATAACAAGCAAATACAGAGGGAGAACAAAAAAGAAGAAAACAAAAACAATATAACTCTTGGGAAATTAATAGAACTCTCACAGAACCAATTTTCTTTAGCTTTAGATCACCGCTATTCACCCCTCAAAACCAAAACGTTTCCATATTTCTAAAAAGTTAAAAACAAAGAACAAATGGCAGAATATGTTTTGTTTTGTTTTGTTTATGAGTTCATCATTACAAACTTGGAGCTCTTTCTTACTCAATTGATAATGTGAATATTACAGCTGAAATGGTGAAAGGAGCATTATTTTGAGAGTTAAGATGACTTTCAATGCAATTGAAATTTTGAAAGAACAAATAAGAATTTGGTTATTTTGTTTATAACGATGGATGTTCAAATGGAGAATTGAATTTGGAAAGTTTAGGGATTAATATTTTATTGGTTAAAATTATGTCAATTAGGGTTAGGTTAAATTATTTAGATTATATTAGTGATACTAATTTTAATTCAAGTTTAATATGTATTAAAATTTTATTTTAAATTTAATTAAAATGTACGGGTCTCGCTAGATCATATGACTTCCACGTAGCATAGTGAGACTATATATATATATATATATTATGTGTGTCAAGCCAGTGCTAACGTGGAACGTAGGATGGATACATAACTCTGGTAACATTTTTACTACTTAGGGTTTAAATTGAATAGTTTGTAAGTATTAGGGTTCATTTTGAATACTTTAATAAAAGCTTAAACATAGCTAGACTTCATTATTTACATTTCCTAAAAATTTATTGGAAAAATCTTATGTTACTTTTTTAAAAATTTCATAAATTATATTGATTCAGTAAAATTTCGAAAAATAATTTATAAATAACCAATCACCAAAATTAAACACTAATTAAATTGTTGCATCTTTTATATCTTTCATATTAGATTACTATTTCATATCTTAGGTTTGAATTTTGGAAAAATAAAATTTAAAAATCATCATACTTCTTATTTTAATAATTGAAACCTTTTTTTACATAATTTGTTAGTAATTGTTTTACAATATGTAATTATTTTACATATTTTTCTAAAATAATTACAACAAATCCATCTTCCATTTTGAAAAGCAAATAGTTGAGTTTTTTTTAAGACAATTTTGAGTTACTAAATATCAAGTTGTAGAATAAGAACATACTGAAGTTGTGCTGAAAATAGAAGGTTATAGAAAATGAAATTTTACACGTAAAAATTATTAGTTAAAAATGAACATAATGTAATCTAATGTAATATGTTTTTATATTTAATTTTGTATACCTATTTTGTAATATACAAAGTTATCATGTTTAACATTAACTTTGATATAGAATAGCTAAGGGAATGCATTATATAATGAGGTTGCAAATCCGTCCATTATAAAAAATTACTATTTATGAGTACCTAAATCCAAAACATAATAAGTTAAAAAGTTATGTATTTGAAATTGACTTTTTTATGATAATTTCAATCTTTAAATATAAGGATACTTATAAATAAATAGATATTGAATGGTTTCTATCAACAATAAATATAACAATATTACACAATGAATCTAGTAACATGTTTTCCAATAAATAATGTAAAATTAGGATAACATTTTCACGAGCATTTGTATTAGATGTAACTAATATTTGTTATTTTCTTGTAACCTTGTCTTTATCATTTTAATGATATAAGGACTTAATATTACACATCACATTTTATAGTGTGCAAGATGCATGAATATTTTTTTAATCTAAAAGAAATTTAGCTTAAGTTTAAAGAAAACCCCATTGATAAAGTACATTTAAGGAACTTTTGAAATAGTTTTGGATCAAAATTTTATCAAAGAAATGTGTTCACATCCTCTAAGTGCCAAGTAAATAGGAAATTCTTAAGCTCATATATGGATTATATTCTAGACCTAGAGGGCATAATATTTAAGGAGAAAAAAGATAAAATTCTTATATAAGAAAACAAAATAACCACATGTATATTACATACCTTAACCACAAGAAAGAGTACCTACACATGCTCTCAATCAAATAGGTATCATTATAAATAAAAAGGCATAAAACATGCCTCTATTCTTGATAGGCTATATTTCTATATAAAAAGCATGTCATTTTCAAAATCATATGCTTGTGTATAGAGAGAGAGAGAGTCTTTTTTTAGCGACTTAGTAGAGCTAAAGGAGATGATTTCAATTGAGATTCGACAAAAAGCAGAGGTAGGAGTCAGAGTACGAGAAGCCTGAGTTCCCTCACCATCTACCATCTAGGTCCCTTTTTTGGGGAAAGCAAATTACCAAATTCTATACATATATATATAAAGGATTGTTATATGTATGTAGGCAGAGAAAGATAGATTGATCTTTATGTTGGTACATAAGCTCAAAGTAGATTATTCATTTATTTGATAAGCAATTTGCATGTACACTTTGCTTATATGGTACCCTTTTTAAAAGGCATGATAAAAAGAGTTTGATCCATCCTAAAGTCAATCAGTTCAATCCAAGTTAACTAAGATTCAAGCGTGGCTTGAGGTTTTTTATTAACTTTTGGGCTTTAAATTAGCTAAGGTTTGGGCTCTATAATTTAGCTTGATCTAACCTAACCCTAAGTCTGACCTTCTCTTATAAATAAAACAACTTGGTTTTACATATAATAAAGAAGAAATCATAGTGACCAAGAAACCCAACCAACCTCATCTTGTTGTCTTCAATCTCTCTAAAGTTGTCATTCCTCTCCTTTGCCATCTCCTCCTCTCAACCTCAAACTATTTGTTTTGTCTCTTTGTTTGCGGTCTCTTTATACTTATTAAATTTTAGTTAAAATTCTTTTGATTGATTAATGAATTGGCATTGCAATTTGGAAATAATTATGTATATTTTTATTTTATTTGATAGCACTGAATTTAGTGTTAAATTAGGGTTTATTTTATTTAATCAATATTTTGTTTTTTTATAATATGCTGAAAAACTTGATATGTCGGTATGAGTGTTGTGATTTTGATATTTTGATGCCTTATATACTACTATATGATACGTGCAATTCCCATATTTTTGTTTGACTTCCTCTCTTAATTATTACACAACATTGTTTTGCATGCCTTGATTCATTCCAACTTTTTTTACTGTCACTACTCTCTTCCACCTTTTTTTGTTCTCATTTTTGTTATTCTTTTGGAAGAATTAGTCTACTTTGTTTTATGATTAAAACATTAATTAATGATTTCTTCCCAAATTCATAAAGAAACTAATGTCTACTTACTTTCTTTAACTTATAGACAAAGCATCATAATATTGTTTGTACTTTGAACTCCATTTAATTGTCACCTAAATATACTAATGAGGAAGATTTGCATAATTAGATAATCTTGTTTAAATAAGACCAATTGGATAATCTTGTTTAAATAAGACCAATTAATTCTAGATAGTGAATTAATGTAATAATTTTTTTCAGTAATCATCCAAATAGAATGAACATTAATTAATTATGCATCTCCTCTCACGTTATTATGTTGTGCTAATATTGGAATAGATAAGTGAAAATGTTTTAAAACTAGATCTTGTTGTTTATCAAATTCATTCATTAAATACTTTTATAAGTTATTAAACACTACAATTCCATGATTACAATAAGTATGGTGGACTTGAAAAAATTTATGTTCAAATTTTTATGGCCCATGTCATAACCTCTTTTTATATGTTGTCAATTATGTTAAAAGAATTGATGATTATCTTATTTATAATTATTTTAGATAGATGGAGTTAATCCTTCAACAATGCAAGCCAAAATCATAGAAAGTTCCAATCTAGTACCTACTTATATACTAAGTGAAGAAAAAATTTAGACTGAAGAAACCACATCTTTAAAGATAAAAAGTGATGTTTAGATTCTCATCATCAAGACTAAATCAAATGTCGCAGTTGATAAGGTGGAGTGTAAGTATTATCATAAGATTTTTGTTAGAGATTCTAAAGGTGGATAAGGTTAAGTATTATCATAAGATTTTTGTTGGAGATTCTAAAGGTGGAATATCACATTTTAAAAGGCATATAGACTCCTAGGATAAAAGAAAGATGGTATTAAGAGGTCAAACTTTTTTTATGCCTAGCCTAATGAAAGAAAAGAGTGAAATGAATGTCATAGCTTATGATCTTGATAGAACCAAACATTTTCTTATGAAAATAATCATAGAGAATGGATGTTCACTTTTAATTCTGGATAATCAAAACTTTAGGATGTTTGCTAACTCACTTTAACTGACTTTTAAAATGATAACTTGTAATACCATAAAGAAAGAAATCTTTTTATATTTATAAAGAACAAAATAATTTAAGAATCATAGATAAGTTATTGAGATCCCTAATCTACGGATCTTAAAGGTAAGTGCACATATCAAACTATAGCATAGTAACAAAGAGTATTGAGTGTCAATCCTATGTAGACTATAAGTACTAGTAATGACCTTCTTTTTATTGTCTAAATGAAAAACCTATATTTAGGTTTGCATGCAACTCCTTTCAGTTATGCTAAATCTAGTCATACAAAGGATTTCTCAATCTCAATTGTATAAAATCATACATGAAATAATATCCCACAAATATTAACTCAATAAATAATCAAAATACATAATTGAATCTAATAAATCAATAATCAAGTTACATTGAATAAAGAATAAAATCGTAAAGTCCATCCAACTTTTATCCCTCCTAAGTACTAAGCAAATTTAGTTCATTAAAGTAGAAAACATAGCCAAAGATTTACAAGAAGAATTTAAAAGAAGAGAATTCATTATGTATCCCCTTCTTTCTAATAAAATCTACTGAAACTTTAATGGAAATATGCTCTCTATAGGGTCTTAAAGTCAATCTTAAAGTCTCTACCGCTTTAAGGTTCAAAACTGTGCTTAACTCTTTTAATTTCCCTTCTTATTTAACTTTTATATTCGAAATTACTGTTTTTACATCCCATACGCCCTTGTACAATAACTGTGCTCCTTAATATCAATTTGAAACTCAACAATCAAGCAAAAACACGATTCTAACAACTTACACGGTCCCTCACATGGCAGCGTCCAAGTCTTATATAGGCATGTCCTCCATCAATACGGGCATGTCCTTCTAAAACAGTTTATGATCTTTAGTTTTGTGCCTTGTGATAATGTGTAAATCTAGCATATTTTAGTTCCTAATTCTATGCTTATTTGGTGATTTATTGTGCTTAAATGTGAGCTTTTACTTGGTTTTATATATTTTGGTTAGGGATTGCTAGATGTGATGAAAAGGAAGCATTTGGAGTATATTTGAAGAGTATTTGGAACATAAGAGCTGAAGCTCACGATTTCCATATGATTTTGGAAATGCCAGGAGTTACCCTTGGGCAAGACTAATAGCAGATGACGGGATGACGGGATGAAATTACGTAAAAAGCTAGACTCGCGTTTTACCTTACGTTTTAGGCTTAAATTACAGCCTAGGAAGAAGAATTAATTAGTTTTTATTGGGCCTTTTTGTTATATTAAGGTTGGCCCCACTTTTTATTAATATATAAGTGTGTTTTAGGTCTTTTGGAAAGGAGGGATTGGTGAGCCTCCTCCTTAATACGTTTTTAGGGTTTTATTTCAGATTTCTCCATAGCCATTAGAGGCTAAACTCTTCCTTTCAGCCAGGGGTTAATTCGAAGTGGATTTTCTTCATGTTTGT
>JAOQML010000195.1:16443187-16474294 GCA_027568935.1 Erythroxylum urbanii | reverse complement strand
AAACAAAAATTAAAAATTCACAATAATTATAAAAATTGAAATAAATAAAATAACTAATTTGAAAAACTTTGAAAAAAAGGGAGAAAAAGAGTTAAGAAAGAAGGAGGGAGACTTTAAAAAATTTAAAAATTTTTGCAAAAAAATTCTCCAATTTTTAAAAATTTTCGATACCGATCAATATTTGACCGATATTTTAAATAGTGCTAATACCAATTAGTACAGATTAATATTGACTAATACCAACCGATATTTACATCCGATACCATAATTTATATATTGATACTAATTTTAGTCTGATATAATACGTACTGACCGGCACGTGCCAATATTTATAAGAAGGCTTAAAAGCATCATAATCTTAAAAAGGAAAAATGTTCGTCGTTCGCAATTCATGTCAGCACGTTCCAAAAGGTCAAAAGCGACGCGTGGGGAAAAAATAAATTCACGAAAATCCTCCCGTCGTCAGCGATACAAGTATAATATTGCATTTCTTCACATTGCTGTCTCTGTACTTGCACGGACCAGGTTTCTCTCTCTCTCTCTCTCAATAGTGTTTTAGAAGCGATTAATGTTAGTATGACATCATGTTACCGCCGATTATCCGCCGGACTGGTGAAGTCAAACAGTCCAATTGAATCCCGGAGAAGACCAGTGGAGGTCTTGTATCTTCCTCTCAATCGAAACTCTGCAACACCAAGACCAAGAATTATGCTTCGTTGTTCGAGGCATCCAGCATCGTTTACAGTTCAGCCGGTTGGGCCTAGCGAAGTAGTATGGGAGCCATCGGACGGCAAAGGGAACGAAACGGAAAAGGTAGGGCCGTGCTCGTACTCAGTGAGGAGTCATCAGACGGCAGCGGAGATCAAAGATCGGAGAGTGGAGGTAGTGATTGCTGCGGCGATTACAGTGGTGTTGGGTGTAGGGAATCGGGTGTTCTATAAACTGGCTTTAGTACCTCTCAAACACTACCCTTTCTTTCTCGCGCAGCTGGCTACTTTCGGGTAATTTCCCTAACTCTTTGCTTGATATGTGTGTATTTCTTGATTTGCCTGTTGCCAGAGCTATATCTACTGCTTCCAGAGATCCATGAGATGGATAGTGTCGGCTTGGAAACAGTACAATGTAGTCCGGTCGTTGATATTTATTAAAACTTGCTTAGGATTGTGTGAAACCAATAAATTACATGTCTGGTATTTATAGGTTATTGTTCCGACAATTTAGTTATACAACAACAAACAACAGACTGGTCTGGTTTTTGGGGAGTAATAGTTTTTGGTCATGTGAATTTAGTGTTCTGGTTGGCTCCGAAATATGGTGGCTGAAGCGCTTTCGATAGCCCGGAGGTAATACATGTCTAATTGTGCTTATTATGGAAACCCTTCCCATAGTTCCCTTTCTTTATTCATTGACTCTTGGCTACGAGCCGTTTATCAGATTGGGTTCGCCCCCAATTTTTCTTGCTTAGAGATTAGTCAGTTCATTATTGAATCCTTAATGGACAAGTCATTTGAATCTGGTTCATCGTGAATACTTGTGTCTGTATTAAGCTTTTGTTTTGTTGCATTTAAGGTGGGAGGCGATGATTTGTTACCTAGCTTTTAAACATCCTCTTCGCCAAATAAGAATAATCTTTTTGGATAGAATGATTGAGCCGGCTTTGGGGAATAAAAAATGTAATGCTTTATTTATTTTTAAATCTTGGGAGAAAAGATTCATGTCCAAATAATGAAATATGATTTGATTGAAAAAATTAAAACATGATCAAGATGGAAAAAGAAAAGGTAAAAATGGGTTAATAGGCGGATAGTGGTGGGTCCAAGTTGAACGAAAGCCTCAGAAGTGAAGTCAAGCACGTCTAAGCATCGTCATTCGCCACATAATATGCTTTAGCCTTTAGTTGAACGCCACTACTTTGCTTGGTGTACACTTTCTCTCGCCGACTTGACCTTTTGCATTTGTGGTCCCTTAAAAGCTTTTACACTTCACATCATATTTCATCAAATCACCAAACTCACCTTCGCTTTCTCCCCAAATGACTGTCACGCCCCAATCTGCTAGGAATGCCTGTTAATGCCTCTTTATTTCCCGACTTCAAAATTGTAATAGATGCATGAAGTGACGATTTTTTTTTTAGATTTTGCATATACATTTACGCTTGTTCATGTACCCAGAAATGTATTTTTGTAAAAAAAAAATCACCTCGATTATAAAGTTAAAAAAAAAAATTCATGTCGTCTTTCTCCAGATACCTTCTTGTATATTTTACCGTTTTGCATATGCGGTACCGTGCTGGCATTGTTACGGATGAGATGCTTGCTATGCCCAAGGCTCCATTTCTTCTTGTTGGACTCCTGGAGGCTCTTGCTGCAGCAACTGGAATGGCAGCTGCAGGTGATATATGCCTCATTGATTTCTCTCTCTTTTCCGTACTTTCTGATTTCCTTCCAGCCCATCCATATGTTATACTATCATCAAAATACTTTTTTATCAATTTTTTGGTTGGATGGAGAAGACAGTAAATAAACATGGTCCTGATAGATTTCTAATTTACTATAATAATGTCCAAATAGATTTCTAATGTACTATAATAATGGTCCAACGAGGTTGTTTGTTGGAGTTTGCGGTTTGAATTTTTTTCTTTGAAATTATTTCACTATAATTTGGAGGATTATCCTTATTTAATCTTACTTTGAGCAGTAAAAATCAAGATAATCCATCAAAGATATAGCCTAATGGCAATAGAACTAATCTACCAAGGTTCAAAAGGTTGAAAGTTGTTTAGTAAAAGGCGAAAGAATAGTTTGCTCTTTTCTCAAGAGAGAGAGAGAGAGAGAGAGAGAGAGAGAGAGAGAGATGGTTGAACGTTGATATGAACTCATAGCTTCTAATTTATAATCTTACAAGTTACGAATAATTTACTTCCAGATTTTAACATTATTATGTTACATCTATACTTATGAGTTTGTCATTCACAAGAAGTTTGTCAACATCTTACACATTTTGTTTGGGTTTCTACCTTCAATCAGCTATTCTTTCTGGGGCATCAATTCCAATTCTTTCTCAGGTAAGGGTCATTCTGATCAATTATTTTCAGCTTTGTTCTGGAACCACTACAAACACTAGATAATCCTAGAAAAGATGGTCTAAACTGAGAGGAATGTCTACTAGCAACTGAGGAATTGAACGGGAGTATTTATTTCTGAAGACTTGTATGGATCATTAGCACTATTTACATATCAGATAATACTTTTGAGAAAATAGATAAAAGTTGAAAGCTTTAATTGAGCATCATTTTCTTAGTTTCTAACTGCACTTTTAAGATCATGCCCAAAGTGGATGTCTGAAGAATTTTGGAACATATGGTTTTTGTGTAAAAAAGCAATCCTGGGGTAACATCCCCGTTGGCATGTGAACATTTCCAGACATTTTTTTTCTGGAAATGGAAATTAGCAATTTAGATGGTTCATTTTGCCTATTTCTTGTTGCAGACTTTTCTCATATGGCAGCTTCTCCTATCAACTATTTTTCTTGGGAGGAGATATAGATTCAATCAGTTACTTGGATGCATGCTTGTTGCAGTTGGTGTAGTCATAACTGTAGCTAGGTAAAACTTGCACGATCATCTTCGAGCACAACTGAAGCATGATATTAATGCTAGACATCTCCAGTTTTGGTGGATACTTGTAATTCTCCTTATCAATCTAGACGTGTAATTTTGTTGGATGATTTTTGTTGCTGTACTTGAATATTTGTCGTCTAACAGCAGAAAATTTTGATAGATTCAAACCATTTCCCATCCAGACTTCATTTACAGTTATTAGCAAACTAAAAACTTTAGTTAGTTATCCTTTCCTCTTATAACATCGATAGATGCATCTCACCATGAGAACCTACCTGTTTTTCTGCAGTGGATCTAGTTCTGGTCATTCATTGAAGGAAGCTGGCATATTTTGGAGTCTTTTGATGATATTTTCTTTTTTCTTGCAAGCTGCTGATACAGTGCTTAAGGTTAGTAATCTCTACAAATTTTTCCCAAGATTTGTTGAGCTTAATGTGTAGGTTCTGTATTGATGGATTAAGTAGTTGTTTTCAGGAAATTATATTTCTAGAGGCTGGCCAACAGTTAAAGGTATATTATTCTGGACCTATGATATATTACCATAAAGGATCTAAGAATTCTTTTATAGCAGCAGAAAAATGGCATTTCACTGCACTTGCTGTGGCTAAAACCATTTATATTCCTAAATAGATATAGTCTTTGAGTTTTTATAATGACCCCAGAAATATAAAATAGAAAAAGGATTGTTGCGACCTATAGTTTGGAAGAATGTTCTTGTTTGTCTGACGATAAAGGTGAACTTCACCAACTTTAGTTTGCTTCTTGTTTTTTTCTCATGGAATTTATGCTTTAGAGGAATTTTGATGTGTTAATGATCCTTATACCACAGGGTGGTTCGGTAGATCTGTTTGTTGTAAACTCCTACGGATCTGCTTTCCAAGTAGGTATACTTCAGTGCAATTACAAAAATTTGGAATCTTAGCATGTAAATCATGTGTTATTATTCCAGAAAGAATGTAATGCTAACATTGTTGCTTGTTTTCTTTGTCAAGGCACTGTTTGTATGCCTTCTCATGCCTTTTATGTCAAAGTTATGGGGTATACCGTTTGGTCAACTTCCAAACTATCTTAGAGATGGTGCAGTGTGCTTTCTTAATGTCGGTAGTTTATCAAGTGGTAAGTTGAGACTAATACTTGTTTCTCTTCTCAGAATTTTCTGTTTTGTTTTAGTTTCTGTTTGAAAAGGCCACAATAAGTACTTAATGTTGTTAATATCTATATTCCTTTTCACTTTACAAGTGAAAGTTCTTGAATTCCACGTGAAGCTGTCTGTCCGTATGGTGGGAAGTCTTGACATGGGAAAGTTTGTCAGTTTGGCTATTGCTGCTAAAAGCGACAATTGTCTTACCTTTTACCTTATATTTTGGCTGTGATAGGATGTGAAGGTGCACCGCTTCTACCGTTGCTGTTCATAATCATTAACATGGGTTTTAACATATCATTGCTGCATCTCTTAAAGATCTCCTCGGCTGTTGTGTCTTCCCTTGCTTCCACTTTTTCAGGTATGTCCTGCTTCGTCTTGAAACGTAGACTGCCGAATAGGTAAGCAACTGCCAATTTTCTTCGTAAAAATTTCAGCAAGATACCGAGCAAAATGACGGAACACGGGTTTCCTATGGTTTAGATAATCTTTTTTGACAAATTACAAAAATATAATGCATTAGAGATACGCATCCTTCCATTTTAGCTGTGTTTCACCCAGGTTAGACATTTATTGGAATAAGCAAAGGAGCTCGTGAGAACTAAGAAAAGTCTTTGTTTCTGGGCTTCAATTGACAGTGCCCTTATCTGTGTACGTCTTCACATTACCTTTACCGTATCTCGGAGTTGCGTCATCTCTGCCAACTGGGTTCGTTGGAGGAGCAATCATATTGATTTTGGGCCTGCTTGTGTACGCATGGACACCTTGTTCAAGCCCATCTAGTACTTGAATACCCCTCTTCAAATTCAAGATGGATCACATTTTTCTCAACCATTTTCAACCTCAGAAAATGAGTGGAGCTGGCTTTTCGCTTATGGTCAATAAGAAAAGAAAAGGATACTGTACTTGTTGTGCAAATGTTCTAATCTCTGTTTTGTGCTGGACGGCAATTCAGTAAATGGTCATTTCTTGATTATTATAAGAAGGTAGAAGGAAAAACAGATAATGAATATGAATATGCGGTGGAAAGAGAAGGTATAAATATGACTATGCCGTGGGAAGCGGTATGGCCAGTAAAGAGTGATGCAATTTCAGTTGTTCTCCATGTATGGAAAAAGATTCATTTTCCGTATGTCGGCATATTGATTTCGGGATATGGTTAAAAGTTTAAAAGCAAACAAGCTGTTAGTTCGAAATCTTTAAAATTTTCGGTAAGAACTTTCAACTTCAATACTATTAAAAAAACTCTAAATTCTATTTTTAAAGATAGAACATAATTATCAACATCTTAGAGTATTTATAGAAGCAAATAATGCGTGTAAAATAAATAAAATTGCTTATACGATGTGGATTCGGCATAAATTTAGAATCATAATAGTTTGATGTTTTGATAAATAATCCATAGGGTCTCAATTCACCACATGAGCTCACTTTGTGGGCATCCCTCAACCTTGAGTGAAAGCTTACATTTAATTTGAAACCTGTTCACATTTTGATTATTGCAATGCGGAGTACTTGTTTAATGCTATTAATCCAATTCTTACAAAAATGCTTTACGTATAAGAGTTATACTTTTATCATCACAATGTAATTATATTTAGTCTGGAGTAATACAAAATGCAAATATGGATTATTAACAAATAGCCCATTTTCAAAAGACAGTGAAGTATATGGATATGGACTTTTTGTTAATATCACATTGTATATTTGTATGTTACATGTATTTGGTATAGGTATAATATTCTCATTATAAACTAAACGGGTCTAGTGTTTTTACAAGAAATCTCTAGCTAACCTTCCTACAAAAGATCTTTTCTTAACATCAAGCATGTTGGTATTAGATAAAAATGTTAACTTCAACAATTTCTTTGTCCTCAATCTTCTTCACTTTTTAGGAATTAGTCACTTCAACAGTCTTCGATGGTTATAAGGGTATCTAAAGTTCGAACGAGATGGACGCTTGTTATCTCAACCACTCTTCTTAGTCCTGATCCCAAGGGTTTATTAGTACTCCAAAATTTATTTATTGTCTTCTCCATATAGTTAAGAGGAACTAACTTACAATGCCAACTGCTGTGATATTTAATCTTATAGTTATTTTACATTAAATTATTAATTATTGAAGAATAAGAAACTTCTTACCTTTTTTTTTAATTATAGAACACTTCCAAATAATTTATGTGAAATAGCCAACGACTGGAATACTCATAAATATGTTGTCGTTCAGGTTAAATAAACCTACATCTTTTCAATTATATTTTGTAGGGATAACCAATCAATCCATTTCTCCTATACTATTTTATATTTTAAGTTTTCTCAATATTATTATAAATAGTTAATATCGTTCACATAAAATAAGGGAATATGAGATCTTCATTAGTATATTTTCTTACAAATATATAATAATTAAATTGTCCCATTATTTTTAATGTTTATTTTATTTTAATATATTCTCTTTATTTGGTTTAATGTCTTATAATTCTTTCACAATAAGGAATTTTCAAATCAATCTATTGAACTTTTAAATTCAGGCTACAATGTAAGTTTCGTACAATTTTAATACAATAAAATTTAAGGTCCATTTGGTTACACTTTCATTTTTTATTGTGAGTTTTGTTTTTATTTTTGCTTTTGTTTTTGATTTCATGTTTGTTGCTTTTATTTTTATTGAATTTTATTGAGACATTTAGTTTCTCTATTGCTCTTACATGTCCAATTTTGTCACTCCCATAATATGTTTAATTATCTATTGCTATTACAACAAGTTTGATATGTGCTAACTATGCATTTTAGCATGATTTTGAGAGTAATTTTCCTTTTTCAAAAGGATTTGGTATTTAGTTTGGTTTATATTTTATTTTTAGTCCTTGTGTTAGATCTCCAATAAAGAAGGCACAAATTCGAGCAAATTGAAATCAAGCTGGAGCAATCTTGACACAATTTTCGAGGAAGAATTTGGAGCACATCTCCAACATGGATCCATGTCCAATCCCCACTCATGGCTAAGTTACATGGGGACAACGTGGATTTCATTGCAGATTAATATTGATAATAATTTTTACAAAGTTTGAGGTTAAATAACAAGGTTGCAATATAGGTTCAAGTTGGACTTATGCTGGAGGTAATTTTATGAAATTTCTAAGGTATTTTGATATAAAAAGATTAGGGGACTGTTATGATAATATCAAATAAAACAAACCTAAATTTGAGCAATTATAGATAAGAAAAGAGCAACTTTGGAGAGAATGAAGAGATTCCTATCAAAATTTAAGTGAAGAACTTTAAGATTTTAAGATTCATGAGAATGAGTTCTTTTATTTTGTATTATGTTTTACTCTTTTTGTTTTTTTGTAGTTTAATATGAACTAAATTGGGATGGATCTAGATGAAACGAATATTTGAACTGTTTTTTTAGATTGATTCTATGATATAGTCAATGACCCAAGTTTTTTTATATAAATTATTCACAATTATTTCTTGTGATGGATTGGAATTTTCCACTGTTTTGATTCAATTTTATATTTCATATATAGAAATTAAGGAATCATATATATGAATAGAACGTGTAATGAATAATAATAGTAGCATGAAATCCTATAAATAAAACCACAAAAACTTCTAGGTTAGAATTAAATCTAATAAATGATTTTTGATTAGAAAGAGATTTCAATTAGCCTACTTAAGAGTAAAAGTTGTATTTATTAAGAATAAATATGGTTATATTATTAAAATTTCTAATAGTCTAAGAAATTGGTGTTAATAATTGAATCAAGTCCAAAAAATTGATGTTAGTAATAAAATCAAGATAAATTTAAACATAGAAAGGTTATTAGGAGATTCTAATTTGGATCTTGATTACTATTTAAATGCTATTTTCTTTAGCTTATTATTTTAGATTATCTATTTTAGTTTAGTTAATTATTTTTTAAGTCAATTATTCATTTCATTAAATTAGATAATAAAAAGATAATTATTACTAGTACTTGTACTTATATTTAATAGACTATACCATAGGAATGATAGTTGTACTTGTCTAGTTGATCTTTAGTATTTCTCTAATCATTAACTTACACATCAAGTTTTTGGTGTTGTTATCAGGTACTCGGATATTAGAAACCTTTTATTTTATTAAAATAATCAAAATTTCTTATTTTTATTTATTTATTTTTATTTTAGAACTTTCTTTCTTCATCTTGTGTTTGATTGCCGAATTTTAGGATTTTGGTACTTTGATTTATGACTAAGAGTTATCTTAGAGTACCACTTGGTCTAGATCTAAAAATCAAAAAGGACTTCACTGTGGAACTTAAGGGAGAGAAACCTAAGAACTTGAAGATAATTAGAAGCTTTAAGTCTACAACTACCAAATATAATGCCAAGATAAGGAGGATAATATCCTATAAGAGATTATACTAGACCATCACTTATAGGAACACAATCTGGCATTCCTAGCCTATAGTAGAGGCCAGTAATTTTGAGATCAAGCCTAACGTAATTTAGATGTTTCAACTACTTACACAATTTAAATGCTTGCTATATGAGGATCCATATATGAAGGAGGAGTTAGAGTACAATATCTAAAATGATAGTGTATGAGATGCATAATTGTGCATAAAGCAACAAGTTGGTGGAATGCATGATCGTGATAGAAAGCTAGAGTAAGCCTATACATGATCATGTAAAGAACCTTTATAGGTCACAAGTTTTTTATACTTTTGACTATTTAGGGATATTTTGTAACAAAAATATGGATAAACCCTAAAAGAAAACCTAAAAAGATTAAGAGTATAAAAAGGAAGTGAAAAACACCAAAAGGCAGCTGCAGAATACAATAAGAGGAGATAAATCACTGATTCGAAGGCTCTGTGGATAAAATGGATACATGAGTACTATCGGTGACATACTAACATTTGGCAAGCAGATTTTTCTAAGGAAGGCTCTTGGTTACTCAGTCAAATTATGAAATTTCAAAATAACATCTATCCTTGCACCAAACATAAAATTGGAAATAGTGAGAGGACTTGGATCTGATTTGACAATTATCTTGATATCAGTCCTCTAATGCATTCGGTGGCTTTTCAACACCTTAGAAATCGAATGCCATTACATCTTAAAACTTTGACACTGATCGTGGAAAGGCATTAGCATTGAAACTTTAGGGGTTTTAATTCCCTGATTGATCACCTTCCTTTATTAGAAGCAACTCAAAGTGACCATTCTATTTCTTAGATTCTAAATTCTAATGGTTAGTTCACTAATGCTTCCTATCATCACTTATTCTACTCCCACTCCACATTAGTCCCTTGGTACAATCTCTTGTGGAAAAACACACTTTGCCTCAAGGCATCTTTCATTACTTGGCTTGGAATAAAAAACTATCTCAAAACCGAGGTTCAATGGTGGGATAGCGAAGATGTATTATGCTTATTCTGTAACAGACTGGAGGATGACCAAGACCACTTGTTCTTTTAGTGTTGCTTCTCTACGAATATTTGGAGCCATTTGTTACATCTGCTACCAGCTACCAATAGTTATTATTGATGGGATTAGGTGCTAAGTTGGGCTATAGCAAACTCTCGGTATGGAAGCACCAACTTCATTCTTATCAAAGTAGTTTTCACCATTTCTATTTATAACATTTGGAAAGAAAGAAACAGAAGAAGATTTTATTATATGAAATTGGAGCAATACCAATTGGCTGATCAAATAGTAAATCAAATTAGAGCATTTTGTTGGCTAATAAAGCATAGTGCAATTTGTCTGCAGAGATGGAGGATAGATAGTTCTAATGTTTTAGTTTTTGTTATCAACTATATTGTGTTAATTTAGCTACTTTTGTCTTTTTTTGTTATAGTGTATATTTATTTGTAGGCATAAAGCCATGAACTCGTTACAATGTAGATATAGTTTTATCTATACGCAATTCATTTTTCAAAAAAAAACAAAAACAAAAGAGGAGATAAAAAAGAACAAAACTGAAGAAACTATAGTTTCCATTTCAAGGCAAAGAAGAGAAGGCATTAAGATTCAATTCTACACTCTTTTCTTTTATTTCCTTGTCGTTGTTGAATGTTAGTTATGAATCAATTGTTCTATAGAGTTACATATATAAATTACTAATTCCTTTTAGTAATTATTCTTGATTATGTGCTTAATTTATTGATTTAACAAAATATGCTTGTGATGTTTATTGCTTTATATTCCATTTGAATTACGAGATTAGATTTGATTATTTGAGTTGCATTGCACAATGAGAGCTGATACTCAACAGACCTATAAACATTAAATTAATAGGCAATTGAAGAGAGATCTTAATTGTTTATTAGTCATCCATAGGATTGCTTTAAATCCAATTGCATAGTTAGGAAGAGTTTTGATAGCAATTTGTATTTATTTTAATTAGGATTACTTGATTAGATCTTGATAGAGGCTAATCATAATTACTAGATATCTAGGGTCAAGTAGTATTAAATCAAGAAGGTGAAGTGAAAATAAAGAAACAAGTAATTCCTGATTTTCATCATTGATCAATCAACCAATTCACTACTGCTTTTTTTTGTCACTTCTTTATTTTTAGTTTAAATTTTAATGATTTATCTTATTGTTTACCTTAAAACAAAGTTTACAAGAAATGTTAAGTGATAGGATCTATATACTTGCAGTTAAGAAAGTTTTTAATTTAACTACAATAGATGCTATATACTTGTAATTCAAGTTACCTTAATTTAAGCATTCTAACACAAGATCTACAAGGAGTTCAATCAAACTAATAGACACATAAGTTTCCAACATCACTAGGTAAGAGAGGCGATTCGAAAAACGAGACATTAAGTAGTAATAGAGGGAATAATGGTGGAGGAAAGTAATTAAGGAGCATAACAAAGAATCCTTATAGACTTCATGAGTCCAAGGTTCAATTCTAACCAACAAGGAAAAACGAGACCACTAATGTAGACCAATATTTTTGAAATTAAACCGGAACTACTAAATATGCAGTAAACTAATGTCCAATTTCATAGAATGGCCAATGAGGATCCTAATGTTCATTTAGCCAACTTTTTTGAGATTTTTGACACATTCCAATTCAATGGGCTATTGGAAGATGGTGCTAAAATAAAGCTCTTTTAGTTCACATTTAAATATCAAGCCAAGGCATGGTTAAATTCTGATTGGCTCTGAACTTAAGGCTAAAATTTTAATTAACCATAAGTACATGACATAACTGTAGCTAGCATAGGTAAGTATGTGTTGATCCCACGAAGACAATGATTACTAATAATTAATTTTCTTCTATTATTTAGCCTACGAATTGGATTAAGATTTTTAATTAAAAATAATACTTAAATAATTAAAATAAAGTAGGAAACAATAATGAACTCGGAAATAATGAAAATTACTTAGAAAACAATCAATATCAAGAAATAGTGTCTAGGTAATGAATCCCCCTAAAACCATTAAAAAATTTAACCTTTTATAATACAAATGTTTTATTGACTATTGGATAATGGAAATTCCTATCTTATATTAATAACTCTCTTGAGACCACTAACAACTAATCCATAGGTTTATTAACCAAAATTATTCCGGTTAAATTTTTTAGGATTAGTTTATTGATTGATGAATTTTGCTGTTAGGTTTAACTCTAATCTAAAGGATTTATGTTGACCTATCTCTAGGTTTGCAATCAAATCCTTTGAATTATGGTAGATATATTCATACATAGGATTTCTCAATCTTTATGCTATGAAATCAGATTATGTACTAATATTCTAGATCTATTATAACATATACAAAAAGCATAATTGAATCACAATAGGCCAATCAATACAATTGCATTAAATAAAAGAATTAAATCACATTGTAGCACAAACTAGCATTCATCACACCTAGACACTAAAAAGTGTTTATTTACACATGATAGAATTGAAATCAAACATAAATTGGAAGAAAAATGAATAAAATCCACTCCCTTCTTTTCTATAGAATGTTTTTGCAAGTTTGAGTTTTGACGTTGCGATCTGTTAGATCTTTTGATGATTTCTTCATGTTCTCCACATCTTTGGATCAATATCGCCCCTTCTAAATGTTCTTCATGTCTCAAATTGGATTAGAAAGTCTGATCCTCTCAATTAACCTCCCTTCACATCTTTTTATAGTAAATTTTATTTATGAGATACATAGTCTGATACATGGGCGTGTACTAGACTGTGTATATTCCAAAACATCTAGAATTTGAGATTTTGCATGAGTTGTAAGACTTACAGGGGAATAAAAACAGTCATGTATCTCTACTTTGCTTTAAATATTCTTTTTATGCTGCATTATCATCTGAATTATTCTCCTTTTAGTTTATGAAGGCAATTATAATTTATAAATAGAGTGAATTAAATACCAAATATACATTAAAATAACAAAATATCAAGACAAATATATCAATTACAAGTGTATAAATGCATATATCAAACATCCTCACACTTATTATTTTGCTTGTCCTCAAGTAAATCATAATCTAAATTATTAAACTTTTAACGTCTATCCTTCATTAATGTTAACCTGTTTATACATACTATTAATCATCATATCATATTCATCAAACTAATATACAAGTGGAGTCAAGTTATCCTAAAACTAACTTCGTAAGTTAATATTAGTAATAAGCACATCAATAACCTTATTGAATTTAAAAGCATAAACTTATTCAATGCACTTAAGTGTTATGGTGAAAAGAACCAAACTCTCAAATCAACGCATAGTAGAATTCTTACTATAGGCTTGCAATTTTATCACATCTCAACCACTTATGTAAACTAGAAACCAAAATCAAAAGGTTTTTATATGGTTGTAATGAGGCTCAGGTAAGGTATTATTGGGATAATAAAAGGGTTAAATTGAAGGAAATCTACTAAAGAAAGCATTACATAAAACTTGTTACATTATATGATCAGGTGTTTATTATATGTAAGTTTTAATTAATAACCCTCGACAATCCGCAAGTGTATGATTCGTTAACGTAGTACCCAAGGTGTTGATCCCACGAAGAGAGATAATCTAATCATAAAATCTAAGGTCAGAAACATATATAAAAATTCAAATTGCACGAAACTAAAAACGAGAAATTAATTCGATTAATCAAATTAAATTAAGAATCAATCACAGAAATACTAATTACTAAGCAATGGCAACACACCCAAGAATCAACCTAAGGAAGTTAACAATTGAGAGAGTGGGAATTTTACCTATCCTTAATGTTAACCTAACTGATTATGAATTACTGGATTATTGGTTTTAGGTGATCCTAGGGTTGCTTACTCTCTCTCAAATTATATCCATTAACCCTAAATCATAAACCCTAATTAGATTATGGAGGTCACAATCTCTCAATTTACAACTTATCCAAAATCCTACTTAGTTCTGAAGTTCTCTAATAAACTATCGGAAACCTATGCAAAATCTCTCTTTGCACAATTTACCGATTTGATTTAATTCTAATTCTATTAAATTACCTAACTCTCGTTAGCCCAATTTAATCTTATTTCATTTGATTCACCCTCTCAGTTTATTATCGAATTATGCAATCTAAGAATTAAATCACAACAAATCCAATAAACACATAAACAATCTGATTTCATTAATTCAAGAATAAAACTCCGAAGGTGACTTTAGAACATCCTCAACATTTAAGATTCTATCATTAACTATTCAATCCAATTCTATACAATCATAAAACTGAAAATAAATAGGAAATACAATCGAAATAGAGGAAGGAAGGCAGTGACATCAGGAAACTTCCTGATCTAGGAAATATGTCGAGTCAGCTTCTTCTCCTCTTCTCTCTTCCTTCATTTCTTCCTCAATCTCTCGATAAATTCTCTTTAGTGTTTCTCAAGGTGGCTGATACAAAAGCTCTTTTTGTTTACCTCTCTATATTCTTTTTATACTTCTTTATGTTTTAGGTAACCTAGGGTTTTTTAGGGGTCCGAAAGGTCGAAAAAATCCCTCAAATCTTGATGTTCGTGAGTGTTTACACATCTGCTTGACGTAGGCCATGACTGTGGCCCTGTAGGCCATGATCGTGGCCTACATCTAAGCCTTCTATCACAATCGTGGGTCGTTGTTTCAACCCAAATGTTTTTCGAAACTCTTCCATTCTTCGATATTGACTTTGAAACATTAGCAAGTACATCAAGGTACTTTAAAAATATAATATTTAAGCTTAAAAGCTTGTACTAACCTATAAAACACAAATAATTAACAAACTAACACAATTCTAACCTAAACACATACTAAATGATTAAATTAATGGCTAAACACATATCAAACTATGCCCTAAAACACAATGCAATTCACACTTATCATATCCTCACACTTAAACATTTGCTTGTCCTCAAGCAAACAAAACTAAAAACAAATCAAGAAAACATAAAACAAGCATATGTAATAATGAGACAATGGCTTCAACTTAGTGAAACAAATTTAACTATAAACATAATCCTTCAAGTTGTTCTATCTTATTAATAAGAGAAATCCACGTTTAAGCACTTTGGACTAAATATACAAACTAATCAAAATTTTATTGTTGAGCCTATTCACTCCTATCACTTGCACACACACATTAATAATCATTTAGTCAAAACAAAAGTGTAATTTTTCCTTAGTAGGTTTTTATGAAAAATCAAGCTACTAACAAGTTTGGTTGGTTCTTTTTAAACATTTTTTTATTGATTTTTCTTTAAGAACATAAACCTAGTCTTTTTACGCAGAGCCATTGTCAATCTAGTTACTTAACTAAGTTATGTTGCTATTAAGCTACTTGGTTGGAATGTCATTATAGCCTTTTTATACTAAGGCACACATTTTTGATGCGTGCCGATCCGGTTACTCAGCTACATCACATTCTCAACTAGCTACTAGCTCTATTCATAACCCAAAGGCCAGTGGAATAGTTATTTTAGTTAAAATTATATAACCTTTTTTAACACAAAATGTTGACTACATTGTTGCTTTAGCTAATCATTTTCAAAAAAATGTACTAATAATGCCACTTATTTGATTGGCCTAAAATTATAAATGAGTATGGAAAATTCCTATGGTGAATCGACTAACATCTTAGGGTGAATCGACTAACATCTTATCCTAATTAACCAACATATTTAGCCCTAAGTAACTAAGGTCACTAATTTTACAAGCTAATAAATCTTCGCAACCTAAAAGACTATGTTTAAGGCTAAATATATCCCGTTAAGTCCTATCCATTGACGCATTCACATAATTCACGTTATGCAACCTAAACAAGCTATCATATAATATGCAAAATTCATACTCAAAGTAAAGCACACAACCACCACCACACTTGAACAACACATTGTCCTCAATAAGAGAATGGTACACAATCATACCAGGGGGAAATAAAACACAATATATGAAACATAAGAAGAAAATAATAACAAAAATGAAAAGAGAAGGGTTAGAACACGAATTCATCAGGGTGACTGAGGTAGGGATGTGATCGGTGTTGAGACCAAATCTGCTTGACATCGAGAGTATTTCCCTATCTTATAAGTGATTCAAGAGAGTAAAAGAATTAGAAATCCAAACTATTCCAAATTATTCAAACTTATTTTAGAATTTAAAACAAACCTAACTACATAACAATTTAAATATAACTACTAAATGTACTAATTTAAGGTCATTATTGACCTTGCATCCTTCAAAGCTCAGCCCAGATCAATTATGAGTGACTTGCTTCCATCCTTCTCATTCAACATCAAATTTGTAGCCTGTGAGCAAGTTAAAAATTGCAAAATGACCAGGATGACAATATTGATAAAGTTGAGAAAACCAATTAATTTTAGTAATGTCCTTTTCACTAACAAACTATCAATAAAATAGGCAATAATGAAACTCCCTGAATCTTCTATGGAATCTAGCAGTTTGCTCGGTAAGAGGGTGAGTTGTTCTCTTCTTAATTCTTCCTCATTCGCCCTCATCTCCTCTTCTTATTTAGCTTCTCGAACAGAGACTTCTATAGCTTCTTTAAACTTGATGTCTGTTGTCAACTGTTCTTCGTCCTCTCGTTCCATAAAAGATTTGAGCACATCATTTTTTCTGAATGTGCTGCCCTCCTTTCGATTCTTTAATACATCATTCATGTTGATCGTCAATTGGTCATCACTAATCCGAATGATGAGGTTCTCTTCATAGACACCTACCCAAGTTTTTTCGATGTTCAAGCATGGTATACCAAGATCTAAGGAATACTAGGAAGAGTTATCATTCTTTCCTTCATCCTCTTTCCTCGTCTCTTGGTCTTCTACAAGATAGGGTTTAGCATAGTCTTCCACTGGTTCTTCTTGTTCTTCCCTATTTCTAGGTGTGATAGCCTCATATTGCTCTCGTTGATATAATTCCATATTGCTCAGAGAGTCTTCTACACTTCTCTTACAAAATTCATGAGAAAGTTGTCTTACTTGAATCCCCAGGTTGTGAATAGAAGCGACATAATTTTTCGTTAATTGATCAAATTGCTCTTCCAGTCTCTTTTGGTTCTCTTCCACGTCTGTGAGCTTATCCATGATTTTGTCCAAGTTGGAATCCCATGAACTAGACTCTTTTTACTTAAATTCAAATAGGCCCTGATGTCCTATGTGAGTACTTGCATTATTGGACCAATAGAAATCTAGGTGGTTCTGCCACCTTGAAGTGTATGGGTTCATATAAGGATGATGATTTCCTAAACTAAATTAGGACTTATTGAAATCTGTAAGAGTCCTTTGCACCCTATAATATACATCCTCCATGATCATTCTTTTTATCTCTTCTTATCATTCAATTTTTGAGATTCCCCATTGTTTTCCAAGTTGATGTGTTGCCTACTTTATGGCCAATTTTTTTCCACGAAAGAAGGTGAAAAAAGCCTTAGAATATAAGAATTAAGCTAATCACCTCCCTAGTAATGGCGCTAAAAACTTGATCAAGTGATTATTGTGTGTAAGTTTTAATTAATACCCCTCGATAATCCACAAGCACATGATTCGGTAATGTAGTACCCAAGGTGTTGATACCACAAGGAGGGATAATCTAATGCTAAAATCTAAGGTCAAAAATAAAAACAAAAATTTAAATTGCACGAAACTAAAAATGAGAATTTAATTCAATCAATCAAATTAAATTAAGAATCAATCCTAGAAATACTAATTACTGAGCAATTGTTACACACCCAAGAATCAACCCAAGGAAATTACGAATTGAGAGAAAGAGAACTTTACCTATCTTTAATGATAACCTAACTGATTATGAATTACTGGATTATTGGTTTTAGCCGATCTTAGGGTTGATTACTCTCTCTCGAGTTATTACCATTAACTCTAAATCATAAACCCTAATCAGATTATAGAGGTTGCAATCTCTCACTTTACAACCTATCTAAAACCCTAATAATTTCTGAACTTCTTTAATAAACCAACGGAAACCTATGGAAGATCTCTCTTCGTATAATTTACTGATTTGATTTAATTCTAATTCTATTAAATCACCTAACTCTCATTAACCTAATTTAATCGTGTTTCATTCTCTATTTATTATCGAATTACAATCGTAGAATTAAATCACAACAAATCCAATAAAGACATAAACAATCAGGTCTCATTAATTCAAGACTAAAGCTCTGAAGGTTAGTTTAGAACATCCTTGACATTTGAGATTTTATCATCAACTATTCAGTCTAATTCTATACAATGATAAAATTGAAAATAAACATGAAATACAATTGAAATGGAGGACAGGAGGCAGCAACGTCGGGAAACTGCTGATCTGGGAAGTACTTCGAGTCAACTTCTTCTCCTCTTCTCTCTTCCTTAATGTCTCGATGAATTCTCTCTACGATTTCTCAAGGTGGCTAATGCAAAAGCTCTTTTTGTTTGCTCTTTATGATCTTTTTATACTTTTTTTATGTTTTGGGTAACTCTAGGATTTTTTTGCAGTCAGAAAGGTCCAAAAATCTCTTGAAACTTGACGTTTGTAAGTGTCTGCGCGTCTATCCAATGCAGGTCACTACTGTGGCATTGCAGG
Source organism: Erythroxylum urbanii (assembly GCA_027568935.1). Taxonomy (NCBI): domain Eukaryota; kingdom Viridiplantae; phylum Streptophyta; class Magnoliopsida; order Malpighiales; family Erythroxylaceae; genus Erythroxylum; species Erythroxylum urbanii. The sequence goes on along the minus strand of JAOQML010000195.1, from coordinate 16,455,467 downwards.
CCACGATCATGCCCTACATCTAAGCCTTCTACCAATATTTAAGCTCAAAAGCTTGTACTAACCTATAAAACACTTTAAACACAAATAATTAACAAACTAACACAATTCTAACCTAAACACATACTAAATGTTTGAATTAACGACTAAACACATATCAAACTATGCCCTAAAACACAACACATTTCACACTTATCATTATACATAGGTCCTTTCATTATAAATCTATTAGTATTATATTTTTTTTCTTTTCTTTTCTATGCTCATTTTTTTGAGCATTCATCATGAAACACTATTAAAAAGATATTGAACCTTTCAAATTTTCTAGTTTCAAACAAAAAAGTAATGTAAATAACCTTTAGGGTTCAAAAAAAAGGCTTCAAAGAAAAATAAGATAAAGGATAATGATTGGGGACTAAATAATGAAAAAGGATAAAGCTCAAAAATGGTTATTCCTAAAGATAAATTATGGGTAAGGTAATTATCAAAGAAATTGGTTAATACAAATTGTTGAATCTAAGTGCCTTCATCATATCAATGCTTCTAATTTAACAAATGTGGTTTCAATATGCATAATAAAAAAAGTTCTAGAATCATTCAACTATACATAATAACACACGTGAAAGAAAAGAAAAGAGCTTAAAATTTTGAAATTTTCGCTCTTAGGCTCACATGCTTATGGAAAAGATGGGTTTATGTGTGTAAATCATACAAAAATTTCATTCAACTTGACTATCTCAATGACTATTAAAAATATGACTTATAAAAGCAATTTTATTCTATCTATCATCCTTTTGCATGTTAATTCAAATCAATATTTAATAACGAAGTAAAGTAATGATGGACAAATTTCAATTAAGTCAAGATATCGGTTCGTTAAATTTAATAATTGAGACTATAATAACTTTAAGAAAATTATTAAAATTGTTAACCCTTACCGAAAATTAGATTTGCTTTAAACTTAAAGCCAATATTTGAATTGACTACAAGTTCACGACTTAGCCCGATCTCATGAAGACAATAATTACTAGTAATTACTTTTCTTCTATCATCCAGACTATTGATTGGTTTTTAATTAAAAATAATAATTAAATAATTAAAAAAGTAGGAAATAGTAACTAACATATAAATATTGGAAATTATTTAAAAATAATCAATATCAAGAATTATTGTCTAGGTAATGAATCTCTTTAAAACCATTAGAAAATTAACCTTTTATCATGCAATTGTTTTATTGACTATTGGACTGTAGAAATTCCTATCTTATGTTAATAGATCTCTCAAGACTACTAATAACAAATCCATAGGCTTATTAACCTAAATGATTCAAGTAAATGTTTATAGGATTGTTTTATCAATTTGTGAATTCCACTGTTAGGTTTCATCATAATCCAGAGGATTTATGTCGACCTAACTCTAAGTTTGCAATCAATTCCTTTCAATTATGGTTGATCTATTCATAGACAGGATTTCTCAATCTTTATGCTATAAAATCATATTATGAACTAATATTCTGGATCTATTAAAAATATATATATAATTGAATCACAATAGATCAATCAAAACAATTGCATTAAATAAAAGAATCAAAAAATATTGTAGCATATACTACATTATCTTCAATAAAATCATAATCTAAATTATTAAACTTTCAGCATCGATCTTTCATTAGTCTTAACTCGTTCAATCATACTATAAATCATCATATTACATTCATCAAATTAATATACAAATAGAGTTAAGTTATCCTAAAACTAACTTCATAAGTCAATATTAATAGTAATCACATTAATAACCTTATTGAATTCAAAAGCATAAACCTTTACACCCTCACCAAGATTTTACTCAATACACTCAAGTCTTTAGGGTGAAAAGTATCAAACTCTCAAATCAATGCATAGTAGAACTTTTACTATAGGCTTGCAATTTTATTAAATCTCTACCACTTATGTAAACAAGAAGAAAAATATCAAAAGGTCTTTATACGGTTGTAACAAGGCTTAGGTAAGGTATGATTGGGAAAATAAAAGGATTGAACTAAAGGAAATTTACTAAAGAAAACATTACATGAAACTTGTTACACTATTCATAGGTCTTTTCATTATAAATCTACTGGTATTATATATTTTTCTTCTTTTCTTTTCTATGCTCATTTTGTAGAGCATTCATCATGTACCACTATTAAAGAGATATTGAAGCTTGTAAATTTTCAAGTTTTAAACAAAAAAGTTAAGTAAATAAGCTTCAGGGTTCAAAACAATAAAAAGGTTTCAAAGACAAACAAGATAAAGCTTAATAATTAGGGTTAAAACAATGAAAAAGGCTAAGGCTTGGTTATTCCTAAAGATAAATTATAGGTAAGGTAATTATCAAAGAAATTGGTTAAAATAAAAATGTTGAATCTAAGTGCATTCATCATGTTAATGCTTTTAATTTAGCAAATGTGGTCTTAATATGCATAATAAAAGCAAGTTCTATAATCATTCAACTATATATGATAACATACATAAAAGAAATAAAAGATTTCTTTTTGAAAATTTTGCTCTTAAGCTAGAAAGCTAACAAAAAAGATGGGATGCTCAACTATATTCTTGAGCTATCCTACCCGCTTAATAAGTTCTTCCTACTATCATCAGATAATTTTTAAGTTCCTAAAAATTGGCCTACCCATCTCTATCTTTAGCCAAGCTAGGCTTTTCATCCTTGCTTTGGGACCTCTCAAAATATCCAGCCCTGGTGCTTCATCTCCTATCTCGAGTGGAGGTGGCTGTTGTTGCAGTGGTTTCTCTTCTGCATATTGCTCCACTCTATCTTCCCCCTCCATTATTGGCTTGTCAAGGTCCCTAATAAGTTAGTATATGTTGGTTGTTGGTCTTTGACATCGACTGATCATGAGAATATGTATCATGATAATGATGTTTAGTGCCGCCATAAAGTCAAGTTGCATTAGTGGTAATCGATCAAATAAGCCCATCCATTGTGCTAGTCAGGTTATATAAGGACCGATGCAGATGGTGCCAACCTTCTTATCTTCACTTTGATGAGTGGTGATTTAAAAAAGTGTGCGCGTCAGGTGAATTGGTGTCCTCTCACTCATGCTCCACAAATAATACACATCTATGTTTCCTATTACACATTAGTATCACCTAGTCGCTCAAAGTGTAGCTTAAGACTTCAGGTATGTATCAAAGCACTGGGAGTTATAATAAAGAGGTTTTACATTTGCTTGGGTTGTAGTCACTGTCATCGCTGATCATCTTCCAAAATTATTGGGAAGACATCCCATAAGAGAAATCTATCTTCCCGTCCAGGTAATCCCTCATTTCGATAAGTCTACATCATAGAGGCCAATAGTGACTTAAGAGTCTGAATAACTCATTTGGATTTTCTTATAGAGCAGTCGAATCTAGATGGTATTTAGATTTTCCCATGTATGGTGTCCTTTCTCTATGAAGAAAGTAGAAAGCATATCTAAAGTTAACTTATGGTAGGAGGGCTCCATGATGTCAAAGAATCTGCGCCAAGTACCAACATTAATATGCTCCTGAATTTGTTGCACTAGTCCCATTTGCTTTAGTGTTTCCTATTCAATATGATGTCCCATGATAAATTTATTATCTTTAAATCATTGATACTACTCTTTATATGCTACGATATTGAAAATATTACTCCATTTGGTAATGAGGAAATAAAGGAAAATATTGAAAAGATAAGTCAAACTAAAATGGTGTTGGATGAATGGCATAAATCAGGATCTAGTAATAAAACATCCAAGAGGAGGACCAAGTACAGAAACTCCTAATGGTTTGCACAATATGGAATGTGAGGGGACCAAATTTTTCTAATAAACAATTAGCTCTAAAGGATTGACAAGGAGATACACAACCATATTTTGATGGTTTAGTGGAAACCAAAATAAAAAGGAAGTTTTTCATAAAGGGTTGAATTTTATCCCAACAAAGTGGATGGCCTTAAACAATTTCTCTAAGAATCCTAATGGATGAGTTATAGTTGCTATAAATTTGACTCGATGACTGATCTCAAACTAGTTTTGTACTAATCAATTGATCTATTAAGAACTAGTTCCCAAAGTAACTAATATTCCAATAGTAATCACAGTAGTCTATGCAACTAATTAGGAATTTCATAGGGCTAACTTATGGAAGGAATTACAAGAAATTGACTCAAACACTAGAACTTATTGAATTGTTATTGGTGACATCAATAGCTTCCTGTCTCCATCTCAATCTATAGGAGGAAGAGGCATAACATATACAGACATAAAAAAGTTGACAACAATAACCTCTCTGCTATGACATGTGGATCTAAAATTTTAAGGGCCTATATTCACTAGGAGTAATCATTAAAAGGGGAATGGAATTGTTTAGAGAAAGCTAGACAGTTGGTTAGTTAATAATATATAACTTTCTAAATGACAGAAAGTTAAGCTATGTTTGAAGAACCGTTATTTTCTGATCATATACCTGTCAAAGTGCATATTAATAGCTGTTTGAAAAGGAGAAGATCACCATTTAGATTTTTCAGCTCCCTGCCAAAGTACTCTCAGCTTGATTTAATTATTTCAATTGTTATTGGAAAGTATTTTCAGGGTTCTAATGCATTTCAACGTCTCCAAATGCTGAAATATATCAAAGGAGATTGTATAAAACTCCTCAAGTATAGTACGGATCCTCTAAAACTCAATAAATTACAGGCTATGATGGATCTCTCCTTAACTTAGAAGTAGCTGGTTGTTAATCTTACAGACTCCTCACTCATTAATAAAGAGAAGACAGATTTAGGCAAATACTTGCAAACTTTTAAAGAATGTAAATCTCAATTAAAGAAAAAGTCGAGGATTTAATGGATACAATAAGAACATAGGAATACAAAATATTTGTTTAGTGTGTTTCAAGATAGGTGGAATAGGAAAAAAAATAGTATCTTTAGAGGATAATAATGGAAGAATGGTGTATGACCAAAAGGAGTCAAAAGAGATGTTTAGAAGACATTTTAAGGAAATAAATAGAGCTTTTGCATATACTTCTTGCTTTCCTGATAATCTACTTAATAGAATGACCGGTTCCATAAATCATAATAAGCATTTTGCACTACTTAAAGAAGTCACAAATGAGGAGATTAGAGAGGCTCTATTTTCCTTTCATCTAGACAAGTCTACAGGCCCAAATGGCTTGAATGCCATATTTTTACAAGAAGAATGAAATGTCTTGTAAGCACCACTTGTAAAAGTAGTGCATGAGTTCTTTAAAAATGAGAGGTTTCTTAATGAGATGAATAAGACCTATCTAGACTTAGTGTCAAAGTCCCCTAATCCTAAATGCTTGAATGATTATAGACCAATGGCATATTACAATATGGTCTACAAGATCATTTCTAAAATCCTAGCTAACAAGTTGAAGGTTACCTTACCAGGATTAATCAATCCAAATCAAGGTGCTTATGTCCTAGGTAGAAGTATGGGTGATAACATAATGTTAGCATAAGAATTGTTCAAAGAATATTATTATAAGGATATGTCAAGACTTGTGCTCTCAAAATTGACTCGACTAACACATATGAAATTGTTGAATGGAGCTTTATTATCAATTCACTCCATGCTTGTGGATACCCTACCAAGTTTATCGAGTGGATCCTCTCTAGTGTAATATCATTTTAGTGCTAATGAATGGAGAACCTAATCAACTCTATAAAGCTACTAGAGGAATAAGGCAAGGAGATCCACTATCTCCCTACGTCTTTGCCATTACTATGGAAGTCCTCCAAAGAATTAGACAACTTTGCACTACTGAAAATATGAATTTTATATTTCATTATCGATGTAGTAGGCTCAATATCATACAACTCTCTTTTGCAAATGATTTACTCATGTTAAGTGCTAATGAACATACTTCAATTGGTGTACCTTTAACATTTTTGTAGAGATATCAAGAAGTATCAGAGATAAAATTTAATCCAAGAAAGAGTTATACTTACTTCTCTAAGCAAAGTAGAGAAGATTCACTAATTGTGATTATGGATGCGGGACTTACCATTCATCAATTGCCTCTCATATATGCTGGAAAACCAATCTTTCACTAATTGTGATCATAAATGTAGGACCTACCATTCATCAATTGCATATCATATATGTTGGAAAACCAATCTCCACAAGGAAACTTAAGGAATATGAATCTATTAGTTGTGGCATTTAGCAATCCCCAAAGGTGTTATGGAGAACATTAACAGAAGCACAGGAGATATCAACTAACATAGACAGAGTTTTAGTGGTGGGAGGATATCCAAAGCCAAATAGAGTGTAATATGTCTTCGTAAGGAATATGGTGGATTAGGGATCAATTCAACTAGCAGAATGAATGAGATATTGTTGGCTAAAAGGATATAGAGAATTTGCTGGGATAAAGAAAGCCTTTAGGTGAAATGGGTTCATATATTTCATGTCAAACAAAGAAGCATTGGGTCTATTTCTGAGAAAACTACTCAATCTTACACTTTCTAATAGATTTTGCACACAAGGTCCTTTATGCACTCTCATATCAAGCATTACATTCAAGATGGGAAGAATACAAATTTTTGGATTCATAATTGGCTTTCATTAGGTCCTTTATGTAACACTTAACACTTTTCAGCTTTAAAAGGATCAATCTTTAAGGATATAAAATGCAGATGCTAATTCGAAACAAAAATTTGTATTTGTCTTTTTTTATGTGCAGGGGGGCTAGATTAGTTGTAGAGCATATTCTAGCATACTTACCTAATCAAGTATAGGAGAATGAAATCAAATAGGAGTTACACAATTCACATAAATTCACGACTTAATCTTGCAAGCAACTGTTGATAGGTCCACTTATCAAATTTCCTCTCCATAAGCTAATATGAGGATCTGGAATATCTCAGGCTTATTCATTCATCCTATAGTTAGAAACATTATAAAAACTGGGAACCAGAGATAGAATCAAAGTCTAAATTCCAGATACATCTTGTCCTCTATGCTTTAGAGAGACTGAAACATTATATCATATTTTCTTCAAGTGTTATCATACGAGACAACTATAGAGAGCATTTCTTAGCATATTTGGTATGTAAGTGATAGATGGATATTTAACTATATTTTACCACCAGTATTTGATGAATTTTACTTGATATTTTATATTTTTATTGTATATTTGGTACTTAATTCACTCTAAGTGCTTTCATATGTGATAATTGCCTTCATGGACTAAAAGGAGAAGAATTTGGATGAGATTAAGAAAAATTTAAAGATTTGAAGTATAGAAAGAATGCACGATTATGCACATGACCATGCACTTTCTCGAGCCTGTGCATCTTCATGACTTTGTAATTTTTGGTTATTCACGGTACTGCATTAGAATGTGTATCTCCCCAGAACCCTAAATTTTGTGAAAGAAGAAGGCAGTCAGTAGGAGTCGGGAGCAGACATGGAACTTGTTCTTTAGGTGCGATTTTGGTTTAGAGAAGTAAAAACATGAAGAAATCATCGAGAGATCCATCGAAAAACAAGATCAAGCCTCTATATCGCAAGACATTTAATAAAAGACAATTAAGGATATTTAGAATTATGAGTCCATTGTTTTCAATTCGTATTTGCATTTATGTATGTTTGATTTCATAGTCGATCATATGTAACTAAATGTCTAGTTAGTATTTAGGTTAGATGAACCTTATGTTAATACTTTGATATGATTTGATTCCTTTATTCATGCAATTGGTTTGACTGATTATTATGAGTTGATTACGTGTTTTGTTTATGTTCTAATAAACTCGAGTTAGATCATAATCTGATTTCATATGTAGAGATTGAGAAATCCTAGGTTTAAATGATCTACCAAAATTAGAAGGAGTTTATTGCAACCCTAGAAATATGATGACATAAATTTTCTAGATTATGGTCAAACCTAATAAAGGGATTTATAAATCGGTAAGCAATCCTATAATCTTTAACCAGAGTAATTCAGTTGAAAACCTTAAGATTAGTTGTTAGAAGAATCAAGGTTAGCTACTAGCATACCATAAGAGTCTCCACAATCCAATAAATCAATAAAAAATTGGACAATAAAAGATCAATCTGTTAAGGGTTTAGGGGGGTTCAAAACCTAGATACTAATTCTCGATATTGATAATTTCCTAAGTGCTTCTTTAATTTTCTGTTCAATTTTGTTACCTATTTTGTTTTTCTTGGCTTAGTCTTAGTTTCTTTTAATTAAAAAAGTCTAAAATTAATCCTTAGGCTCGATATTAGGGGAAGGGTAATTACTAGTATTCATAGTCTTCTTGGGATAGACCCGTACTTGTCGGTACTAGTTCTAGCTACTCTATGCACTTGTGGTTATTACAATATTGACTAATTCACAAATAAGTCAATCGAGTTTTTGGAGTCGTTGCTGAGGACTTTGATATTATGAAAGTCTGAATACTATTACTCTAGTCATTTTCATTTCATTTTGTTTTATCTTTGTTTCTATTTTCTTTTAATTTAATTTTCCTTTTGTAAATTATTTTATTTTATTGTATCTTACTGTATTCATTTGGCTTATTAATTTAGTTATCTTTTGAATTTCTCTACTTAACCTTAAGTTTATGGTTTATTATAGGAATTACGATTCATTGTCATAGCCACAACTTATACTGGAAGGATAGAGTGGACAGTACTTTTATGGGAGCCAGAATGTGTCTTCGCGATCTATAACATTAACATATGGGAGAGTGAGCTGTTCTCACATGTTTTCGGGGGTTCAACAAATATTTAAGTCTTGTCATGACATTGGTGAGAGTTATCACTACAATCATGAATTTTGAGCACTAATTTATACACAGGAGAGGCTGAGCATGTACAATCAACCTCAATGTGCACTAAATGGGAATGGCTATAATTTAGAATGAAATAACTCGTACACTCTAGCTGGATATTTTCAGCATTAAGCATCTTTAATTTACGAGCCAACTATGGAAGATATAATGTTTGATTTCATTTGAGAATCAATCCTAAACCATCAACAACAAGAGGCTCACATAAAAAATTTAATGAATCGGATGGGCCATTTGACAACGATATTATCTAATGAGATCTAAGGGAGTGTGCCTGGTCCTACTGAAACTAATGCTAAAGAACACAGAAGGGCAATCACTTTCAAGAGTCATAATGAGCTTCCAGAAAAAGAAAGTCTTAGAGATATATTAATGGAAGTCCTTACCAAATGGAAAGCTAACCGACACAAATTTAAGAATGAAGAGAAGACAAAGGTTGACTTCACGAGTATAGTGACATTCTAAAATGAGCTCTCAAAAGAAGAAGAAGAAGAGGAAGCATGTATTAGAGATAAACTAATGGAAATCACTGCTGAAATGAAAGTTTACCAACAAAAATTTGAGAGTGAAGAAAAAGAAAGGGTTGGCTTCATGAATGGAGTGACATTCTAAGAAAAACTTCCTGAAGAAGAATAAGCCTCCATCCAAGAAGAGGAATTAGAGAACTAGCAGAAGATAGCTGAAGAAAATGAGGTAGAAGCCTCTATCCAAGAAGAAGAAGAAGAAGAGTGGACAGAGGAGGTTGAGGAAGAACTGGCAGAGGAAGCAAGTAAGGAAACTAATGACGAGGTGTTGGTAATGACCTTAAGTATGGAGGGTTCCCACTTCCTTGAAGACAAACTGTTCAAGCTAATCGATGATTCAAGGAATTTTGTTATTCCCTCTTTGATTAACAATTTGTCATTAAAAAGGGGCATTATTGTTTGAAATTGAATTTATTAATTTGATAAATTATGTCTTGGTTATTATCTTACAACATGTGGCTTATTTATAGGTTATAAAACCACTTTGTGGTGTAAAGGGTGGAAGCAAGCTGTTGATTATTAATTTAGGATGATGTTAAATGTACAGGTTATGCCAAGCTACCGAAGTTAAAGAAACGTTACATAAGAGGCAACCTATGAGTTAGTTTTAATTTTATTCTAATTTCTTTATTGTTTTGTTTTTTACTTTCATTTTAGTATAGGATTTTATTTTCTATTATGTTATTTCTTTTGTTTCTTTTTATTGCTTTCTTTCATGCTTTTTAAGGATATTAGTCTCACACTAGATGGATCCAAATTAAGAAATCTTCATAATCAGGAAAGTACAAAACAACCCTCTCATTTGGATATCTACTTGTATTATGTACATTAAGGACAATGTCCAATTTTAAGTGTGGGGATGGTTTTAATGAACATTTAATTGATTTCTTTAAGCGTATTATATCTTGATTATAAATTTTATTAATTGATATCTTGAATTCATTGAATCTGTCTATGAGTAAATGTTATTGTTGAATATTGATTTAAATTGGTGCACAAAAGGATTATGGTTAAAATAAAATTAGTTTTATATTTTTCGTAATCATTGAAATATTCTAGTTGAATGAAATTGCATATTACTTACACACATATATATCCAATTTTTTTCATGAGCTTTTGAGTATAAATAGCAAATTTTATAAAATTTTGAAGCTCTTGTTATTCTTTCATATATGTGATATCTTATATAGTAGGATAATTTTAGAACTTGCTTTCATTATATATATTGAGACCATATTTGTTAAATTAGAAGCATTGATATGATGAAGGCACTTAGATTCACAAACTTGTTTTAGCCTATTTCTTTAAAAATTATCATACCCAAAAATTTTCCTTTAGGAAAAATCAAGTTGAGCCTTAGCATTTTTCATTGATTAAATTGACACATTAACCTTTATCCTATTTTTCTTTAAAGATCTTTTTATCATTTTGAACCTTAAAGGTTATTTACATTATTTACTTATTAAGACTTGAAATTTATAAACGATCCAATATTTGCTGAATTGTGGTACTGATTGGAATAGTGTGAAAAAAGAGCAGAAAGAAGAAAAAAAATAAGTATATAGGACCAATAGAGTTACATTGAAAGGACCTGTGTATATTTGTAAACAAGTCTTGAAATATATCATGTAGTAAATTTCCTTCAAATTAACCCTTGTTATTATCCTAATCATACCTTATATAAGCCTTATTACAACCTTATAAAGACCTTTGGATTGGTGTTTCTAGTTTGTATATAAAGTGGTAGAAATTTGATTTTATTGCAAGCATATGGTAAGAATTCTACTATGCATTAATTGAGATTTTTGATACTTTTTACCCTAAACACTTGAATGCATTGAGTGAAGATGATGTAAAGATATTTGCTTTTGATTTCAATGCAATTGTTAATGTGAAACTATTAAGATTGCTTACACAGTTAATTTTAAGGCAACTTGACTCTAATGTATGTTAATTTGATTTAATAGGATGTGATGGTGTATAGTATAAACAGAGAAGAAAAAGCTTAAGTGTTGGGATGTTTGATAGATAGATATTTAACTATATTTTACCACCTATATTTGATGTATTTTGCTTGATATTTTATACTTTTATCACATATTTGGTACTTAATTCGCTCCAAGTACTTTCATAGGTGATAGTTACCTTTATGGACTAAAAGAAGAAGAATTTGGACGAAATCACGACAGGAATTGAAGATTTGAAGTGCAGAAAGGATGATTGGCTGTGTACTTGGCCATACTCTTCCCCAAGCTCGTGCATCTTCATAATTATTGTAAATTTTAGTAGTCGAGAGCAGACGTAGGGAGACGATTCTATAAGGGAGATGATTCTATAAGTAGAACTCATTCTCTAGGTTCAATTTTGGTCCAGAGAAGTGAAAACACAAAGAAATCATCGAAAGATCTATCAAAATACGAGATCAAACCTCTACATCACAAGAACATTTGATAGAAGACAATTAGGGAGATTTAGAATTATAAACCCATTGTTTTCGAATCGTATTTCTATTTATGTATGTTTTATTTCATATTCGATCATATTTAACTAAACTTTTAGTTAGTGTTTAGGTTAGATGAACCTTATCTTAATACTTTGATATGATCTGATGCCTTTATTAATGCAATTGGTTTGATTGATTATTGTGATTAGGGATGGCAATTTGGTTTGGGGTTCGGGGATCCCCGTGGGGATTCCCCGTTTGGGGCGAAGATTAGGAAAAAAAATCACCCCTTACAATCGGAGATGGGGCAAATATAACCCCCGAGACGGAGTCGGGGACGAGGATGGGTTGAATAATCCCCGCCCTGTGGGGATCCTCGTTCACGATAATTTTATAATATATTATATATTTTTAATTTTATACTCTTTACTAAAAGTTGGGTAAATTATATTATATATTTTCAAGAAGGCTC
>JAOQML010000195.1:16430374-16441153 GCA_027568935.1 Erythroxylum urbanii | reverse complement strand
AAGAACTACTAAGTTATTCATAATGGGGCACTTTACAAAACAATAATACCCATTCCTCTAGATTATGAGAAGAATGGGGTATTACCCAAAAATGGGAAATCAAAATAATAACTCTATAATCATACTCCCTTACCAAACTCAATCTTTCATTTCATATCCATTCCCCTTTTTTCATACCCACTAAACAAGCACACCCTAAGTACTCTCAGAATATTTTCAAAATATTAGTAATGAACAAAAGGATCTTATGGTTTCAAATTAATGATGGTTTTTTATTTGATTGTTCTAATTTATTTAGAGTTTCCATTACATTAGCATTTATATAAAATCCCACTATTATGGAAGAACTATCTAAAAATCCAAATTAAGTATTATATACTATTTTCAATACAAAGTTTGTCGAACTATATATTAACCATATGATAAAAATCTTTTGAAAAATAATTATAGAATCATATTTATCTTTTAGGAGATATATCCATAACACTTGTGTGATGTTGTCAATAGAAGTGATGAACCATCTTTGAGTTATGAGAGTATTATTATGGGAAGACTACAAATCTCAATATGGATTAAGGTAATATGTTTAGATGGGTGATATAAATAAAGCAGTAAAAAATTCCTAATATGTCTAGCCATTTTACACACATCATATTAAAAGTACAAACTTTTATTCCAAAATAAAGAAAGAAATATACATTTGACGTATATAAAATTTGGATGCCCTAAATGATAATGGAAAATACTATTTGATTATTAGTCGAAATAAAGGAGAGGCCAAGTGAACTAGGCATAAAATATGTAACTGAAGATAGTTAAAAGTCAAATCTACTCACTCATAAGAGTCCAAAATGAAATTAAGTCTAGAAAACAATGAATTAGATGTTAATATTGCTCTAAGGAAAGGAGTTCAATCATGAAATAATTTTGTCAATCTTCAAATTCTTTTATTACAACCATCTTTCCAAACAAATTAACGTACTTTTTTTTTGAAAATAAAAATGGGAAATTTATTAATAAAGAATTACGGTACATCTATAAACATACATAGTGGGTTATCTTGTCCACAAAATTGTTGCATTACTCCTAATCCAAAGTATTTGAATGGAGCATATGGCAAGTAACAGTACACAAAAGGTCGGGGTTTCAGACTGCATGTTGGTACAGATCTAAGCCTGCAAAGCCCACGAAGCATATGCAAAGCCCATGAAGCATATCAAAGTCCACAAATGCAAACCATCATTAGTTTTAATCCACAACCTTCGTTCTCCTCCTCGCAGCACAAAATCTTTGCAAATAACAATTCACTTTTTACACATGCTTTTGTTGTTTTGTAAATTGTTTGTTATGATTTGTTGCCTTTGTTATTCTGTAAATAATTTGTTACGATTTGTTAGGGATAGTTGTAAAAAGTAGCATCTCATATGTATAAATACGTATCACACAACAACATAAAGGGAATGAGAAATATATTACTTCTTCTTCACCCTCTGCTTTTGTTACCACCACAAAATCTTCACTGCACCTCTCAGAATTTTTATTTCATTGATATTGTTCAACATCTCTGATATAAGAAGGGTGACAACTTTCTGCTTAGCTTCACATTTTCGAGCATTCCATTCCTTCCAAACGGTTTGTATACATAAGCTGACTATTACATAATAGATCGAATCCATAGGGGGACTTTGAGTCACTAACCATTGTATAACACTTGAAAGCATACCAGCTTATAATCACCATTGAAATTTCAATTTAACAGTTTCCCCAAATACGATTGGTGAACTCACATATAAAGAACAAGTGATCATGTATTTCTTCCTCTATTGAACAAAATGAACATGAAATATGTACATTTAAGTACCTGATCTGATCAACTGTATTGAGAAGATTTTGAATGGCTACCTATGAGAAAGGAAGTCTTTGTAGGGATGTTCTTGTTCCATATAATTCTAGACCAATTCGCTACAGGTTTTCTCAATCTTAAAAGATCTCTCATGCTTTTATTGGATAGTTGGTGAGTTGGCCGATTGTGCTTAAAAAAGTGTCTTGATGGAGCAAATTGGGAGTGTAATTCGGCTGTAAATGGATAATGCATGAAGGAAATTGCAAACTGTTTCCATTAATGAAAGAGTCCATTTTTGTGTAAAGTGGGAGGTCGATAGAATGCCTTACCTTAAGCGAGGAATGTAAGAGAGCTTCTCTTCCCGACCAGTTATCAAACCACAATGAAATGAGTTTCTCGTTGCCAATTGAACAAGACATAGCATCTTCGACTAAATGTCTCGTTGGGATAAGTTAATTAAAAAAAGAAAGAGTTTGATGCATTTTTATTTATTTCCTGTTGGTTTTTATGATAGAAACATACGAGAAAATATAAGAAGGAAAAGCTTAAAAGAGAAACCAGAATACATTGGACTTGGAAGCATACGACTTCTTATTCATTGCTGGATATTTATGGAGGAAAATCATAGATATGTTGATGACTACCAATACCTAACTACTACAAATAATCTGGAAAAATCTAATTTAATCTCCTATAATTAAGCAACAAGTAAATCATGCTTAAAGACTCATTCAAAAATTCAACTGCAAAAGACTTAGTCAAATTACTAACAATATCCTCCTTGCCTTAGTATTTGCAAAACTTTAATGTTAAAATAATTCCTCCTCAGCTAGCTGATAGTTTATAGCTTGCTTGGCTTCTCCCACATGTTGTTGGACTTTACATATCCTTTTAACATGTCCTAGTTGTCCACACTTGTTGCATCTTACATCTGGCCTCCACCAGCACTTGTATTCTAGATGATTTGTTTTATTACAGTATGAACATGGTGAAAAACTCTGAGCATTGTTGTTATTAATCCTTTTTTTGTTGTATGACTTCACAGGAAAAGCGCCTTCTACCGTTCCTTCTTACCTCCTGAGTCTCCTTTATTCTTGGGTCTATAATGCACTTAACAATTCTACCAAACTGATTTTTGTCAAATCCTTTAAGTTTTCGAGTGATGAAATTGTAGCATCAAATCTTTCTGGGATGGTTACTAAAATTTTTTGAACTATTCTGGAATCATCAAAATTAGAACCAAGAAATCTTATGTTATTGGCAATGGCAATGAGCTTGTTGGAGCAATCCTTGATTGTTTCAGACTCCTTCATTTTTGTATCTCAAATTCTTTGATCAAGTTGAGCACTTGCATTCCTTTGATTCTTTCATTCCCTGCATATTCCTTCTTTAAGAAATCCCAAATTTCTTTGCTCGTCTTGAGCATCATAATTCTGGAAAAATTTGTTGGTGTGACCGCAGAAAATAGATAAGCTTTTGCTTTGTACTTTCTCTGCTTCTTTTCTTTATGGGTTTTGATTTGAGCCACCATTGGATTTGTAGGCAAGCCTGGAATGTCGTAGTCTTCATCTATAGCTTCCCACAAGTCATTCGCTTCAAGAAAGGCCTCCATTCAGACAACCCAACTTAAATAATTTCTACCATCAAACACTGGCAGAGTAATGGTAATGAACGATGATTCTGAATCTATTAATGTGTGGTTTTTGATTTGTGCTGTGGGAAGGCATAGAATGAGTTATGAGTTATAGGTTTGGTGATTTGTGGTGTGAGAAGCCATAGAATGAGTTATGAGTTATAGGTTTGTAGGTTTAGAGGTCCCTTAAGATCAAGAGAGCTCTTACACTAATAGTTGGTTTTTATGATAGAAACATACGAGGAAATATGAGAAAGAAAAGCTTAAAAGATAAACCAGAATACATTAGACTTGGAAGCATATGACTTCTTATTCATTGCTGGATATTTATAGAGGAAAATCATAGATATGTTGACGACTATCACTACCTAACTACTGCAAATAATATGGAAAAATCTAATCTAATCTCCTATAATTAAGCAACAAGTAAATCATGCTTAAAGACTTATTCAAAAATTCAACTGCAAAAGACTTAGTCAAATACTAAAGGCAAATTACTAACATTTCCCAAATGCTTTTACCTTTGAAAAAATATGAATGAATCCATTTAAGTTTTAAAGGGATCCACCAAAACTGCTTTATTAGGAGTGTTTGATTGGTGAGTTTAATCGAATATATGTTCTTCTTTTGGAAAACAAATGCTTGCCCATTTCACCTTTGCACTTCCTTTTGTTCCGTTTGAGTGGTTCCATAAAAAGTCCTTGAACATTCACTCAATTTTCTTGGTCACGCTCTTTGAAAGAAAAATGAGTGAGCTCCAATATATATGCATAGAGTTTAGAATCGATTTTATGAGTTGTAACTTCCTTACAAAGGATAAAAATTTGTTCACCCATGAACCTATTCTCTTATGAACTTTCTCTATAAGGGGACTGCATTCGAGGAGAGTTAATCTCTTGGTAGAGACTAGGAGGCCTAGATAGAGTAGAGGTGGGGCCTTTTCCATCATTCCTATTAATGAAACAATTTGTGAAGCCGTCTGAGAGGCTCCCTTGGAGATTATAAAATGACTATTGTGGAAGTTTATATGTAGACCTGATACAACCTTGAACTTATGCAAAGCTTTTATATAGTTGTTAATAGAATATGGATTGGCACTGCAAAAAAGAGGTAAATCATTTGTGAAAGCAAGGTTAATGAGTCCAATCTTCTTAAATTTATAGTGGTGTTTAAAGTTGACATTTGATTCCACTTCAACCTTGATTATAGAGTTTAGAGCTTCCATGCACATAATGAAAAGTAGGGGGAAAGAGGATCCCCCTACCTTAGTCGTTTCCCAGTTTGAAAGTACTTGGAAGGGCTGCCATTAATGAGGATTGAATAGCTTACCGTGGAGATTCATTCCTCGATCCAACTTATGTTGGAAACTTGTAAGCAAACGAAAATTTCCATAGAAAACTCTAGCACACACTGTCATAGGCTTTGTGGAAATTGATCTTGATAGTGCAATTTGATGCTGAATTTGCTATAGGGTATCCTTAGAGAAGCTCTTGCACGATTAAGATGATGTCTCCAATCTTCCTATTGCTTATAAATGTCCCTTGATTATCACTTTATTCAATCTTGGAAATTACCTTATAGAGAAAGTTTGTGCATGCAATAGGTCAGAATTCAGAGAAGCTTGAGAGATTAGCATTCTTTGTTATCAAGAAGATAAAGATTTTGTTGATTTCTTTGAGCAATATACCGGTAGAAAAAAATTCCTTCACTGCATTTTTAACACAAGAACCCGTAATACTCCTAGACTTTTGAAAAAAGTACGCATTCAGACCATCTGGACTAGCGGCTTTTGTGCAATACATGTTGAACACTGCTTCCTCGATCTCCTTGTCTTCCACTGCTTTTGCTAACAACTCACTGTCAACCTGTGTGATCTGCTTCAAATTAAGAGCTGTAAGTTCAGCATTTGAACCAGAAGCTAAATTTGTAGATCCTAGCAGTTCACCAAAAAAATTTACAGCTTCCTTCAGAATGTCGTTTTGGCTGTGAACTAACTATCCCACATTGGTAGAGATCGAGTTGATCCTATTTCTGTTTTTAAGGGCTATAATAGGATTAAAGAAGAATTTTGAGCTTCTATCCCCTTCAACCAATTGACTCTAGTTCTTTGCTATATAAGGAAATCATGGTTTTTTGTTGCAAGGTAATATGCTGAAAGAGCTTGTTTCTTTTTCTTAGGAGTTAAAAATTAGAGGGTGAGAGAGCTAGTAATTTCTGAATTGCTAATAGATCATCCTTCGTCTTTACTACTGCTTCATCTGTCGAGCCCCCTGAGGAATGCAGTCTTGTTTAATTGCCTTCAGTTGTTGTACACATTTATACTGCTTGGTTCCTCTTAATGCACACCCTGTACCTCTCCTATAAGCTTCAAAGAAATCTGGATCATGAGCCAAGTAATTCTTAAACCTAAAAGGATAAAAGCTAGCAATTCTATGGAATAGATTCTCGATTATAATGGCGGTGTGGTCTGAAAAAAGAGGGTCCTGGAATACTGTAGAGCTGTTGGGAAAATGAACTATCCATTTATCATTTACCAAAGCACGATCTAGTTTCTTTTGAATGCACCAGCTTGATGATTGTTTGTTAGGCCATGGAAACTTGTGCCCTGTATACCGCAGACTCCCAAACTATCAATATGTTGCTTGAAATCCTCTAAATAGTTACGAAGGTTGCAAGTACCTTGAGCCTCTGACATGTAAAGAATTGAGTTGAAATCCCCACATATTAGCCATGGAAGATCTATTCCTCGTTGTGTATTTCTCAGATCATTCCATAACATTGCTCTTTGGAACCCGAAGTTACTGACGTAGATGAAAAAAATTATTCTATCAACTCTCTCATACAGAAACGATACTTTCATATGTATAAGTTGATCTGTTGAATGGAGGACCTCCCCTCTAAATCTATTAGCTTTGTAGTAGATAATAACTCTCCCATATATATGGTGTGAATGATTGGTAACCTGTTTCCAATCCGGACCCAGCATGTTTAATTTGTCGAGATTGTCTTGCTTTATTTTGGTTTCAAGTAGTCCTACTATTAGAGGCTTTTCCCTCTTGACAAAATTCCATAAAGCCACTTGCTTTGTAGGGCAGTTCGATCCTCGGACATTCCATACTACTATTGACATATTAAATGTTTTTGTGTGTGGAGCTTTTGCTTTTGCTCCTCTGTGTCCTCCTTTTTTCTACCGTTTGAAATGGTTTACTACTCTCCTCTTGATCAATGCTAGCTTCCATTCTAGTTTGGGTGTTTAGTGATTGACAATTTGTAGTTTCGACTCTGATATGATAGTCCAGTGAGTCATCTGATCGGGTGTTATCATGTGAAGGATCCTTTACAGTATTATTAACCGAAGGAGGTAACTCACCTGGAAAATTTGCAATTGGGGAAAGCACATTATTAGCACGGGCTTCAATAGTCGTATCAGGATTAGCTTATGTTTCCTTGCCAATCGAGTTCTCCGCTGCTATTTGGGTTTCAGCAATAGCATTACTCCCTGTGTTAGTATTAACCACTTCTATCTTAGTTAACTCCTCACCCATAAGCTCAAGATAACTACCTGTTTTGAATGTTTTCCCCATGGCTTTCCAGATTTTTCCTTGATGTTTTGGAAGAGGTTTCCATTGGTAAGAAACCGCAACAACATCCTCCCATAAGCTGCTTCCCTCACCAAGTCTTGTGACTGGTATTTCAGACGGAAGGTCCTTGTTAAGTGCCACCCTTACACAGAAACGTGCATATCCCACCTACTTCTCAGCCGTATTTTCATCAAAGCAAAGAGGTGTTTCGATGAAGCTAGCAAGGGCACTCAACCCCTGTGTAGTCCAATATTCTAAAGGGATGTTATGAAAATTAATCCATAAAGGAATGTTCTGAAACTTTATAGATTCAAGCTTGAGGCTCGAATTCCAATTTTGTAAAAATAGTGGTTAATTCCAAACATGTCAACGGTCTTCTTCTAAGATTTTTTGAGCGTGAGAAGTTGTAGTGAAGGTGACTAAAATTAGGTTTTCCTCTGTAAGCAAGACATCTGCCAGACCTTTGTTACGTCATGTCCACTGAGCCCATTTCTGGATGCTCAAAAATAGTGGATGTTTGTCGAAGAAGAATCTAACCAGTGTTACTTCCCAACTACGTGCTCCCTCCTCAAGTATTTCAAGTTCCAGACAGACAACTATCTTCCCATCTATTTCCTTAGGAGGATTAAAGGTAAGGTTAGAAGCTTTATGATCTCCAACAACCTGTTTCCAATTCTTCTAGGGGTTCAACCCTGCTGTAGGTTTGAAAGTGGTGGTAGTTTCCGGTGGTTCAATGGTAGCCTGTGGTGCAGGAAGAACGTGGTAGGGTAGAGCTGGGAAATCATCCTTCCTAGTGTCAGGTAAAGGCTGCATTTTTTGTAGTCAAAGCTAGAAAAGGAAAGACGGCTTTGAAAGATTCGAAAGAAAGAGAGAATTAAGGATCTAATGAGCTGTATATCCGTCTCGATCGCTCATTACTAGAGCAGGCGATGATCAAGATGGCTTCAAACTCACAAGAACAGACTTAAGCCTTGAAGGACCTATTAAGGGACAATATTGTACCCAACTACTGAAATCTAAGAGAGCAGGCAAGAAGAAAGAGATTAGGAAAGAGAAAGGACAAGATAAAGGACGGAAACCAAAACAACTACGCAGCAAAAAGGAAGCCAAATGCAAATATGCAATTTAATAAGTACATCCAATCAGTGTAAAGTTTGTTATTCCTTACTCCTTGGCATTTGCTTTCATTTTAACGCTCTGAATTATGTCTTGGGAGATGATTTAAGCAAGGTACACAGTATGGGGCATCACAAGCTTCCGTTCTAAATTGGCACAGCAAACAAATGGTTCCTAGTGCTCTGCACGTAAATGGAACAGTGGGCCGGAGCCGTAGTAGAAACACGAAAACAACAAAGATGTATAATAATGTGAAAGTACACTAATAAAAGCAATCTCAATGTTATCATGCATCTGCCACGCCCTAAAGCCAACTCTCTTGGTTGTGATTAATGACATCCTAGACTGAAGCTGATACCAATAGCAGTAGTCTGCAAAAGTATGTTGTTAAGCAATAAGCAACAATTCAAGATTTCTATTTCAACCAGAGGGTAGTCGAAATTCTATATCCAATCTAAATTCAAAGAAAGCCTAACTGCATCATCATGTTTAGCATCAGTGACTGCCAACCTAAATTAAAAAATAGCGCACATCCCATGATAGACAGAGCATAACAAAGGATTTTGGTCAATTACAAAATATCAAAATCTAAGTGACAAAATATAAAAGAAATTGAATAGAGCAGGATTAGGTATAACATGCAATGTGACAATTTATCATCTTCGCGCACATCGCATGATAGACAGAGCATAACAAAGGATTTTGGTCAATTACAAAATATCAGAATCTCAGTGACAAAATATAAAAGAAATTGAACAGAGCAGGATTAGGTATAACATGCAATGTGACAATTTATCATCTCAGATGGAAATTTATAGTGCACAATTCCTGGTCTTGGCTCATAATATATAGCACACGGTTAATGTCATCAATCCTCTCGTTGGCTTTCTTTATAAAATGAAATTAAAGAAAAATTATCTAGATCTTATCGATATCTTCGTCTTCAAATTCAATATAATCATCACCACCACCGTCGTCCTCCTCATCAAGACCACCAGCAATGCCCTCATTGAGACGGGTACTTTCAGGAAGTTCACCGTAAGCCTTAAGAAGCCTAGCTTCATCGGGCATGTACTTGAGGATAACATCAGCTTTGTCATCTTGATAATCACGAAGGCCAACAAGGATTATATCACCAGCTGCAATCCAGACCTTCTTGTGCATCTTTCCACGAATGTGACACAAGCGCTTGGTGCCATCGATGCACATGGCTTCACAACGACCATTACCAAGCATGCGAAGCACTTGGGCATACTCTTGCCCATCTTCCTTGAAGATGAGCTCACGCTTCTCATCATCCGCTTCATTCTTTCCCCTCTTCCTGTTCTTTCCTCCCTTTCCCTTATTCTTCGGCATAGTTTATGATTCTGTTACCACCACAGAAAATGATGCCATTAAAAACCCACAAAGGGACCAATTATTGGTATAAGCTGAAATACAAAGACAGCAGGGGGCAACGAACAAAAGAATTCTAATCTAAGAAGAACCGAACTAAGATTGATAATCATGATAAAAGACAGAGAGATCAAATTAAGAATCGTAAAAACAAAAATCAGATGCAAATTCTTAGCATTCAATCGAAAAGGAAAAACCTCATTCCCTGAGCTATGAAATCGGCAAGAACGAGTATAAACTCTAGAAGAAAGGAAGTTTAAATCAACCAAGAAAACAAAGAAATTGACAGAATACCTAAAACGAATCACAGAAACCCGAAAACAAAAACTCGCCTATCCGACCACGGAGTTATAGAAAATAAGAAATCAACCTTCGCAAAGATAAACGAATTTAAATCAAAAAAGAAAAGGAAAAGGGGAGTAAAACAGATCAAAAGTAAGTTTATACCTTTTGGCTTTGCTTCTCTCTAGACAGTCAAAAGGGACGATGATAGCTAGCGACAAAAGCTCCGCTACGCTTCCTCCTATCTGTTTGTGGATTGTTGGTGTTAGGCTTTGGAGTTCTTTAGTAATTAAAAAAATTTATTTAATTGAAAGTTTATAATAAAAATAAAAAGAAAAATATATTTAATTTTATCATTTCGTTTTTTTAATATACTCTTATCTTAATTATTTTAAAATAATAAATTATATTTTGAAATTAATTAATTCTCATTTTTTAACTATACTCTTTGTTAATTATTTTTAGAGAGTGTCTGGTAAAACCGTAGAAGTTATTAGATCTTTCAATAAATAATTGATTGATTATGAAACAAACATTAAAAAAACTTTAGTTTCTCCCCTTCTTCTGCACATAAATCTAACAGGCTGTTTGGAATATAACGAATTAGATTCAATTCATTAATTTTATGTAATTGAATTCAATTCATGCGTTTGGAATGCTAAAAAAGAGATGATTTAAATTCAACCACATAATTGAATCTTATTTTCTTTATGAATTCAATTCACATCTCAAATAGTCCGATTTGATGTGTGAATTGAAGAGTCAATTCTTTTCAAAATATTAAAAATTCTTTTTCCAAATATATAGATCACAAATATACAAATTATTACAAAACACACGCACATTGATTATATACTATTTTTAGTTAAGGATAAAAAAAGTCATATGAAGTAGTTGAATTCATTTTTATTGTGTTCCAAACAATGTAA
>JAOQML010000195.1:16395966-16414283 GCA_027568935.1 Erythroxylum urbanii | reverse complement strand
TCAATTTTCTCCATTTAATAACTTCAATCTAAAAAAAAATTCTATCCCTCAAAAACATTAAAATTAAAGCCTAATCACAACAAAATAATAAAATTTATCCCCAACATGTAGTAAGAAGAAATCGGGGTCCAACATTTCGTATTGGGTTTATCTAGATTGAGTGCTAAGGATGACATATTTGTTGTTATTGATAGGTTCATTTACATGACAAATTTTATTGCATGTTTCATTTTTGATGCACTTTGTGTTGTAATTAGGCACTAAATTTTTATTTTCTACCATTGCACATCCTTAAATGGATAGCCAAACTGAGGTAGTGAATTTACATTGTTATTTATGGTTCAAAAGAACTTGAAACCATGGGGGCACATGGAACTTAACTTTAAAGTTAGAGATTAGGTTTGAGTTTATATGCAAAAAGAAATATTTTCTGCCATAAGGAAATCGAAATTACAACTTAAAGGAGATAGACCTTTCCAAGTATTGGAGCAAATCAGTGCCAAAGTCTACAAGCTTGATTTACTAAGTCATTATGGACAAGTTAATGCTAATTCCTAATGTTGTTGACTTATCTTTATTTGATGTGGGTGATCCAAGGATGATTCCTTTTCTAGGAGGGAGGAAATGATGGAGACTGCATCAACACTCACCGATCCATTACAAGGAATTGGAGGTCCTATGACAAGAGCAAGAACTAAGTATATGAAGGATGCTTTGTAAGGGTTAATCATGCACATTCAAGAAAAATGTGGTTGTTGTCTAAGATTCTAAGGCAATAACAAGATTAATTACTTCTCTTTAGGTCCATGATGATGGACAAAGCCTAACATATGAAAAACAATGCTTGGAGCCCAATATGCAAGGATGATCCATATGCTTGTTTTTAATAAAGACTTTGCCTTAAAGGACTTTCATCATTTGATGCCTAAAAAGGCAATATGGTGTATTAAAAACACCATAACATCGATAACATTTGAGTGTTTTTTATTGCGAGAGCTTTATGTAGTTATTTATTGAATCCTTGAGACATATTAATAAGCAACAGAAACTTAACCCAAAGCATACAAAATGGGTTTCTTTCTTACAATTGTTCACTTTCTCTTTAAAATACAAGGATACAAGATATAACATGATTGCAGATGCACTTTCCTGATGATATTCCATGCTTGCTATTTTAAACTTAAGGCTTTTAGGATTTGAAACTTGAAAAGAATTTTATATCAAAGATATAGATTTTTCATCGCAATATGAAGAGTATAAGAAAAGACCAATAGACAACGTTGTTCTTTAAGATGGCTTTCTATTTCAAGGCCAAAAATTGTGTGTTCCCAAGTGTTTCATTCATTAGTTGACGGTTAGGGAAGCGCACAAAGGAGGATTGGCAAGTCATTTTGTCATTCACAAGACTTTTGAAGTGCTTTAATAGCACTTCTATTGACCTCACATGCAAGCTAATGTTCAAGCTCATGTTAATCGATATGAGTCGTGCCAACGAGCTAAGAGCATATTTCATCAATCTTTATATGTGCCTCTTTCCATATCTTTAAGATTGTATTAAGATGTATGGACTTCATCATAGGGCTACCTCCCACATAACAAGGAAAAGATGCAATCATGGTAGTATTAGATCGATTCTCCAAGATGACACATTTTATTCCTTATTATAAGATGGATAATGCTTCACTTATAGCTTATGTGTATTCAAGCAGATGATTCATCTTCATGGGGTGCCTAAGTCCATTATATTAGACTGAGACTCGATGTTCTTAAGTCACTTTTAGCATTCCATATGGAGATTGATAGGAAAAAAACTCTTGAAGTTACAAATAGAACTTTGGGTGCTTTATTGCGTGGGTTGGTGAGTAAAGACTGTGACCTCAAACTTGCACATGTGGAGCTCTCCTATAATAAGTCACCTTCATATGTAACGGGGAAGTCACCATTTGGAGTGGTGTATGAAGTTACTCTATACATTCTCATTAATTTTCTGTCTCTCTAAAGGGACAAATTGTTGAACATTAATGCTAAGAAATGTTTTGAAAAATGACAAAGCTATATAACTAGATTCGAGCTAGAATAGAGAAGGCAAACAAGTAATATAAAGCAAGAGTAAATAAGTTTCGCAAATGATCTTGTTTGACCCCATCTTTGAAAGAAACATTTTCCAAAATAAAAGGATAAACAAATTGATGCTTATAGATGATGGTCCATTCAAAGTGGTATTGGAGAAAGTGCCTACAAGCTAAACTTGCCTAGAGATTATGGAGTTTGGCTACATTTAACATTTTTGACCTTTCTCCCTATCGATAACAAGCTTAAAGAATTAAGGAAAACTTCTTTTAAAGAAGAGGATAATAATGTGAGAGCATTCAAGAGTGGTCTAGTACATGGAGATAATTATGAGGCACTGATACTTGGATTTCATGGGTAGAAAAAGAAGTTTAACTGGGTTTGGACTGAATATAGGCTACACGCTTGTTATGGTTAAATTTTAGGAAGTTTTATTTGTTATTTTTTTATTTTATTGTTATAATTTTAGGAAAGATAATAATTAAGAAAAGGGATGGAAAGTAATTTTGCTTGTCACTCAAGTATTATTCTTTATTTCCTAGTTAAATTAGGCAGATTTGTTTTCTTTGCTTCCTAGTCAAATTAAGCATGTTTGTTTTCTTTGTTTCCTAGTCAAATTAGGCAGATTTGTTAGCATATTTTTAGTTGGTTTTAGTTTCCTTTTCCTATTAAAAAACAAGAAATCTTAAGACATCTATAATAAGGAGCATTGACGTGTATGTTTTAGTTTATTGCCTTACGAGTTTAGGAATGACCCTTAGGTTAATCGTTTTGGTGTTAAAGCTTTAAAATGGCTAAACTCAAGTTCTTTTATATCTTTCTTCTCTTTCATTCAACTCTTATAACAAAATTTGATTAAGTTTAAGTATAAGCAGACAAAAACAAGTTCAAATTTATTTTCTTGAGAAACCAAATGCATCATTGAAGGACATCAAGACCACCTATCAGAGAAACACTAGGGTTTAAGCATTGATCCTAATATGAATGAAATTACCATGCCTAATGGTACAAGAATATAACTTTTAAGCTAATGATGTTCATCTTTTCTTTAAACTCGACCTAGTGGAATAGTGAACACTTATTTAAACTCTACCTATTAGAATAGTGTAACGATGTCATGATCATAAGAAAATGAAGCATACCATTAAATGGTAAGTTAACTCAACACCAATAAGACATGAGAATCTCCAAAGTAGGGATTTAGTCTTGTAAAAATTAAAATTCTTAGAGAAAATTTTTTTAAGGGAAGCTATCACCACGCTGGTCAGGGATATATTGCATAAAAGATGTTATTAGGTTTAGAAGTTACAAATTTAAATGGCTAAACAAACCATTGGTGCCTCCTAGTTGGAACAAAGCTCATCTTGGCAGTGTTACAATTAGAATAAGTTCCAAAAAATTGTATGTATAAACCACATAAATCATTAAAGAATCCTTTATTTTTTCATTAAAGTGAAATCAAGACATGGAAAGAAAAATTTGTGGGGTTAGAGTTGAGATCCTAGAGAGTCATCTCAACTACCTTTCTCATAAAGAATTTTTTTCTTATTAAAGTTAAATCTAGACTTGAAAGAAAAACTTGTAGCTTAGATCGTAGATCCTAAAGAGTCATCTGAACAAACTATCTAAAAAATATAAACCTAAAAGCCTAAAATCCTCAAGAACCTGGTCCAAAAATAAAAAATTTCAAGCTTAAAAACGTTAGGTCTAGGAGCATTCATCTTAGCTCACTAACTTAAAAAGACAAACTTGCATACCTAAAATTTTAGGTCTAAAAGAAATTATAAGCAAGCTTTGTTAGAAATTTTGACAATTTTACTAA
Source organism: Erythroxylum urbanii (assembly GCA_027568935.1). Classification (NCBI taxonomy): domain Eukaryota; kingdom Viridiplantae; phylum Streptophyta; class Magnoliopsida; order Malpighiales; family Erythroxylaceae; genus Erythroxylum; species Erythroxylum urbanii. The sequence continues at coordinate 16,410,391 of JAOQML010000195.1, read as the reverse complement.
GGAGACGAAGTTAGACTCCTTAGACCATCCAAGTTCAAGTTAGAAACATTTTAAATTTATTAAGGAAAAGAGGAGATAAACTTCAAAGTCTTGTAATCATTAAGTTCAAACTACTAGAAATTTTATCGAGGCAAAAGAAGTTAGACTCTATATATGTTAGACTCTGATTCTATGTGATCATTAGGTTCAAATTCTTAAAAAAATTTCAAACAGCTAAAACCTTACAAAGTTGTAACCATTAGGTTTAAAATAGTCAAATTTTAATTAAGAAAGAAGGAGCTAAACTACACATTGTTGAGATTGTCAGGTAATTCCCAAATCTTTTTAAGGAGCTAGAATCCACGTTCTTGTAATTGTTAGATTGACAATTCCTAAAATCTATTAAATGAAAAAATAGTTAAACTCCTTAGCCTTATGATTGTCAGGCTTAAATTCTCAAAATTTTGTTAAGGTATTGTAGCTAGAATCTATAAGCCTATACATTTAGCTTAAAAGTGATTAAGGTACTGTTGTTAGAAGATTGAGCACAACCTAGCCTAACATAGCCTTAAGTCAATGGGTTAAGCTTGACCCAATTAGGCTTTTGAATGGACTCAAACTTTGAAGGTTGAGCTAGCCTAACATGACTAACTTGAATTGTTTGAACTAGTTTATAGATAATGACATCTTTTTGGCATAACTTACCAAGATGATGTCGTTTTGGTCAATAGGTTTAAGAACCTACCAACCAAAATAATGTAGGTTTAGTAAGTTATGTTAAAATTTTGGCCATAAATCAATCAAAATTATGATGTTTGACTTGAACTTTTTTCTATCCCTAATTAGAGGTAGATTCAAACACCTTTTACATTTTTTTTTCAAAAATTGATTAAGGCATTGGAGCTAGACTCCATGGGTCTACCATATTCATTTTGTTCAAAATTTTATTAAATCGTGAGAACTTCACTCCATATACTTGCAATATTCTTTGATTAAACAATTGAATAAAGAATCTAGAAGTATATCACATTTTTATTCAAAAATTAATATGGGCATTAGAGTGACTCTACATGTATATCATATTATTTTCTTTCAAAAATTCTTTAGCAATTAGAGCTAGACTCCAAAACCTTGTCACATTAATTTTCTTTCAAAATTGATTAAGGGATCAAAGCTATACTCTATAGATAAGAAATTTGAATATACTTGATAAGAGTTTATGATTAATAAAAGCATATTTGCAAAAAAAATTGATAAAAATGAGACTTTATAAACTAAAATATAAATAGGTTAAGCACACCTAAGTATTCCTACATCTACATCTTACATATAATGGGGATTAAAAAACAAGGAAAAAAGAAACTAAGTGCATAGATGGAGATAGGTGCATTAGTGGAGGAATTCGGATTGGTATTGCAATCCACCACTAGTAAGGATAGTAAGCTTAACTTCCCTATTAAACAAAAAAAGGAAACTTATTAGACTCAATTTGATATACTTTTCACCTCCTATCAGATGAAGCACAAATCATGGATTCAAGATCTAAGGATTGTTCTTTATGTATCAATGTTGAATTAATGAATTAAGAAGGTGTTTTCACCGTAGCCACAAAATTAGAAATAGATTATGGGGACAAGGAATGAGTTTTGATCTTCACACAAATCCTTGAATGAAAATCAAGTCTTTAAAGAACACTAGAAAGGATTTCTCTAAAAGAATGTAAAGAACACTCAATATGTATATTGAATCTAGAAATCAATCAAATATGATTACAAATGACTTTAGAGTGTTTATATTCTAAAAATAAATCCCTAGGTCGGATCCCCAAAGATATGATGTGGATTTTGGCCCAAATAATAGAATCCTAACAAGCATGCTTAAATGGGATGTTTAAGCACAAAACACACCGAACAACTCAATGGGCTTATCACTGGAACACACTTAGCTAAGTCCTAAGTAACTTAATTAAGATGTCCAATGCATAATCTAAGTTGACCTAAACAAATTACACCAAATGGATCAAAGATGCTCAAAATAGCCTAATTGTAACAAAAATGTTGTTTCTGGATCCATAACATAGTTAGCCTTATTCAATAAGTTTAACACATTGCTCCAGACCTTAAATCATAGTTATAAACTTAGATGACATGTTTCTAAGTGTTTTAGCTTCTTCTCTTGCATAAAGACCGACCATCAGATTGTTGAGAGCCATTTTAGCATGTCTAGCCTACAATCGTGTCATTGATCCTTTAAGATTTTCGAACGGATCTGTTGCCTTAGTAACATTTTTTGAGTTTGTTTAAGTGTTTCTCCTTGCTTTATAGGCTCTCCAACAAGTCCCATTTCTTCTGCCTTGATCGAAAACACTTGGGATTCTTGATCTCCATCACAATTTGAGTTGGTTGTTTACTAAATATGTGAGTAATATCAATTTCTATAAAATAAAAGTCTAGGTACTTCTTTCATGCAATCTTCTTTTATGTCTTGAAGCGTATCATTGTTGCACTACTAAGCTTATCTTAGTTCAAAACTTTTAAGGACTTCAAACTACTATAATGATAGATGAGGTTAAACTTGAATTTGACTTTTTGTAACTTCCTTATTGTTCCTAAAGCTTAGTCTTTTCCTCTAACAAGCTTCTGTTCTTGCTCTTTGGTGTTTCCCCCTCCCTCTCAAGCTCATTGTAGCTCTTGAATAGTTGTTCTTCAACAACCTCCTCCTTATTAAATGACTCAAGATTACAACAAACTTTGATGGTTATGTTTGGTTGTGTTCTTAGCCTCTTCCTTTTTCTTAAAATCTTTTATATCTCCTCAGTGATTCTTTCATAGCCTATGACAACGGAGGTGATAGTTTGAACAAAAAAATATATTTAAAATAAAAACGAGACAAAAATGATAAATAAACTAACCTTTTTTTATGTCTTTTAGAAAACATGCGAATGTGATCAAATAGGCATGCCCTTTATACTTTTCTTATCCCTAAGTAGGGCCATCATACATACAAACTCAGACCCAATTTTAACCTTACAAATGATGGTACCAGTCTTCTTCATATTTTAGGGAAGAAGCATTCTTGCCCATTGTGGGCTTTTTTCGAATTAGTAGGGTGACCTCATTCTCCACTAGATGAGAAGAGAAAGAGGTAATGAACAAGAAACGGAGGGAGAGAGGGTTAGATATAGCAAGGTTGGTTAGCTCAATGATAGTGACCTCAATATTATGGGTTATCCTTTTCTTCTTCCTCTATCTGAAAGATGACATTGGCAGGCCTCTCTCCTTTATCACCTTCACATTTATTAGCATTTTTTCACTATAGTTAAAAATATAATAAGAGTGGTAGTACAATATCTGAAACCATTAGGCAACAAAGAATAAAGAAAATAAACTTTAAGAAATGATCTTCTTTAGAAGATAACCCTAAATTAATTAAGCTTTATTTGCATCAGAGTCTTATTCAAGGTGGAAAAATGATGCTTATATCTATAAGTTTATGGGATAGAACATTAGGCATGCATTATCCATATCCCATATGGGAAACCTTTTATCTAAACACCTTCACACAAGCCGAAAGGGCCACAAGCCTATTAGGTTTAAAAAGAAAACAAACTTCTCCTTCCAAAAGTGTAGCCCATTTGGAACTACTTGGCAAACATAAGTTGTATTACCCACTCTGCCTCACCATAGGCATACAATGATACATAAACAATTTAAGGTTGGTGGCACCTCAGTAATATGGTAGGCCTATGAACCTAGTTACTAAGCTCAAAGCATGTTGATGTAATTAGCCAAGACTTAAGACTGTCATGTTCAATATCTTCTTAAAAGTGGGATGGAGAAGGAGTTAAAGTGACACTTGAAGGTTTCATAATAAAACCTAACGTCTTTGGGCCTAAAATGACATACATGCTTTTCATCATTAGGGAACTTGAGTGAGATCTCCATAGGAATGTACAAATTCTCCCTCAACTTCTCGAATTTAGTGTTATGTAACTTATTACGATGTAGTCATTTTTTATCACAGTTATACATGAAAGATAAATATGAGTTTGAGAGAATAAAGATAAAGCCTTTTTTCAAACATGAATAAACCAAGCTCATATGACACTCAAAAAGTAGGGACACAGAAAATTTTTATAAACTTGAGTACTATAGGGTTATAGATCCTGCAGTTTGAGGCTACTAAACTTACTTCACTATAGCTACCTAAGCTAGAACTATTAAAGCTACTAATTTTACTCCCTAAGCAACTCCTATCATCATTTCTACTTTCCATATCATAAAAAATAAAAAACATATATGGACTTACCTCTTAGAAAAAGTTAGGCTAAAACTCAATATTGAAATTCTTTCAAGAAGACAAGCTAGAAGTCCAAGTTAGACGTTTCTTACTCTAGTGACTTTTTAAAGATGGAGAAAATGAGCCACAACTTACACTCTATGTCCATTATATGGAGGGATAGATGTTTGGCATTGCCCAAGTTAACGACTCAAACTGAATTATGTTTTACCTTCCTTTAGGTGGCGAAAATGTCTTTGTCATAGTTATATTCCATTGGAAATATTTTTGGAGAATATTTCTAATAAAGCTTCTAATGGATGATTCTTATCAAATTCTTGACCTACCTGATACAGGTTTACAAAAGGAATCTCAGAGATGTATTGTTGATGAGGATTGGAACTAGACTATCATAAGTATGTACGTCAGATGAAGGTTTAAGATGATTTTATTAAATATTTTTATTAAGTTATCTACTTACCATATAGGTCTGCATATGAAAATTCATAACAAAGTTGGTGAATATGACCATCAATTTGTCAAAAGAGAATTTGTTTAAGATGATCTTATATTGCGTGTTCACTTTATCTCACCTTTGTGTTCAACAGGTCTGTTAGGAATCTTTTCCTTTTGAGTGATCTTGCATAGTGCTTAACCTGCTCTTTACAGTCCTACAATGCAAATTTTTTAGCAATTAACAAGTGACTATAGAATGGTCTAAAGGACGTTTTGATTAAGTAACCATCCCTGTAGACATGAGCATTAAAAGTTTCATTCTCGATTAAAACATAGGGAAAAATGATACATCCCTTATGAATGTATGGATATATCTTGAATTGATTTAATAATGCCCCCTAATCTTTATTATACCTTGTGCTTTGGACCCACATAAGATGTTTAGCTTTCTAAAAAAGGTGAGTCCAACTATCATAAAATTCAACCATACAAAGAGGTAGAATCCTAATCATAAATCAGCTAAGCTACCTAGTAGAGGTTGGATTCAACTATATTAAAGAGAGTTAGAGTCCAAATACATATGAAAAGAAAGATTACCTATAAGAGGGAGATACTCCATTGTAACTTCATATAACCACGTTTATTAAGCACAATTAGTGATCTTATCACATACTTAGCACCCTTGATGGGGATTACGATACTAACCAAATGGCTCAAGATGATGTTAGCAAATTTTCCTAAGACCTATTGCAAGGAATTGGAGGTCCAATGACTATAGCAACAACAAAACTAATGAAAGAAGCTTTGCAAGGATTAATCATAGAGATGCAAGAAAAGGAGACTGTTCTTGATGGTGCTAAGGCATTACCAACATTAATTACTTATCTTCATGTGCAAGATGTTGGATAAAACTTAGTACATGGCAAACAAAGCTTGGAATCTAAGATACAAGGTTGATAATCATGCATGGGTTTGAAAGAAGCCCAATCTGTATAAATAAGATGCAATAAGCAAGTGGGGTGTTTATGTTGATTTAATTAAGCCCAAATTTTCCTTTTATGTGAATAAGTCCTTATTAAGACTTGTTCCTTAATAATTTTGGCCATATCTAGATAAATAAGATTGTTTCCTCAATTTAGGAGGTATCCACATTTAAGGCTGATTTGTGTCATAAAATTAGTGATTTTCTTTCTTATTTAGGTCTTTCCTACTTAGGTATGAACTAGAAATAGGTAAGAAATAGTGAAGCCAAGTTTGAAGAGTTGGAGAATTTAAGAAAAATTGGATTTGGTTCTTCTAGAACCCCATTAACCAATTTTGACGATTACTGTGGGCATAGATTTGAATTTCTAGATTTTGAAGAGAGGTTAGACCATGAAGATTTCCTTGAGTGGTTGAGGAAAATTGAAAGGATCTTCAAGCATAAAGGATTTGATGATAAGAAGTTTAAGGTCGTTATTCTTAAACTTACTAAGTTTGCAAGTGTTTGGTACGAGAATCTAAAGGCTAGACCCAAAAGAGAGGATAAGGAAAAATAGGCTCATGAGAAATACTTAAGAAACATATAAGGCGAAAAGTTTCTTCACCAAGAATATGAGGTAGTGTATACATCTCACTAGGCTAAAAAAATAGATAAGCTTGCATCATCACTCGTCAATCCATTACAAAGCATTGGAGGTCCTATGACACTAGAAAGTACTAAGCATATGAAGGAGGCTTGGCAAGGGTTGACCATGGACATTCAATACAATTTGGCTATTGTCAAAGATCATAAGCCAATATTAAGATTAATAACTTATAGGCCTTGCAGGGGATGATCATGGACATTTAAGACAATATAGCTATTATGAAAGATTATAAGTAATACCAAGATTAATTACCTATCTTTAGGCTTAAGATGATGAATAAAGCCTAACGATTGAAAAAAATGCTTGGAGCCCAATATGCAAGGATGACCAACATACTTGTTCTTAATGAAGCCTAAAATGCAAATTTATCTTTTGAAAAGGCTACAGATGTAGGAATAGATGGAAATTTCATGTTTTGACTCTCTTTCATTTAGTATTATTAGTTGTCAAGTTATTTTTGGAAGGATTTCAAATTTAAGGTTGATTTGTATCCATTGGTTAATGGAATCCTTCGTAGTCAAGTCTTTCCTACTTTGTTACGTTTAGGAGTAATCAAGAAGACATTTCCTTAAATGATGATGATTTGGTGCCTGTTTAATGAGGCAATCTGGTGCATTATAAACATCATCTTATCAAAAAAAATTGAGTGTTTCCTGTTTGTGAGAGCTTTCATCAATTTTTTAGTCAATAATAAAATATGTTATCTTTAAGGTAACTTGTAGTGATCAACTTATAACTTTGGTTCCAATTAACAAGTTTGGTTGGGGTCGAGTTTTTTGCTTGATTGAAGAAAGATTCTAGGGTTTTTCTTCCTTATTGATTTTGTGTCTTAGGTGTTCCTTTACCTATTTTCATATTATTTAGTGTCAAAGCTAAATTCCTTGAATCAGGTTACATATATCCTTGTGTTCTTTTTTCTTGTTCAATCTTAATCGCATCTGTTTTCTTATTCTTGTGTATTTGATTTTTCAATATATTGTTCGTTTTGCACTTCTTTTTCCTTTATCCAAAATTAAATTAGAGTTGTTATATTCATTTATATTCCTTTAGTTTAATTCATATTTATTATATAAAACAAATTTTTATCTTTAATTGTTGCACAAATCTGTTTGAATCAAAAGTTGCAAGATTTTACTTATCTTCAATTGTTGCACACATTTTTTTTGTTAATTTTTCAATTTGGTTCAAACATTCAATTATCATCCTTAAATTATTTCCTTTTTTGTTCTTTCCTTCTATAATCTTTTTGTGATATAATTCTTCTTTTTATTTTTGTTATTTTCTTTTTTATCTTTTTTCCTTTTTTAATCATTTTTGCTTTAATTCTTCTTTCTTTGTTCAACTTTATTTTCTTTTATTTTCTTTCCTTCTGCAATCATTTTCTAATTTAATTTTACTTTCTTTAATATTGCTTAATACACTTTTCTTTCTTTCTTTTTATGGAATTTCAAAATTACCTAATTCGTTGAGTTATGCTTTTCTTATCTCCTTAGTCAAATTTTCTTTTTCTTATTTTCTGTCTTAACCCTTTTTTTGTTGACTTAGAATTCAAGATAATTAAGTTTAAATTGTTGTATATTTTCTTATTGATATCATTTTTAAAGGGCTTGTTAGAGAAAGTTGAGTGGAAAGGCAAGAGTAGAGAGTCCAACATTGAGAAAAGCCAAAATTGAGTAAAAACACGAGTGAATAATAGTTAAAGTATAAACATGAAAAGAAGTGAGTGAGGACTCGACCTATTTTATTACTAATTCTTTCTTTACATGTTTAATCATGAGTAATATTAGAGAAAATGTTGAATTAACCTCAAGTTGTTCATGAAAGCCATCCGAGATCAATTTAAGGCTGTCAATATGAGATTCGATAATTTGGAGACATCAAATAGATCAAACTATTATATAAATCAGCCACTTATTATGGAGAAAGAAGAGGAAGCCAATTTTGAAATAATTGGCTTCATGAGGGGAAGAGGGATTGTCTAAAGGAAAGATAATAATTTGGGTAATATTAAGATGAAAATTCCTTCTTTTAATGGAAAAAATGATCCAATGTTATACTTGGAGTGGGAAAGAAAAGTAAAACGTTTGTTTAATTGTAACAATTCCTCTAAGGAGAAGAAAGTCAAATTGACGTTAGTTGAATTCACATAATATGCTAGCATTTGGTGGGATTAAATGGTGTTTATTAGGCATAGGAAAGAAGAGAGAACAATTCGAGCATAGGAAGAGATGAAGGTGGTCATGCATAAAAGGTTCGTACCTTACATTCATATAAAGATTTATGTAAATTACAAAGTTTGACTCAAGGTTCAAAAGTGTCAAGGAATACAATAAGATATGGATGTAGCCATAATTAGGGCTAATGTTGAAGAGGACCAAGAAGCTACTATAGATAGATTCATTAATGGTTTTAATAAGGAGACTACAGATGTAGTGGATTTGCACCATCATGTAGAGATGGAGGATTTTTTGAATAAGGATATTAAGGCAGAAAAGGAATTAAAGTCTAGGGAAACTTCTGAATCTAGTTTGATTTCTAACTCTTTATAGAGGTCCAACTAGAAGGATAGCAAGCATGTCACAAAACCAAAAGATGTTGCAAAAGCCAAAGATTTGATTTCTTCTCTGAAGGTAAAACTGAAATTAAACCCTTTAAATCACATGATTTTAAGTGTTTCAGGTGTTAATGAATTTGGCATGTTACCTATCATTGTCCAAATAGAAGATTATAGTAGAGTGCCTTAACTCAACTGATGATTACATGTCATCACTAGAAGATTATAATGATGTCAATGTTAAAGGACCGAGTGGATAATTATTGATAACTAGGCAAACTCTTAACATTCAGCCTAAAGATGAAAGTGATAAGGCCCAACATAAGCATATCTTTCAAGTAAACAGCAAGGTATATAGTGCGATCATTGACAGTGGGAGATGCACTAATTTTGCTCACTTTATTTATCAATAAACTAAAGTTGACAACTTTGAAGCATCCAAAACCATACAAGTTGCAATTGTTGAATAAGTGTGGTGAAGTTAAGGTGCAAAATAGGTTCTAGTGATGTTTTCCATTGGGAGTTACAATGACAATTTTCTATATGATGTAGCATCAATGCACGCTAGTCATCTTCTTTTGGGGTGTCCATGGAAGTTTGATAGAAAATTTTAATATGATGGGTATAAAAACAATTACTCCTCTATCATGAACAACTGACATGTAATCTTAACACCTTTCCAACTTTGGGAAGCATATGAAAATCATATTACGATAGCAAGAGAATATAAATTTAGAGAAAAGCAAGTGAGTGCTTAAGAAAAAAGTGAGATAACAATAACAACACTCAGCAAAAATCCCGCTGAGATGCAAGGCTTGGAGAGTTTCAGTAGTACGCGGAGAGGCTATTTCTAAATGACCCACATGATAAGAGAAAAGTGAGAGTGATACAAAAATGTGATAGTGGCAAAAAGAATGAAAAGAGCATAGCAGTGTGTAACAATAGAAGAAAATTGGAATGTGATACTTACAATAGAGAGGAAAATATAAGTTTTAGTGCCTACGCTACTTGAGGTGAGGTCAAGAGTGTTATGTTAGGAAGACAATAGCTACTTATACTTGTGTAGAAGGATCTTAACTGTTCAATTAACGAATTAGTCCTTCTTTACCTAGTGTTGTTGCACCTTTATTATAGAAATTTGCCGATTTATTTCCTTAGGAGTTACTACAAGGATTACCACCATTAAGAGGAAATGAACATCAAATTAAGTTCATTCTAGGTTCAACATTCCCTAATAGACCAGCTTATAAAACTAATCTAGAGGTAGTCAAGGGGATTCAAAAGCAAGTGGATAAGTTAATGGAGAAAGGGCTTGCAAAGGAGAGTGGTAATATGATTCTCATATTGACAGGATGTGGTTTAGTCCTACAAATTAAACCTTAAAATTCTACACACGTCGTATAGGCAAATAAGGTATCGATCCAACAAAGAACTATTTTTTTTCAAGCAAGTAAGAGTGTTTAAAAGCAAGAATACAAGTGAATTAACTAGATGCAAAACTAAGCTAAAAATAAGAGAACAAATCACGAAAAGAAACTCACACATACTATTCTTGGGGGGATTTTATGCGAAATTCAACTAAGAAAACAATTAAAATCAAAAGCTAGATTAAAGAGAGTAATTCAACAATTTCAAGAAAATCAAGATTTATCAAGATTCAATGGCAAGAGAGTTCACCAATAAACACCTAGTAAATTCAATCATAGAACATAAAGATGATTCAATTGTGATGTGTGTGATTAAGGACACCAATCTTGTCTAGTTTATCTCTAAAACTAGAATGCAAGATAACTCTTTTACTTCAAAGACTTGACCAAAACTCGAATGCATCAAGAATCAAAGTAAAGCATTAAGATCAATAGTTTAATGTCTTAATTCTATCAATCAAAACTTAAGTGCATTGACAAAATCAAAGTTCTTGATCTAAACAAGTTAAAACCAAAACTCGAATGAATTTTAACAAGTTAAAGCTACAAGCATTAACCACTTGGAAACTCGAACCTAAGATGATTAATTTAGCAAACAAAACATGCTAGCAAGAACAAATTCTAAATTAAATTCATGCATACATAATTCGACATTCATGCATATAAACCAAGAACACAAAATCATCACACATATACTCAATAATATTAAGAACAAGTTCTCATGAATAAACTAGGGTTTAAAGGTTAATAGCTCTTACAATTGAAAAGAAAAATTAGTTCTTCATCAACATAAGGTGCGGCAAAGAAAAATAAATAAAACCCTAATTATTGTTTAAGTAAAGAAGATAAAAGATGAAGAGAGAGAAAAATACTATTCATGTGAATAGTATGCATGAATAGTAACATACAGGAGAGAGAATGAGAAGTAGTAAAAATAATGAGTTAATATGTCCTATTTATATTGGTCAAGAGGAGGTGCAAGAGAAAGTTGAATCCTTGTAGGATTCAAAAGAAGAATCAATGGAGGAGAAGGACTTATATTCCATATTGAATTTGGTCTTTAAAAGGTGGAATCCAAGTTGGAGAAGGAAGAGGAGGTGGCGCGTCCTTACCGAGGTAGGATTCCTAACATGAATAGGATTCCTAATCCTTATAGGAGTAGGATTACTTGCCATCATATTTTTTGTCACCAATTCCATTTTTCTCCTCAAATCGCCAAAAGAGGAAACCCTTGTCAGAATAGGATTCCTCACAACTAGGATTCCCAATCCTACTAGGATTAGGATTTGGCAACTTTGACCATTCCTACTCATTTCGAGATCCTCTTTCCAAATATGAACTCTGTTTCTACAAATTCCATCTCCTTAAGCTCATTTTTACATCTACTAACCAAATGTACCTAAAAAGCATAAAATAAGATAAATGCAACATTTAAGATAAAAATGCGAATAAATACAAGTATAGAGGAACTAAAAGGGTAAGAAAATATCAATGCATCAAATTCTCCCACACTTAGCTCTTGCTCATCCTCGAGTAAGGAAAACATAAAAAAGAAACAAAAACAAAAGACAAGAGAACTAATATGACAAAAAGAAAATAAAAGGGTGCAAGAAAACCACTTAAGTGCAAATTTTTCTTCAAATCGCCCAATCATATCAAAGAATGCAAGTATTATAACTAGAACTTAGTCAACCATGATCAAAACATAAAAGACATGAACTCACTTTAAATGTAAGAAACAAACTAGATTGCATCAAAGAGTTAGAAGAAATCCACACCATATCAAAATAATAGGTCCTCTCATTAATATACACTCCAACACTAATGTGTTTAAGGTTCATGTGTTTAACTCTCAAAAATTCAATCAATGAACACATTCTGCCATATGCTTGCTTTTCAATCTCAACAAAGTATACATGCACATCACAAATCAAAAGGACTTAATCAAGGTTGTAATGGGGCTTGGCTCAAGGTGAGATAATAGAAAGATAAGAAAAGGTGAAGTACTAAAGAGAGTAGAGCAATTACACATTAAAGAACACCTGCACAAGTATGCATCCAAGTACATCATTCTTACTCTTTCAAAGCACAAAACTCAACTTCTTTGATTTTTTTCCATTCCCATTAAAAACTCATGGGAACCACATTATTTTCCTCTTGTATATGTCTCGGCTTTTTTCCCCTTTTTTATGGCTGAATATATCACAATGTAAAACATGGCCATTCTTTCACTTTTTTTCAAGGTTGAGACATCACTATTGCTCAACAAGCCGCAAATTTAATTTAAACCACATAATTGCATCAATTCCAACCATTCCACATATCAACGTGCCGAAAACATGCTCTACTAATCATGGTAAAAAAATAAAGAAGATAAAAATAAGAACAAGGCTAAGTTAAACATGAATAAAGCAAAGAAAAGGATAAATAAGCTCAAAAGGGCTAACTAGGGGATAACATGCTTTAGGTTGGCTTTTTGGTTAAAAGTGGTTAAATATCCTAAGTGCCTTTATAATATTCATGAAAACATCTAAGAATGTAATCTTATCAAGATATCAAGCAAGTTCCAGAGATCATACCATTGAAAGAATGCACACATCAAAGGAATATGTTGAAGGTTCAAAAGCTCACATAGGGTAATATCTATTAAGTCAACATGGTATAGTTTCAAGGTCAATCCTTAACTATAAAAGCTCACAACTTACATAAAAGCACATTCACCTATTTTATGTATTAATCATTATCAACTAAATCTCACGCATAATGCAATAACTCTTATTAATCATTGGGAGATATAAAAAAAACTAAACACGTAAATGTAGAATCTTCCTACACATGCAATTACAAGTGAAAATCATCAAGTTTAAGCAAGAAATAGGCGTAGCTTCAATGAATAACAAAAGAAGAGATAAAGTCGAACCTAACCATCCATCAAACTCAATAATTCGTGCAAAAATTTAAACCTAAATTCCCCCCCCCCCAAACTTAAAAACACAACATTGTCCTCAATGTTGACATAAAAGCAAGAAAGGAAAGGTGAAACACACATACAAAATAAACACAATAATAAAGCCGAATAGAAAAGAGGAGGGAAAAGAAAGCAAATTTGATTTTTGTATGATGGGTTGCCTCCCATTAAGTGCTTTTGGTTAACGTCATTTGCTTGACGTAGGCATTGCATCTACTCCTCATATGGTGGGTCGAACAGTGCCATCTCCACCTCCATGCTTGCGGCAACACCCTCATGAAAATGTTTCAAGAGATGCTCATTCACCTTGAAGATTTTATTGCTATCTAAACTTTGAATTTCCACTACATCATAATCAAACACATTAGTAACAACAAAAGAACCTACCCATTTGGAACGAAGCTTTCTAAGAAAGAGCTTAAGTATTGACTGAAAAAGAAGGACTTTTGACCAATTTGGAACTCCTTCCTACTAATCATCTTGTCATGGTAAGCTTTGGTTCTTTCCTTGTAAAATCTAGCATTCTCATAAGCATCATTCTTGATTTCCTCTAACTCCTACAATTGCAACTTCCTATAGGTACCTATAGTATCATACTCCAAGTTGCATTACTTAATGGCCCAAAAAGCGCGATGTTCAAGTTCTACTGGGAGGTGACAAGCTTTACCATAAACCATCCTGAAGGGTGACATTCCTAAAGATGTTTTATAGGCTGTCCTATAAGTCCACAATGCATCACCTAATCGAAGACTCCAATCTTTCCTATTAGGTTGCATAGTTTTCTCCAAAACGGACTTAATCTCATGGTTTGAAAGTTCTACTTAGCCACTAGTTTGAGGATGATAAGCAGTTGAGGTTCTATGGACAAAATGATATTTGTGCACCAAAGCTTCAAAAGATTGATTACAAAAATGGGTTTTCCTATCACTATTAATTGCCTTTGGAATGCCATACCTGTTAAAGATGTTAGTCTTAACAAAATTAACAACCTTAGCATGATTAGTTCTAGTAGCCACAACTTCAATCCATTTGATTGATTCAACTTATCAAGTAAGTTCTAACTTGTGGCGTTAATTCAATTCTTGCAATCTTTGTACTCTTTGTTACTAATTCCTTGCTGTTTTGGGGGTGAAGG
>JAOQML010000195.1:16318400-16355028 GCA_027568935.1 Erythroxylum urbanii | reverse complement strand
AGGTACTCGTGTCTTTTGTTAACATTTTGGTGAGAGTTAATGAAAGAGGTAGCTTCGGCTATATTTAAAAATCTCTTGTTGCTTTCTTTAGTCTGTTACACTTGTGTTCTTTTCGTGTGTGAGGGAAACACTTAAACACTTGTGTGCGCGTGAGGTGTTCGAGGGCTAACAGAATTGTTCGGCTACATTCACGTGAGGAGGCTGAATCTTGCTTAAGCGGACCGAAGCGGGATTGCCGCATGAAGGTGGGCGCGACTTGTGGCAAAAGTTCGGGTCCAAAGTAGACCTTTGTGACAAAAAAAGTGAATTGATCAACTTATCTTTTAAACTATTAAATGCCTTTTCATGCATATCATTCCATCTAAACATGACATTATTTTTAACAAGTTCATTTAGAGGAGCAATTATAGAACTGAAATCCTTTACAAACCTCCTATAAAACTTGCTAAACCATGAAAACTTTATACCTTATTTGCATTCTTAGGTGTAGGCCACTCCTTAATTGCCTTGATTTTTTCCTCGTCTATACTAATTCCATATGCGCTCACAATAAAACCAAGAAACACAAAAAATTCCTTACAAAATGTCACTTCTTCAAATTAACATACAACTTATACTCCCTTAAAGCACAAAGCAGAAAATTCAAATGTTTGACATGGTCATCCAAATTCTTACTATACACCAAAACATCATCAAAGTAGACAATAATAAATTTTCTGATAAAAGGTAGCAAAATATGATTCATTAATCTCATGAAAGTTCTTAGTGCATTAGTTAGACCATAAGGTAATATCAGTGACTCATTTAAATCGTATTTTTTTAAAAAAATAGTTTTCTATTTGTCTCCCTATTTTATGTTAATTTGATAATACCCACTCTTTGAATCAATCTTTGAAATCAAGCAAGAACCATGAAACTCATCAAGCATGTCATCTAATTTAGGTATGGGATTTATATATTTCACCGTGATTTTGATAATAGTTGGACAATCTACACACATGAGCCATGTTACATCCTTCTTGAACACGGGCTGAGACTCTCCATCATGAACCCTTTCTCCAATAACTCATCTACTTGCTTTTGAATCTCCTTGTTCTCCTCCAGATTAGCTCTATAAGCTGGTCTATTAGGGATTGTTGATGTTCAAGGCCTCTTAAAGGCGGCAATCCTTGTGGCAACTCCTCAGGAAATAAATCAGCAAATTCCATCCATTCATATGGCACCGAGTACGAAAGATATGGTCACATCACTTTCATTCTTAGTTTAAATGTTAAGAGTTCACCTAGTGATCAACAATTCTTGACTCATACGTCCTTCAAAACATCACTACAATTATCCAATGGTGGCATTTCATCATCGCTTAAGCTAGTACTTTTTATCTCACCATTATCCAAAATAACCATGGTTCTTTTATTTAGACATTAAGAGGTAACATGCCCAATCCCTTGACACCTGATACACTTAAAATCACATTATTTAGATGAGCGTTTAGTTTCAATTTTACCTTTAGAGGAAGAAATCAATTCTTTGGCTTTTGCATCATCTTTTGGTTTTGAGGCAACATTGTTATCCTTCTAGTTTGACCTCGAAGAGTTAGTAATTGAAATAAATTTAGAATCTCCCCTAGACTTTAATTGCCTCTCCACCTTAATGACCTTATGCACAACAAATCCTCCATCTTTACATAATGGTGCATATCCACTATATCTATTCAAACCATTAATGAATCTATCCATAGTAGCTTCTCGGTACTCTTCAACATTATCCTTAATTATGGCTAACTCCATCTCCTTGTAGTATTCCTCTACACTCTTGGAATTTGATTCAAACATTATAACTTCCTACATAAACCTCGATAATAATGGTTTGGTATTAACTGTTTACACATTACCAATTTCATCTCTTTCTATGAACGAATAGGTCTCTCTCCATTCTTGCACCTACTAAGCACCATTTGATCCCAACAAATGCTAGCATGATCCTTGAATTCAACCATTGTCAATTTGACCTTCTTCTCCTCAAAGTAGTTATGACAATCAAACATATGTTATACTTTTCTTTCCTACTCTAAATACAACTCTGGATTATTATTTCCCCGAAAAAGAGAAATCTTCAGCTTAATACTGTCCATATTATTATCTCATCTTTGGACAATGCCTTTCCCCCATGAAACCAACTTCTTTATAATCGACTTCCTACTCTTCCTCCACATTAAGTGGTTGATTTCTATAATAGTCTCCAAATTATCCAATATCATATTAAGAGTCTTGATTTGATCGTAGATGGCTGTCACAAACTTCTTGAGATTAATTTAAACATTTTCCCTATTGGTACTGATGATTTAACTTGCAAAGAAAGAATTAGTAATAAAACAGCTTGGGTTGTCCTCAATTGCTCCCTTACCGAATTTACACTCTAATTATTGTTCACTCATGTTTTCACTCAATGTTGACTTGTCTTGATGCTGGACTCACTACTCTTGGCTTTTACCACTTCACTTTCCTTTATCCCTTTAACTAAAAACCTAATCAATGATCTCAATAAGAAAGCATAAAGCTATTCAAACTTAATTACCTTAAATTCGAAGTCAATAAGAAAGGTAAAAAGGAAAATAATGGAAAGAAAATTTAACAAAGGATAAAAAAGCATAACTCAAAGAATTAGGTAATTTTAGAAGTCCATAAGAAAAGAAAGAAAAGAGAATTAAGCAAAAATTAGGAAAGTAAAATTAAGGAAAAAATGATTGCGGAAGAAAAGAAGATAAAAATGAAATAAAGCATGAAAAAAGAAAGAAGAATTAAGGCAAAAAATGATTATAGAAGAAAAGAAGATAAATACAAATAATCTAATGATGATAACGAAAAGTTTAAACTAAATGGAACTATGCCCGAGAACGGCTAGAATCAAACACACACGGAAGCACAAGAAACAAAATTGAAAAAGATAGAAATAGAAAATAAAGAGAAAAAGGTTAGAAGAATGTTAGTCAATGGAAAGAACCCTAAGAGAACTTGTCTCTTAGAACCCTAGTAAGAATATTGGTCAATGGAAAGAACCCGAAGAGAACTTGTCTCTTACAACCCTAACCTTGGGATGGCACAAAGGAAGACCACCCCTTCGATAAGTCAAGTATTCTCAAAGAATACAAAGAAAGCAAGAATGTTCTCAATAATACTCAATATTATTTCTGAATGAAAATCCCCTTCAAGGTACATAGATGGTGCCTATTTATAAGAAAAACTTCCTAACTTAATGTCCTAAAAAAGAAACTAGATAAAAGGAAACAAATCAATCCCTAAAAGGAAACAAAATAAACTTGGAAAGGTGTTGACTATATGACCTTATTTCAAGGAAAACAAAAAAGGAAACTAATTAAAACATGATATGAACATATTGGACCTTATACATCATGTCCTTCTCCTTGTTTTAAGTGGCACATGGTTGTCAATGGTATTTTAAGTGAGTTCTCCCAATTGGACTCCATGTGGGCCTTTGGACACTTCATGTTGGGCTTTAAGGAGTAAGACAATGCCTTTTGGACCTTTATGAGATGAAATCTAATTCAATTACATGGGCTCTATCTCTTGAAGGTCTTGGATAAAACAATTAAATGCTTGCTTCATTGCTTTGGCCCCAGCTCTTGTGACTGGGCCTCCAACATCTTGTAATGGATCTTTAGGAACACTAGACTTAAATGTTGGGCCTTTGATATGGTAATTTCGTTTAGCCCCTTACCTTGCACATTCAGATTTCAAATCTGATCCAATTTTAGCTCTTAATCCTCCTTTTGCAAGCAAATCATGTCCTAGGCTTCCTTAAGGTGGACCACATCATGTATGCTTCTCTTCTTGTCTTTCACATGCCCATGGTTCTCCATCATACCCTCCCTACTCGAAAGAATTCATCCTTGAATCTACAACATCAAAGAGGGATAAACCAGATACATTGAATGTAGCACTAACATTACTATAGGAGCTTGGCAAATCAATTTTATAAGCATTATCATTAATCCTTTCTAAAACTTGAAAGGGCCATCTCCTCTTGGTTGTAGTTTAGATTTCCTTTGTTCTGGAAACCTCTCCTTTCTCAAGTGCACCCAAACCCCATCATTGGGTTCAAATATAACACACCTTTGGCCTTTATTGGCTTTCTTTACATATTGTTCATTTCTCCTCTCAATGTTGGCTCTAACTTTAGAATGTAACTCCAGTTCATTCAAAAGGGAAACAATAGTAGAGAAGTCCTTCACAAATCTTCGATAGAATCTTGCCAAGCCATGGAAGCTTCGAACTTCATTCGCATTCTTGGGAGTTGGCCATTCTCTAATTACCTTCACTTTCTCTTCATCAACTTGAATTCCTTTAGCACCTACAATAAAACCAAGAAACACAACAGTATCAATACAAAAGGAACATTTTTGTAAATTGGCATAAAGCTTATTCTCTCTTACAAGTCCAAGCACATCATGCAAGTGTTTCACATGATCATCTAAAGTCTTGGACTACACTAGAATATCATCAAAATAGACAACCACATACTTTCTATTAAAAGAACGAAACACATGATTCATCAAACTCATGAAAGTATTAGGTGCATTAGTCAAGCCAAAAGGCATAACTAACCACTCATACAACCCAAACTTAGTTTTGAAAGTAGTTTTCCACTTATCACCCTTTTTCATGGGAATTTGATGGTACCCACTTCTAAGATCAATTTTAGAAAATATACAAGCATCATGCAACTCATCAAGCATATCATCTAAACGAGGGATAGGGTAATGATATTTCACTGTAACTTTATTGATGGCTATACAGTCAATACACGTTCTTCATTTGCCATCTTTCTTAGGAACAAGTATAACCGGCACAACACATGGGCTCAAGCTTTCTCTCATAAAGCCCTTTTTTATAAGCTCTTCAACTTGTCTTTGGATCTCTTTAGTTTCTTTCAAATTAGGTCTATACACAAGCCTATTCGAAATTGAAGCTCTGGGAAGGAAGTCTATATGGTGCTCAATGCCTCTCAAAGGGGGCAATCCATCGGGAATGTCCTCCAAAAATAAGTTATTGAAGTCCTACAACAAAGACAAAACACTAGACAGTAAAGATGGATCAAACTCATTAATAGTTAAGAAAACATCTTTATATAAAAGTATATAATATTCTTCATATTTTAAAGCTCTCTTGATCTCATTTTTTCCAGGAAATAAGGTCATTCTCTTTTCTTCATTTTTCCACTTGTTTTATATTCTCTCTTTTTCTTTCTTTTCGACCTCTCTCTCTTTCTTTTCTTTCACTCTCAATATGTATTCTTTTTCAATCCTCACTTGATCCTCATAAGCTTGAATGGGCTTAAGAGGTTTCAGCACAATATTTTTACCATGGAAAGGAAAATAACAACAATTTTTTATCCATCATGCCTAACTTTTCTATCAAATTACCATGGCCTACTAAGTAAAACATGTCCAGCATACATAGGTGCAACTTCACATAAAATCTCATCATGATACTTGCCAACAGAAAACGCAACCATTACTTGTTTGGTGACTTTCACCTCACTAAAATCATTTATATAGTCTAGGATGTTTCAAAATAGGCAAACTAAGCATGTTAACAAGTAAAGTGCTAGCAACATTGGTACAACTTTCACCATCTATGATCATGCTACAAACTTTACCATTAATGAGACACCTTGTATGAAAGATGTGCTCAAGTTGCTCTTCTTCAAGATCTTCTTTTGGCTGGATATTAAGAGCACGCCTAGCCACTTCACCAACCTCAACATCACAATCAACATTGGAAGCATCCATCAATGGAGGCACATCATCAAAATCATCACTGTCACTAGTTTCACTAGCAACATCACCATTCTCAAGCAAAATCATAGTTCTTTTGTTAGGTCATGGAGAAGCAATATGACCAAAACCTTGGCATTTAAAGCACTTAACTTTATAAGAAGGATTAGAAGAAGAAGAAGCGGTTTTGAATCATTTTTACCCTTAGGATTTGGAGTAGAGAATTTAAGCTTACTTTCCTCCTTTGGGTTAATGGTCTCCCTTGGCTTTGAAGAAATTTTAGGACTCCATCAAGCCTTTCTTAACTTAATCTAGCACCATTTTGGATCTTTAATTACTTTTCTACCATGACGGCTTCATGCAACAACTCATCTATGTCAAGCAAATTTTGCAGCTCTACAATGGAAGCAATTTCAGGGCGCAAACCATCAAGAAATCTTCTCATGGTAGCTTCCATGTGTTCCTCAACATTGGCCCTAATCATGATGATCTCCATCTCTTAATGGTACTCTTCAATACTCATAGATCCTTGCCTCAATCTTTACAGGCGCTTGAACAAGTCTCAATAGTAATGACTTGGAACAAAGCACTTTCTCAGGATGGCTTTTATTTCTTGCCGTGTACGGATTGGTCTTTTAAGATTCCGCCTTATATTTACTTGCAATTGTTCCCACCAAATACTAGCATAGTCACAAAATTCAACAACAGCAAATTTTATCTTTTTCTTTCACTATATGTATGACACTCAAATACAGGTTGTATTTACCTCTCCCACTCTAAATACAATTTAGGATCATTTTTCCCTTGAAAAAAGGGATTTTCAATTTTATGTTGTCAAGTTCATTACGAGAAGGAGCTTGTCTGCCTCTCCTAGTGTTGGGGCCTTCATTCTCAGATTGTACATCTTCATCTTCTTCATGGAATGTCCTTGTAGGACCATTAGAGTTTAACGTGGATTGGATGTCATCCAACCTATCATTGAACCTCTGGAATTGATCTTGAACAGCCTTTATAAAGATTTTGAGATCTTGCTCATGTGATTCATCTTCTTGAGACATGTTTATGAACTGCAAAATGTTAGTGAACAGCAAAAAATAATATGGACCTCACCACTCAACCTCACGTGTATACACTCAACAGATGCCAAACAACTTGTGTATCATACAAAAATTGGCTTTTTTTCTATAATTCAAACACTCTTGCCTTTTACCACTCAACTTGCCTTTTATAGTATCCTTATTTGAAACAAGACACAATCAAATACAAACAATCAAACCAAGTGGAAACCAAGATTAGAATCCCACAATAAAATTCGCAAAGAATCCAAAAGGGAAAAAAGGGTGTGGAAAATAAAGAAGAAGAAGTAAAGGAGACGTATATGCAAAGGGAAGGGAACTTGAAGGGAAAGGAGGGCTCAGCAATTTTGAAAACAAGAGAAGAAAAAAAACAAAACGGAGGTTAGCACTAAAGAGTATTAGGAAAGAAAAATGATGGAAAAGTGGAAAAGCTTGGAAACCAAGTAAAGGAAAAATAGTGTAAGGAATGAATTAAGGAAGTGATTACCTCAAGGAAAGTCAAACTTGAATTTAAAGAAAGATGAATGAAGCAAGAAATAAAATAGGAAACTAAAGACATGACAGGAAAGTAATTGAAATAAGAAAGTGAAGCAACTAGGGAAGTAAGCAAGTTCCAAGCAATACAAGATAGGAAAGTATTTGTAATTCAAGTTCAAGCAATAGGAAAGATGTTATCTTTATTTGATTGCAATTAGGAAAGTAGCAAACTTGGGCTCCACTTCTCTAGAAATTGCAACACACTTTGATTGTTTTCTTCTTTTTTCTTTTTCTCACGAATTTCTTTTCTCTTTTTTGAAGAATTTCCTTTTTCTATTTTTTTGACTTCTACTTCTTTTTTTCAAATAATTTGAGGCTCACACAAATAAATATGGAAACAAAAATAATGCAAAGCAATTTTCAGAAGCTGGACGCTCTCAAATTTCGATTTAGTGTAACTTGCTCTAGAAAGCTTAGATTTGAATGATTCCAAAACGAAGAGAAAGAAGATATTTTGAACTTAAAGAAACACCTATTATTCAGCCAAAAAATCAAACAAAAAGTGAACGAAATAGTGGATGAAAAACGAACAGAGAAGAAGAACGAAAATAAATAACAAAAAGATAGTTATTTGAAATCTAGTAACCAAAGCGCTCTGATACCATGAGAGACCCAATAGGAACTAGTCCAAGAGAACCTTCAACAAGATGGAACTATGCCTAGGAATGG
The DNA here is from genome assembly GCA_027568935.1 of Erythroxylum urbanii. Taxonomy (NCBI): domain Eukaryota; kingdom Viridiplantae; phylum Streptophyta; class Magnoliopsida; order Malpighiales; family Erythroxylaceae; genus Erythroxylum; species Erythroxylum urbanii. The sequence goes on along the minus strand of JAOQML010000195.1, from coordinate 16,346,952 downwards.
CTAGAATCAAACTCACACAGAAGCACAAGAAACAAAATTGAAAAAATAGAAATGGAAAACAAAGAGAAAAGGGTTAGAAGAATGTTGGTCAATGGAAAGAACCCTAAGAGAACTTGTCTCTTACAACTATAACCTTGGGACGTCACAAAGGAAGACCACTCCTTCGATAAGTCAAGTATTCTCAAAGAATACAAAGAAAGCAAGAATGCTCTCAATAATACTCAATATTATTTTTGAATGAAAATCCCCTTCAAAGTACATAGAGGGTGCCTATATATAGGAAAAAGTTCCTAAATGTCCTAAAGAAGAAACTAAATAAAAGGAAACAAAATAAACTTAGAAAGGTGTTGACTAGATGACATTATTTTAATGAAAACAAAAAAGGAAAGTAATTAAAACATGGTTCTGAACATATTGGACCTTATAGATTACGTCCTTCTCCTTATTTTAAGTGGCATCTGGTTTCACATGGTATTTTAAGTGAGTTCTCCCAATTGGACTCCATGTAGGCCTTTGGACACTTCATGGTGGGCTTCAAAGAGTAAGACAATGCCTCTTGGACCTTTATGAGATGAAAGCTTATCAAAAATTCAATTCATGCTTTATTGCTTTGACCCTAGCTCTTGTGATTGAGTCTCCAACATCTTGTAATGGATCTTTAGGAACATTAGACTTGAATGTTGGGCCTTTCATATGGGAATTTCGTTTGGCCCCTTGGCTTGCACATTTAGACTTCAAATCTGATCCAATTTCAGCTCCTAAGCCACCTTTTGTAAGCAAATCATGTCCTAGGTTTCCTTGAGGCGGATCACACCATGTATGCTTCTTTTCTTGTCTTTCACATGCCCATGTTTCTCTATCAGTAAAATTAAGGGAAAAAATGATTGCAGAAGAAAAGAAGATAAAATGAAATAAAGCATGAATAAAGAGAGAAGAATTAAGGCAAAAAGTGATTATAGAAGAAAGAAGATAAATACAAATAATCTAATGATGATAATGAAAATTTTAAACTAAATGGAAGGATTAATACCAAAAACATGTGCAATAATTGGAGATAAGCAGAATCTTGCAACTTTTGATTGAAATAGAATTTTCGAACTTTGTGCAAAAATTAAAGATAAACAGATTTTTTAACCAATATGACTCAAATAAAAAGAAAATAGATGAATAGAACAATTTTGATGTAATTTTGGCTAAAGGGAAAAAGAAGAGCACAAGGAATCATATATTGAAAAATCGAAGACACAAGAACAAGGAAACGAAAGCAAGCAAGATTGAACAAAAAAGCAAACACAAGGATATATGTAACCTGATTGAGGGACTTTGGCTCTAATACCAAATGTTAAGAACCTTGGTGAAGGAATACGTAAGACCAAAAATCAACAAAGAAAAAGAAACCTAACAATCCTTCTTGAATCAAGCAAAAAACTCAACCCTAGCCAAACTTATTAATTGGAACCAAAGTTATAAGTTCATCATTTCAAGTTATCTTGAAGAGACCAGATTTATTCATTGACTAAAGAACCAAGAGAAATATCTCACAAGAGAGAAACACTTAAAATTTCTTGAGATAAGATGTATCTTTATACATCCTCTTTAAATAGGCACCAAATGATGAAAATCCTATAAGAAAATGTCTTCTTTACCATACTAAACATAACTAAATAGGAAAGACTTCATCAAGAAGGATTCCTTTAGTTAATGGATACAAATCAGCCTTAAATTTGAAACCCTTCTAAAATAAGTTGACAACTAATAAGAATTAATGAAAGAAAGTCAAAACAAGAAATTTCCATCTAATCCCACCTCTTTAGCAATTTCAAAATGTAAATATGCAGATTAGGCTTATTCATTTAAAACAAGCATATGTGTCATCCTTATATGTTGGGATCAAAGTGTTATTTTTCACAAGTTCAGCTCTGTCCATTATCTTGGGTCTAAAGATAAGTAATTAATCTTGGTAATGCCTTAGAATGTTCGACAATAGCCTTATTGTCTTGAATGTCCATGATCAAACTTTGCAATGCCTCCTTCATGCACTTAATTCTTGCTCTTGTTATAAGACTTTCAACGCTTTGTAATGGATTGGTGAGTGTTGATGCAAGCTTATCTCCATCATCTTCTCTTATGTTTATCATTGAAATTTTTGAACTTATCAAGGATCGATCAACCTTGTGGTGTTCTTAACTTTTTGGTTGTTGATGTATTCAATGATTCAAGTGGATTAACCCAATCTAATTTTAGCTTTCTAGGGGGTGAGTTTATTTTATGATTGTGGGTTTGTAGGATCTAATCCTCTTAGGTTCTCACCATAAGATTGCTTCAGGACTATTTTATTAGAAGTTCAACCACATGCAATGCCTATCATCTACCCTATAGAATTTACAAAATATTCTAGAAGGTCTATACTTGTATCCATATAAGAGGGTAGTGATTTATCTACTTCCTTAATAGATCCTTATATGTCTCCCTTGTTGATTTCATTTCTTGACTTCTCTATCTTAGATAGTGGAGAACATTTAGTAAGAAATTTCTTTGTAAGACTATCCCTTGTAGTAATTGGTGCTTTTGGTAACACTTTAACTTTATTTTAACATTACTCTAAAGAATTCTTGATTGATTTATTAGTTGTCTCTCTATTTTTAGTCATTAACTTGTGACTGATTTTTGCTATTGTGACTGATTTATGGTACCATCGATTTGTTGCTTATTCCTCATTTACTCCTGTTTGGCCCTTTGCTATTGTTGAAAATTTTTACTAATTTTTTCTTCCATTTGGTTGTTGTTAACTGCTTCAATAGGATCATTGATTCTTGTTAAAGAATTTATATGTGGAAGTTGAAGGGTAAAATGCAAGAGAATGAAATCATCATGAAAATCTAAATTGTGTGAAACACAAGTGGTCAAAGAATCTCAAGTATAAACATGTAAGGGAGTGTGAGGAAAAACAATTTTCTTATTTCTGTCAAAATTTTCAAAGGTTTTTAAAATATGGCTAGTGGTGGAAATAGTGTTGATTGATCTTAAGTTAATTGTGGAGTCTTTCTAAGATCAATTAAAAGCATTGGACAATAGGTTGGGTATTATAGAATTATAATTCCAATTTGAATCCTCTAGGAGACATTCAGTTAAGGAGGAGGAAAAGAAGAGTAGTTCTAGGAAGGAGAAGAGGGTTGTATTAAAGATAGATAACAACTTTGGTAGTATTAAGATTAAAATCCCTACCTTTCAAGGTAAAAATGATCCTGAGTTATACTTTGAGTGGGAGAGAAAGGTAGAACATGTGTTTTATTTTCATAATTATTCTAACAAAAAGAAGTTAAAACTTGCAGCAGCTAAGCTCGCGTATTACACTAGCATCTAGTGAGACCAATTTGTGATTAGTAGGCATAGGAATAGTGAGAGGCCTATTTGGTCATAGGAGGAGATGAAGTTACTAATGCGTAAGGGGTTTATACCAAGTCATGAGTATAGGGCTTATACCAAACTGGTCCATGATTGTAGAGGTTTACTACAAGGAGATATAGATAGCTCTAATTAAGGAAGGTACATAGGAGGATCATAATGTTCAAATTTATCTGGGATTGAATAAAGAAATAGTTGATGTGGTTGAATTACAAAATTACATGCAGATGGAGGAGATGTTGCACAAGGCTGTCAAGGTGGAATGACAATTGAGCTTTAAGAAAAGGTTTCATGTGATGGAAACCCAGCTAAGGATATGCAAAGGATGGTGCAATTTGGTTCAACATATTTTGATGATCCATTACACATTAGTGGAGGCCCAATTACTCCGGCTAAAGCTAAAAGCATGAAAGAAGCTCTTAGTGGATTGATTGAAGATGTTTGGGCTAACAATAGAAACTAAATTGGGCTAGGAGAGATCAATCAGCCCTATCACCTTTTTCACGCATCAAATAGGCATAATTAGTTGTTTATTTGGGCCTAATTAGAAGAAAATGTTATTTTGATGATTTTAGGATATCTAGAACTGATTTAGGCTACCTAAAATTCCACTTTCTATATTTGGCTTCAGGAATCAGCTTTGAAAAGGCTTTCCTAAATCTTAGGGATTTCCTTATTTTTAGGAATAAATCATTGCTGGCAGATTGATTAGGGTTTCTTTAGCCTATATAATCATCATCTTTGTACAAGAATTCATATTGAAATTTCTTTTACATTTTTGGTAAGGTTATTCACTTTGTTGGTTCTTCATTCAACTTGGAACTTATCAAGGTTATTCCTTGGGGTGTTTATCTAAATTATCACTCCCAATCTCTTCTTTTCCTATAGTGTGGTTTCAATATCCTTCTTTATAACTTTGGTTCGAGTTTCTTAAAACATTGGTCAAGGTTTTCTTGAAAACAGAACTGATTTAGCTTTTCTAGAAATTCCATTTAACAACTTGTTAGTGGGTTCCTAGAACTTGATTTTACGGGATTCACATTAGTTGATATCAGAGATTGGGTTATTCTAAATCAGTTTGGTCCATATTACTTATTTTTTTTACATTTCTTATTGTTTTTTTATTTTCTTCCATACATATTTCTTGCAAATCTAGTTGTTTTCTTCCATACACATTTCTTGCAAATCTTGGTTATTTTAATACATACACATTTCTTGCAAATCTTGGTTGTTTTCTTCCATACATGTTTCTTGCAAATATGGCTTTCTTTTTGTTGCAATCTTTTCTCTTAAGTCCTTCTCAAACTTTGCAAATCTAGTCATCTTATTATTTTTCTAAATTGATTGCTTTTGCTTATTATTTCATATTTGTTCCTTCTTACTTCTTTTGATAGCCTTAGTTGTGATTTGTTAGGGAAAAAATAAAAGAAAAGAAAAGAAAAGAAAAGAAAACAAGTCAACAAAAAAAGAAAAAAGAAAACAAGACAAAAAAAGGAAAAGAAAAAAAGAAAAGACTGTAGGCTTAGTTTTTACAAAAGAGGGCAGATTTGAGTTGAGCAAAAGGGAAGTACTTGATTTGCTTATTCCTATCTGAAATATAAATTTAGTATTATTATTATTATTATTATTATTATTATTTTGATTTGTATTTTTTTCAATATCCTTTTATTTACTATCTTGTCTAGTTTCATTGTTTAAGCTCTTACACTTGTCCTAGTTTCTTTGTTCCTCAATCTGGTTGAGTTCTTTGGATAAGTTGGGTGAGCATTACAAGGTAATCACTTTTGATCATAGTTTCTTTAGTTCCTTAAAGAACTAATTTAAGTGAATTGCGTGGTAAAAGGCAAGAGTGATTACATCCTAATTAAAAGCCTTAAAAGAGTGGAACATTTAGTGAGTGAAACACTTGTGAGTTTCTTTCTTTGCAAAGTCATTCTTTGTCAGATTGAGATAATGGTTGAAGAAAGAAGAACAGCAGAGACATTCGAACAACGAACTTTGCATCAATACTTTGAGCTCATGGAGGTTAGATTTGGTGAAATCTTAGACAAGATGGAAAGACTAGATGCTGCTTGCTTTGCAAAGGAATCAAATTTATGAAGTGCTGATTTTGCATAGATAAGAAAGGCGACAATACTACGTTAAACATGAGGAGGAAGATGATAGTGATGATTTTAATATAGGAGAGGTCAATAACAAAATCAAAATATAGGTGGTCGAAGGGGCAAAGGATAAATCATTATGATCGAAACGTGGGAAACATTAAAATGAAGATTCCATCGTTTTTGGGCAAGAATGATCCTAATGCATAAAAGTGGAGTTGGTCTTTAATTGTCTCAACTACTCTAAAGTGAAAAAGGTAAAACTTAATGTTGTTGAGTTTACTGACTATACTATTGTTTGGTGGGATCAACTTATTTTGATTAGGAGACAAAATTGTCAGAGGCCAATTGAAGCTTGGGAGGAGATGAGGGCTATTATGAGGAGAAGACACATTCCATGTCATTACTATATGGAATTGTACTAGTGGTTGCAAGGCCTTAGCCATGATTAAGGCTAATGTGGACGACTGAGAGGTAACCATGGCATGGTTTTTGCATGGATTAAATCTAGAAATTAAATATGTGGTAGAGTTGTAACATTATGTGAAGCTAAAGGATATGGTACATATGGCCATGAAGATTGATAGGCAACTCAAAGATCAACAATCAGTATGGTTTGGGCAAAAATTGAGTTCTTCCTCTTCGAAACTGAATTGGAGCAAGAAGGATGATAATGTTGATCTTAAGAGCAACTATGAATCATCTCAAATTAAGGATGCTGGTTTTATCCTAGATAAAGGTAAGTCTAACTCCCAAACCTCTAGAAACAAAGATATTACATGTTTTAAGTCTTTGGGATGGGGACACATTACATTCCAGTGCCCCAATAAGCTAGTGATGATTTTGAGGAGAGATGGTGATGTTGAGACTAAAGGTAAATCTAATGATGATTGCACGCCACAATCGAAGGGCAGTGATGATGAAGTGTATCCAATTGCTGGTGAAATCTTTGTCACTAGGAGAGCTTTGAATGTTCAAGTGATGAAGGAGGATGAAGCAAAACAAGACAACATCTTCGACACACGTTGTCACATTCAGGTTAAAGGTATATAGAATGATTATAGATGGGGGAAATTGTGCTAATGTAGCAAGCAATCTTTTTGTTGAAAAATTAGACCTACCTACTACTAAGCATCTTAAACCTTATAAACTTCAATAGTTGAATGAGTGCAAGGAAGTCAAGGTTAATAAACAAGTGCTGGTGTCATTTTCCATTAGTAGGTATCATAATGAGGTGCTTTGTGCTATTATACCAATGCATGCTAGTCATTTCCTTTTAGGCCAACCATGGCAGCTTGATAGGAGGGTTATGTATGACGGATTCAAAAATAGATACTCTTTTGTAATGCATGGGAAGCCTATAACTCTTGTACCATTAACACCTCGGCAAGTATATGAAGATCAAGTAAGGATAACAAATGAGTGTGAGAAAAGAAAGAATGAGGCTGAATGTGAAAAAAGAAAGAGTGAGTGAATATGAAAAAAAGACAATAATAAAAAAAGAAGAAAAAGCCTCAAGAGTAAGAGAAAAAAGCAAGTTTTTATGCAAAAGAAAGTAAGGTTAAGAAAGCTTTTTGTTCAAAACAGCTAATGATTGTACTTTTCTATAAAGACTTATTTTAATGCTAATGATCTTGACCCATCTTTGCCTAGTGCTACTATGTCTCTTCTAAAGGAATTTGTTGATGTCTTTCATGATGAAGTTCTCAATGGTTTACCACCACTTAAGGGAATAGAACATCAAATTGATTTCATTTTTGGTGAATCAATTCCTAAACAACTAGCCTATATGAGCAATCCTGAGGAGAAAAAGGAACTTTAAAGGCAACACTAGCTAAAGGGTATGTGAAAGAAAGTTTGAGTCTATGTGTAGTTCCTATTCTACTTGTGCCTAGGAAGGATGGAACATAGAGAATGTGTGTTGATTGTAGAGCTATCAGCAAAATTATGGTAAAGTATTGCCATCCCATTCCTAGGTTGGATGATATACTTAATGAATTACATGGTTCTTGTTTTTTCTCTAAGATTGATTTGAAGTTTAGTTATCATGAAATTCGCAAATGAGAGGCAGATGAATGGAAAACTACCTTTAAGACTAAGTATAGTTTATATGAGTGGCTAGTTATGCCTTTTGGGTTAACTAATGCCCCTAGTACTTTCATAAGATCGAACCATGTCTTACGTCCTTTCATTGGTAAGTTTGTTATTGTGTACTTTGATGATATTATGATTTATAGCTAGAGCTAGATGATACAACTAGCCTTCACAATGGAGTTCCACGCCTTACACATTAACTTAACAAGCTACACATGTCAAGTGGTCCAATTACAACACAACAAGCTTCAAGGCTTAAACAAGCAATGCAAGCTTTTGTTTAAGCCCAAATCACAAGTCAAGTACATGAGGAGGCCGAAACATCCATGGAGGAACACCAAGGCACTCCCAAGCTTGTGACTTTATTAGAGGAGGTGTTGGAAGAGGCTTAACTTAGCCATTTTTGGGAAACAAGCTCAAGTTTTGTTTGGGGCATATTGTTTTTGATAATTTGGGCTTGTTATTTATTATCTCTTACTTTAGGCCCAAGGAATTTTTATGGGTTGTTCTTTTAGCTAGTAGCATATGCTTTCATTAAAAGTCCCATGACTTAGTTTTTGCTTAATAAGGCCCATATTCCCCTCTTTGTGTGTTTGGGTATTTTGAGACTTATTTAATTTTTATAAGAGTGTTTTAATGTGTTTAGCCCATTCCTTAAAGATTTCGATCACATTGTGTTCAATGGGCTAGATACTCCTAGATTTGTTAAGATTAGCCTAGTTTTCATTAAATGGGCTTGCAAACTCATTCCTGTTAGGGTTCGGACTTGGTCAAGAGTATTTATACCTTATTATATCCTTGTAACCCTAGATTGGATGATTAATAAAATTCCAGAATTCAATTCTTCAAGTGAAGCATGAATGTCTTCATGGTTACTTCAAGAAATTGATTTGCATCAATAAGTAAGTACTTGCAACATAAATTAATTTATGATTTCTTTGAGATTGGGTCTCAAACTTATGCTTTGGGGTTTGGTCTAGCATGTTTAATTGAATAGAAAGATCGGGGTTTTGATTCAATAGGATTAGGGGGTTTCAAGAACCTAGTTTTCTTTGGGGTTCCGTATCACTAGATGAGCATCTTGAACATTTTCACAAAGTTCTAAATGTTTTGTGTGATGAGAAGTTGTATGCAAACCCCAAGAAACGTAATGTTTGCACTAATCAAATTGTGCTTCTTAGATATGTTGTTAGTGCTAAGGTAATAGAGTTTGATGAAGATAAGATTAAGGCTATTTGTGAGTGGCCTACAACTAAATCTATAACTGAGGTGTGAAGCTTTAATAGGTCGGCTAGTTTTTATAGGAGATTTATCAAAGATTTTAGCACAATTGCTGCACCATTAACTGAACTTATTAAAAAGAATGTTGGATTTAAGTGGGCTAGTGAACAAGAATCAACATTTAATTTGATTAAAGACAAGCTAAGCTCAACACGATTACTTGCTCTACCTAACTTTACTTTACTAAAACTTTCAAAGTTGAGTGTGATGCTTTAGGTATAGATATTGGGTTGTTTTGATGTAAGCAAACCAACCCCTTGCTTATTTTAGTGAAATATTAAAATGGGGCAGCCTTGAACTACCCAACTTATGACAAGGAGATGAATGCTTAAGGGCCTTGGAGACATGGCAAAATTACTTGTGGCCCAAGGAGTTTGTAACTCATACTGATTATGAGTCTTTAAACCATTTGAAGGGCTAAGGCAAGTTGAACAAACTCCATGCAAAAACGGTGGAGTCATTGAATCTTTTCCCTATGTGATCAAGTACAAAAAAGGTAAGGAAAATGTGGTTTTCGATGTTTTATCTCGCAGGTGCTTAATCTTTATGTTGGATACTAAATTGTTAGGCTTTGAGTGCATTAATGATTTATATTCTTCTTATTTTGATTTTTTTAATGTGTTTGACGCTTGTGAACATGCTGCCTTTGCCAAATTTTATAGGCATAAAGGTTTTTTATTCGCGAAAATAGATTTTATGTGCCTATTTGTTCTCTAAGGGAGTTACTGGTTCGTGAGTCTCATGGAGGTGGCCTAATGGGACTTTATGGTGTTCAAAAAACTTTAGATATACTTGTTGAGCATTTCTTTTGGCCACATATGAAACCTAATGTAAAAAGAATTTGTTAGAAATGTATAACTTGCAAATAAGCCAAATCTAAATCTTTGCCTCATGGATTATATAATTCTTTGCCAATACCAAGTGCAACATGGGTAGATATTTCCATAGACTTTGTCTTAGGTTTACCTAGGTTAGAAAGAGGTAATGATTAAGCTTTTTTTGTTGTGGACAATTTTTCTAAGATGGCTCATTTCATTTCCTGCCTTAAAACAGATGATGCTAGTCACATTATAGACTTATTCTTTCATGAGATAGTACAACTTCATAGAGTGCCAAGGAGAATTGTTTCTTATTGAGATACCAAGTTCCTAGGCTACTTTTGGAAGACATTGTGGGGTAAGCTAGGTACTAAGCTAATGTCTACAACTTGCAATTCACAATCTGATGGGCAAACTGAAGTAGTTAATCAAACTTTTTCGATGTTATTGCATGCTATCATTCATAAGAATTTGAAGAATTGGGAAGATTTTTTGCCACATGTTGAATTTGCTTATAATCGTTCTATCCATTCTACTACTAACTTTTCACCTTTTGAAGTTGTGTATGGGTTTATCTCTTGACTCTAATGGATTTAACACCTTTACCAATTGATGAGCATGCTAGTTTAGATGGCACAAAGAAGGCTGAATTGGTGAAGCAATTGCATGAAAAGGTTAGACATCAAATCTAAAACAGGATGGAACAATATGTTTCTCAAGCCAACAAAGGGCGTAAGAAAGTGATCTTTGAACTAGGAGATTGGGTTTGGGTTCATTTGAGGAAGGAGTGATTTTCGACAAAATGTCATTCTAAGTAACATCCGAGAGGAGATGGACCAATCTATAACAATGCATACAAGTTGGATATATCAGGTGTGTATAATGTTAGTGTTACATTTAATGTTTCTCATCTCTCTACATTTGATGTATGCGATGACGATTCGAGAACGAATACTTTTAAGGAGAGGGGGAATGACAAAAACCTAGCTAAGGACATGCAAAGGATGGTGCAATCTGGTTCAACATATTTTGATGATCCATTACACATTAGTGGAGGTCCAACAACTCGGGCTAAAGCTAAAAGGATGAAGGAAGCTCTTAATGGACTAATTGAAGATGTTTAAGTTGAACAAGCAATAATAGAAGCTGATTTGGGCTTGGAGAAATCAGTTAGCCCTATCACCTTAATTCATGCATTCAATAGGCCTAATTAGTTTTTTATTTGGCCTAATTAGAAGAGTGTTATTTCAATGATTTTTGGAGATCTCTAGCTAATTTGTGCTGCCTAAAAGTCCACTTTCTATATTTGACATTAGGAATTAGTTTTGAAAAGGCATTCCTAAATCTTAGGGATTTCCTTATTTTTAGGAATAAATCATTTCTAGTGAATTGATTAGGGTTTTCTTTAGCCTATATAATCGTCATCTTTGTACTAGATTTCATATTGGAATTTATTTTACTTTTTTGGTGAGGTTATTCACTTTGTTGGTTCTTCATTGAACTTGGAACTTATCAAGGTTATTCTTTGTGGCATTCAACTGACTAATCACTCTTAATTTGTTCTTTTCCTAGAGTGTGGTGTCAATATCCTTCTTTATAACTTTGGTTTATGTTTCTTAAAACATTGGTCAAGATTTTCTTGAAAACAAAACTGATTTAGCTTTTCTGTAAATTCATTTCATCAACTTATTCGTAGTTCCTAGATCTTGATTTATGGGGTTCACATCATTGCTTAACTTCTAACTCTTCATGAAAGCCTAATTGAAGGGACAACAAGGCTGCCACTAAACCAAAGGAAGTTGTTAAGTCCAAGGATTCAATTTCCTCTTCTCTATAAGGTAAAAATGAATCTAAATCCTCTTCTGAATCTTGTGACATCAAGTGTTTTTAGTGTTAACGATTTGGACATTTTGCTACTCAATGTTTAAAAAATAGGACTCTAATTGTGTTGGACAATGGTGATGTTGATAGTGTTATTTCAAGAGATGATGAATTATAGTAGATGCCATTTGATTATTGTTTTGATTGTGGGCTCAAGATTGATAGAAAAATAAGAAAGTCATTCTTTTGGCTAAAATAGTGAGATTAAGAGTGCTATATTAGTGAGGCAGTAACTACTTGTAATTTTATACTAGGATGTTTATTTTCAAATAATGATCTTAACCCTTCTTTGCCTAGTGGTATCATTTCTTTCTTGCAGGAATTTGCAGATTTGTTTCTCAAGGAATTACCATATGGATTACCTCCTTTAAGAGGTAGTGAGCACCAAATAGACTTTATCTTAGGTTCATTGGTTCCTAATAGGCCAACATATAGGAATAACTTTAAGGAGTCTAAGGAGATTTAAGGGTAAGTTAATAAGTAGATAGAAAAAGGGTTTATAAGGGGAAGTCTTATCCCATATTCAATTCTTATGATTTTGGTGCCCAAGAATGATGGAATGTTGTGCATGTCTATTGTAAAGTATAAACATTCTATACCTAAATTAGATGATATGCTTAATGAATTACATGATATGTTTGTGTTTTCTAAAATTGATTTACAGAATGGCTATCATAAATTTCTTATGAAAGAGGGTGATGAATGGGAAGATGCATTTAGGACAAAATATGGTTTATACCAATATTTGGTAATGTCATTTATAATACCTTTATGAGGTAATGAATCATGCTTTAAGATCTTTCATTGGGAAATTTGTTAAAGTAAATGTTGATAACATAGTGTATAGTAAAAGTATGGGTGATCATGTTAAACATTTGCATGATGTTTTTCATGTTGTGAGAGATCATAAGTTGTATGCTAATTTTAAGAAATGTTCATTTTGCATGAAATTAATTGTGTTTCTTGGCTTTTTTATGAGTTCACATGGAATTATTGTTGACTAAAAAAGGTTGAGGCAATTAGGGAATGACCTATATACCTAGGAATTCAAATAAGGCAAGGAGTTTTCATGGTCTACCAAGTTTTTATAGAAGGTTTATAAAGATTTTTAGTTCTATTACGGCACCTTTTAATAAACTTATTATAAAGAATAATGCATTTAAGTGGGGGTGATGTGCATCAAAAGGATTTTGTTACTTTGAAAAAGAATTTAATTAATACAACTTTGTTATGCTTTTCTTTCTTTGATAAAGCTTTTGAGATTGAGTGTGATGCATTGGTATTGGTATAGGAGTTGTTTTGATGCAGGAACCAAATCTATTGCTTATTTAAGTGAGAAGCTTAGCAAGACAACATTGAATTATTCTAATTTTGACAAGGAGTTGTTATGCATTATTGAGAACTCTACAAACATGGCAACACTTGTGGTCGGAGGAATTCATCATATGTTTAGATCATGAGAGCTTGAAAATTTTGAAATCATAAGATAAGCTTAATAAGAGAAATGCCAATTGGTTAGAGTTCATTAAAACATTTCTTTTTATTACATATAAGAAGGGGAAGGAAAACATTATTGCAGATCCTTTTTCTAAGAGGTAGGGATTACTAGCATTGTAAACTAAGTTTCTTGGTTTTGAAATTATTAAAGATTCTATGTTAATGATGTTGATTTCAGCCAAGTGTGGATTGCATGGGGAAAGTGTATATATAGTAAGTATTTTAGGCATGATGGTTTCCTATTTAAGAAAGACAAAGTTTGTGCGCCTGATCGTTCTATGCATGAGTTGCTTGTTAGGGAGAATATGGTGGTGGTTAATGGGAATTTTTTGTTGTGCAAAAGACTATTGGTATAATGCATGAGAATTTTTGTTGGCTTAATATGAAACTTGATGTGAAAATTATTTGTGATAAGTGTACAACATATAAACAAGCTGTAAGTTCTTCAAGAGGAGAGCTGCTTTGAAGAAGTAAAATTTGAGGAAGTTGAGCAGATGATGAACCTGAGAAGGAGAATGAAACTGAGTTTGAGGAAGAAGCTAAGATGGAGAAGTCAGGTGCTCAAGTGCATCAAAACATATTAGTAAGAACCAAAGCACCTATACCACCCTACATTGAAAAACCACTAATTTTACAGTTAAAGCGTTTACCCACATACCTTAGATAAACCTTCCTAAGTGAGAGCCAAACTCTACCCATCATTATTTCCAATCATCTAGAAGGGGAACAAGAGAGTAAGGTGGTAAAGATTATTAGAAAGCGAAGTAAGGCCATGAGATGACAAATATTCAACATACGAGGTATAAGCCTAAACATAGTTATGTATAGGATAAATCTTGAAGAAGGAAGTAAAGCTATGAGGGATCATCAACAAAGACTCAACCCTTACATGAAGGAAGCTGTCAAAAAGCAAGTAGTAAAGCTCTTAGACACGAGTATCATATACTCAATAGTACATAGTGAATTGGGTCAGTTCGGTACAATGTGTACCGAAGAAAGGTGGAATGACTATAATGGAGAGTGAAAATGGAGAAATGATTTTCATGCGAACAGTCACATGATGGAAAGTCTACATCAACTATTGCAAACTTAACAAAGTGACTAGAAAGGATCATTTTCCTCTTCCATTCGTAGATCAAATGATATAAAGGATAGTTGGTCATTCATTCTACTATTTCCTTGACAATTATTTGGGCTTCAAACAAATTTTTATCTATCCATAGGACCTAAAAAGACCACGTTTACATGTCCTTATTGAACAATTGCTTATAGATGGATGTTTTTTTGGGTTATGTAGGGCTCTAGCTACATTTCAAAGGTGCATGATATCTATCTTTACAGATATGATAAAGGATATAATGGATGATTTTTCCATCTTTGAAGACTCTTTTGAGTAGTGCTTGACAAATTTGGATAGAATAATCCAAAGATATGAAGAATCAAATATGGTATTGAACTGGGAGAAGTGCCACTTCATGATGCATGAGAGCATAGTATTGGGACATAAAATATCGTGTCAAGGAATTAAAGTGGACAGAGCAAAAACGAAGGTCATAGAGAAGCTTTGACCACTATTAATGTCAAAGGAGTGTGAGCATTTTTATGTCATACAGGATTCTACTTCCACTTTATTAAGGACTTCTCTTTAATTTCTAGGCCTCTTACAAACATGTTAGTCAAGGAAGTACCTTTTAATTTTGATGATAGTTGTCTATATGCATTTAATTGACTAAATAAGGCACTAATATTGGCACCAATCTTAACGTCACTGGACTGGTCATTACCATTTGAAGTCATGTGTGAAGCAAGTGACCAAGCTGTGGGTTGCGTGTTGGGCCACGGAGGGACAAAAATTTGCATGCAATTAATTACTCAAGCAAGAAATTAAAGGAGCCCAACTAATTTATACCACTGCTGAGAAGGAGTTGCAACCGACGGTATTTTCATGTGACAAGTTTCAGTCATATCTTTTGGGATCTAAGGTGATGATTTTTACTGACCACGCTATGCTTAAGTATCTTTTCACCAAAAAAGACATAAAATTGAGGCTTATTTAATGGGTGTTACTCTTACAAGAGTTTGACATAGAAATAAAAGAAAAGAAGGGAGTAGAGAAGGTGGTAGCTAATCGCTTATCACGTCTAAAAGGGGGTAATTACAACAAAGTGACGATATTAATGAGAGATTCTCTAATGAAACCCTAATGTTGCTCGACTGTCTTGTGGTACTGTTAAACCCCTAAGTTCATGATACTGGGATCATGCAAGCATTGGCGAGCCTTGACCAGTGTTTGATATGAGGAACAACAGAATAAGGCAAAAAAAAGACTTGCGAGGAGGCAAGGATAAGAAGGGGCAATGTCAAGCATTGGTATGCATTGGTGTGCATTAGCAGAAATCTTCGACGAGATGCAAGATTCAAATGCAAAACCAAAAGAAGGCTTAAGATGAACTTCGAATGGAAGGTTAGCTGAATCACATGCATGACAGGAATATGCGAGAGTTCCAAGCTTACTTAGCAAGTAGATCAAGCATGGTATGAGTTTTGGACCTTGTATGAGCTAACTTGGCTAAGGCTAAGTTTTTGATGGACTAAGGACTTGGTGTGCGCTCAAGTGGACAAACCATGGCTAATGGAGTTGGCATGGGTAATCATTAGATCAGACCAGTGTGCTATTGGCTTAGATGACTCATCATCAATGAATAGAGATGAGGAGATCTTGGATGATGTGGTGGATAAGATTACAGTGGATGTACATCAGCTTTAAGAGATAATGATCATATGGAAGGATCATTTAAAGATAGAAGAGATCTTCGTGGATATAGATAATTATTCCTAGATAATGCAATATTTTATCTTGTTATTGTGATGTAGCTTAAACCTATTAGATAATTGGATGAGGATGTCATCTATTGGTTAGTTTGATGAAATATGATAAGGATAAGATAAGATAAGATTGTGATTTTAGCTAGTAGAGTTCTATTAGGATTCTAACTTAGTCATCTAGAGATGCCTATAAATAGCTCATTTGAGTCTTGCTCTCAAAATCAAGAGAAGAGTGTTGTGAGACACAGAGATTGAGAGAGTATTCCTTTGTACACTTTGAGAGAAGTAATGAAGGTTGGCTTTTAGCTGTATCTCTTTCTTGTTCTTATTGTTGCCTATATTATTCTAGTGCTTCCATAATTTTCTTGCTAGTGTAAGAGTTAAACACTGAGGGAGTTGTGATGTGCTCGAGAACTTGATAATTGGTTGATAATCACGTAGGAAGGCTGAGTCTTACTTAGCAGGACCTAAGTAAGATTGTCGTGCAAAGGAGTAGGTGCATTTTGTGGATAAGTTCAATGTAGAAGGAAAACCTTTGTAACGGTTGGTATCGAAGCCTAAGTTCGATATGACGGGAGACAACAATTTAACAAAACATTTCAATTGAGTAGAGGCACTCATTGGGCCGATTCCTCAAGGGGGAAGAGGTGACTTCTTAGAACACTCGATTCGAGATGTTGGAAGCGCAAATCTAACATTTATAGCATCAAATCACGGAGCTGATGAAGGCACAGGAGGATTCTAGATTTGAGATCACGAGCCTAAGGCGTGCCGTTACAAAGCAAGATGCTGGACATGCTGAAAGAACTTTGGTGAAGGTGCGAGAGCCATAAGTTTTCGATGTTGAGCAGAGTGCCAAAGAGCTTGAAAATTTCTTATGGGATATGGAGCAATACTTTGATGCAACAAAACTTTCCAACTCAAAGAAAGTATCAATCAGAACAATGTACCTAGGTGAGGATGTAAAGCTGTGGTGCAGAACGAGATCCTCCAACGATATTAGTGACTCCCATTGACACTTAGGAGAAGATAAATAAGGAGCTAACGGATCAGTTCCTCCCCAACAGTATTTCATGGCTCGTGAAAGAAGCTTTGAGGAGGTTAAAGCAAGACGACTCAATGCAGGAGTATGTGAGAAAATTCACATTTTTGATGTTGGATGTGTGGAGCATGTCAGAGGAGGACAAATTGTTCAACTTCATAAGCAGCATGCAAGGTTAGGCACAAATGGAGCTTTGGAGGTAGAATATAAAGGACCTTCCAAGCTCGATAGTAGCTACGGATGCCTCGGTGGATCTCCAAATGCCACCACTAATTCAAACTAGCTACGAGGGCAAGAAGAATGGTAGGATGCCAAATGGCTCGAAGAAAGGTAAGGAGACTGTAAGCGAATCTTCTCAAGGTAAGAAACAAACAAAATGAGATATTGCTTGTTTCATTTATAAAGGGCCACATTTTGCTTGAGAATGCCCAGGATAGAAGGCAGGTGAGGAGTAGGTAAATTCCATGGTTGCGAAGGATCAAGGAGAGGGAGAGGAGGACTTGACAGAAGAAGTATACCTCAACAATTTTGCTGTGTTGGGCGCAATGGGCCTTATGAAGGAGCATCCCAACAAAAGCAAGGAGACACTTAAGGGAGAGGGAACATGGTACGTGGGAGATGTGCCAACAACTAAGGTGTCTTTGAGGAAACCAAACATAGAGGAATGTCCATAGATTATTTCAAAGAGGGCGTCAATTTCTTCTAGTGGGGGTGGTTTGCTAGACCCCTAAGTTTGCAATAGAGGGATCAGCGGGCATTGACAAGACTTGACCAGTGTTTAACACACAGAACAACGAAACAAGGTAAAAGATTTACGAGGACGCAAGGACGAAAAGGGGCAATGTCAAGCATTGGCATGCATTGGTGCACATTGGCGAAAATCTTCGACGAGATGCAAGATTCAGATGCGAGACCGA
The DNA here is from genome assembly GCA_027568935.1 of Erythroxylum urbanii. NCBI lineage: Eukaryota > Viridiplantae > Streptophyta > Magnoliopsida > Malpighiales > Erythroxylaceae > Erythroxylum > Erythroxylum urbanii. Next base: position 16,329,089 of record JAOQML010000195.1, on the reverse strand, counting down.
AAGAAGGCTTGAGACAGACTTCAAATGGAAGGTTAGCTAGATCACACGCATGATGAAAATATGAGAGAGTTCTAAGGTTACTTAGCAAGTAGATCAAGCATGGTGCAAGTTTTGAGAGAGTTTTGGACCTTGTATGAGCTAACTTGGCTAAGGCTAAGTTCTTGATGGACTAAGGACTTAGTGTGCACTCAAGTGGACAAACCATGGCTAATGGAGCTGACATGGGTAATCATTGGATCGGACTAATGTGCTATTGGCTTGGATGACTCAGCATCAATGGATAAAGATGAGGAGTTCTTGGATGATGTGGCAGATAAGATCACAGTGGATGTACATCAGCTTTAAGAGATAAAGATCATGTGGAAGGATCATCTAATGATAGAGGACATCTTCGTAGATATAGAAAATCGTTCCTAGATAATGTAATCTTTTATCTTGTTATGGTAATGTAGCTTAATCTTATTAGATAAAGTTCTAATTGGATGGGGATGTATTGGTTAGTTTGATGTAATCTAATAAAGATAAGATAGGATAAGATTGTGACCTTAACTAGTAGAGTTCTATTAGGATTCTAACTTGGTCATCTAGAGATGCCTATAAATAGCTCATTTGAGCCTTGCTCTCAAAATCAAGATGAGAGTGTTGTGAGACACAGAGATTGAGAGAGTATTCTTTTGTACACTTTGAGAGAAGTAATGAAGGTTGGCTTTTAGCTGTATCTCTTTCTTGTTCTTATTGTTGCCTATATTATTCTAGTGCTTCCATAATTTTCTTGCTAGTGTAAGAGTTAAACACTGAGGGAGTTGTGATGTGCTCGAGAACTTGATAATTGGTTGATAATCACGTAGGAAGGCTGAGTCTTACTTAGCAGGACCTAAGTAAGATTGTCGTGCAAAGGAGTAGGAACATCTTGTAGATAAGTTCAATGCTCAAGAAAAACCTTTGTAACAGCTCCATGGTATGCTAATATAGCAAACTTTGTCACAGGCAGTATGTTTCCTTTGGATTTATCTTATCAGCAGAAAAGGAGATTCTTGTATAAGTGTACCCATTATCTATAGGATGACCTAATCCTTTATCAACATGTGTTGATAGGTTAATAAGGAATTATGTTCTAGAGGAAAAGATGTTAGACATATTGATGTAGTGTCATGAAACTAGCTATGCTGGGCATTACGAAGTGAACAAGACGACAACATGAGTACTAGAATGTGGATTTTATTGGCTGAATGTATTCAAGGATGCTCAAGAGTTTATGGCATAACATGATAAACCCTAAAGAGTGGGGAACATCTCAAAAAGAGAAGAGATGATGACCTTATCTAACATTTCAGAAGCCGAAGTGTTTGATGTATGGGGATAGGACTTTAGGGACCATTTCAATCCTCAATGAGGAACACATATATCTTAATCGGAGTGGATTGTGTGTCTCAATAGGCTAAAGCCGTTGCAACTCCAACAAATGATGGGAAAGTTGTGCAAAATTTTATTAAAAGACTATTCAATTGATTTGGAGTGCCACAAGCTATGATAAGCGATGGAGGAGCACACTTCTATAATAAATCTTTTAATGCTCTTCTAAAGAGATATGGAGTTCACCATCATATAGCCATTCCATACCACCTACAACAAGTGGACAATTGGAGGTCGTGAATCATGAGCTTAAAAAAATGATAGAGAAGATGGTAAATAGTTTAAGGAACGATTGGGAATTGAAGCTAGATGATGCCTTATAGGCCTATCAAACTATCTTCAAAACTCTGATTGGCATGACACAATTTAGGCTTATGTATGGTAAGACTGGTCACCTGCCAGTGGCACTAGGGCATAGGGCATACTAGACAACAAAACCCTTAAATTTTGATTGGAAACAAAAAGGTGAGTGAAAACTTCTACAACTAAACGAACTCGATGAACTTCGCTGAATGTATATGAGAATGTCAAGCTATACACAGAAAAAATAAAGAAGTAGCATGATTCTCATATTGAAAAGAAAAAGTTCAAAGTGGGAGATGCAGTATTATTATATAATTCAAAATTAAAGTTGTTTCTCAAAAAGCTCAAATCAAGATGGAGTGGGTCGTTCAAAGTGACTGAAGTATTTACACTTGCAGCTTTAGAATTAGAAAATCAAAACAAATAAACCTTTAAAGTGAACGGAAAAAGGTTCAAATCGTATCTCATAGGAGTATTATTGCTAGAAAGGGAAGTAATTTTTTTCTTTCAAATCATTAAAAAAAGTGGATGATGAAAGGTCAAGCTAAAGACCCTACTTTAGCAATTTTATATAGTTAGGTTTTCTTGAATTCTAGTATTAAAGGCTTTGCTTTTCATGTTTTGCAGTGGTTTGGATTGCTATTTTCCTTGTTATTGAAGTTTTTACAAGTTATGGAACAAGTTATAGGGGGTTACATGAACAAAAAGTGAAGAAACAGGACAAGATTTGAGTTTTTTAACAAAGCGTGATCGTGCTCCTTAGAACACGATTTTGCATGACTAGATAAGGCTTCTAGAATGATCGTGCTCCTTTGCCTAAAAAGAAAAGTAGTCATCTTGGTTTATGTTATCTTGTTACCTTACTTGTTTATTATGGTGTAGATGTTGAAGGACTAACTAATGTTTTTCCTGAGTTTCTTAATCATACTCACTTAAGGTAAGCTGAGAACTTGGAGGTACATCACATGGAACTCTGAGATATTAGTTTAAAAAATAATGAGAAATACAGGATGGGACAAGCTAGTTTTAGTTTCGCACCAACATAGCAACAAATAGAGGTCTTAACAAGTGAAGAAACGGAGGATGTTAAAGAGGAAGGTTGGGAGAAAGTCTTCAATTTGGTTTTCAAAAACAACAAGTTTATAGAAGTATGCATAAACACTATAGAGGCACACAAGGAGATGGCACAAGAACAACAAAGATAGAAATGTGACACTAAGAGAAGATTCTAAAGCACTTCACTATCCAAGGTGTTCAAATTGCTTCACCTACACCATCGTCACCTCAAATCTCCTTAAGTGTTTTTTTGTACTAAACTTTTTGTTTTTTGTTACTTATTTTTATGTGTGTTGTTTGTTTTATCATACTGAGGACAATACACTGTCTAATTTTGGAGAGCTTTATGCATTAAGATGTCATATGTGTGTGGATTTTGCATATCATATTGTGTTAGTTTTGGATTAGGATGACATTGTTTAAACATTTTGTTGCATATGTATGCTTTTTTGTGAATTTGTCAATGGTAAGAATTTGATGCAATTGGTTTAGCTTTGAACATAGTCGTTTAAATTGTAAAGGCATATTGACTTATGAATTTTATGCTTTATGTATGTTTTGATGACTATGCATGTTGATTAGAATATGAAACTTATTTTGTTCACTTAGGAAATTTTTTATATACATTTATAATTATAAGTCAACTGAATTTTTTAACATCATTAGTAACCTTTCATAAGAATAATTAACTAAAAAGAAATGAGGTAGGCTAAGAAATTAAAGAAAAGAAAAAATAAGTGCATTAAATAAATTTTTATTCCACTGGCACTTTTTGAAAAACTTGGGTTAAGAATAGAGTTGGTAGCCAGTTGAGAATATGGCATAGCTGAGTAACAGAGGGAATTCATGAAAAAATGTTTATCTTCATGTCAAAAGGTTATAATGATATTCCAACTAAGCTAAATAATAAAACATAGCCTAGTTGAGTAATCGGTGAACATTTATGACTAGGTGTTTGCCTTTGCGCCAAAAGACTAAGTTAACATTGAAGAAAATAAAATAAAATAATGGTTTTTCAATAAATAAAACCTACTAATCTTTGAAAATAGAAAAAAATTCATAAAAGGATACTTAGTGATGGATGCATTTTTCATTGATTAATGTACGTGTACAAACGTCACAGGTGAATGAATAGGGTGTTAATATGTTGATTGATATGTATATTCAATTCAAAGTAGTTAAACATGAATTAAATATGTTATTATGTTTGCAAATTTTGAATGATTGATGTTGTGGTTAAATTGATTTAATAAGAATTGATGTCATTGTCTTATTATTGCACATTCCATGAATGTGTGATCATCTATTTTTATTTTGGTTTTTTGTTTGTGTTTTTGTCTTTGCTTGAGGACAAACAAAAGTTGAAGTTTAGAGATGTTGATAGGTACAGATCATATTATTTTTTGGTAGGTATTTTAGTGTTTCTTAGATGATTATCGTATGTATAGGCTTAGAATTTTGTTATTATGAGTGTTTTTTTATATTCTAAGTGTTTGTGTGGTTTAAAGAATAATTCAATCTTAATTTTATGTTTCATGAGGTAATTAATGTGTTTGTGTGTATTGGAAATCAAGAAATTGAAGAAAAAAGAAGATAGAGGAAACTGGAAGTAGGACACGATCGTGCCAACTTAGAGCATGATCGTGTATGGCTTGCATAGGACTACATGGTCTCTGGCATGATTGTGCCTTATGGAACGCGGTCTTGCTAGTTAGGGAAATTAGTGGAGGCATGATCATGCCAAAGAGTTTCCATGCTCGAATTTTTTCATCTATGTTTAAGGTTATTTTTGAAACTGAACAAAGTGGGAAAATTGGAGAAACGACCCCTAGACCCTAGTACACTATATAAGAACATGAAACACACCGAAAAAAAATGGCAACATTCATAATTTAAAGTGAACTAAAAGTGGGAGATCAAGAAGAATATCTAGTAATTCCAACTTTTCATATCAAGACCTTAGCAGAGTATTTCTGCTTTTCCTTTAGTTCTTCTATTATTCTTAATGTGTAATCTAAATTCTAAGATATTAAATATGTTTTTGGAGTTCTAAATTTCATATTAGGATTTATTACGGAATTATTTTGTGATTTTGATTTTTGTTGATTTCAATACATATTGGATGTTTATGATAATTGTTCATGCTTAGACTTGATAACAAATCAAGAGAGCAAGTCAAAAGTAATCAATGTTAGATTGTACAATGAGAGTTGACAGTTTAATAGACTCATAATTATCAAATTATCAATCATTTAAATAGAGATCTTGTTTAAGAAATTAATTATCCGATAGATAGCTTCAGATCTAATTGAATAAGTTAAAGAAGTTTTGTGAAACTAGAGGTTGCAAATCTAGAGTTTTTGAATTCAATTAAGGTTAATTGATTAGATCTTAAGAGAGAGTCATCAATACCTTAGAAAATCTAGGATCAAACATATAATTGAATCAACAAGATTAAAGAAAACAAACTAAGGAAAGAATAAGCTAAGTAGTCCATCTTAATGAAAACCCTAAATTTTATTAGTAGCTCATTGTTTATTTGTTTTATTTTATTATTTATTATATATTATGTTATTTAGATTTATTTCAAATCAATATCTAAATACTTTAGACAAAGTTAGGATAAAATTGTTAACTCTTGCATAATCCTTATGGGAACGATAACCTCTTATACTATAAGATATGATTCGTACACTTGCGATGTATTGAGAGTTTTATTATTGGATATAAAAATTGATCAACAGTTGATCTCTTTCCTTTTGATACAAGTGATAATCAAGGATGAATCCCTTTGAGGAGAGAGGGGATGACGTGATTCATCAAATGAAACATGCTGCTTAAAACACGTCAATTAATGAATTTTATATTTGAAGTGGGCCTATTACAAGGGCATATTGATGAGAATCCAAAGGGTGTTAAAAGTACAATATTGAATTATGATCTCTTTGAGCATTAATGGAGTTCCAATCACAAGGGCAAGAGCTAAGAAGATATGAAAAGCTCTAAATGGATTAATCGAAGGCAAATGTGCTACCAGTGAAAGTTGGTATGAAGAATTCAGATTTTTAAAAAAATGAAAAAACATATTTACTTATAAAGCATGGAATATGCACCAGGTATATAAAGGGCTCACAAGCCTACGTCCACACAAAAAAATATATAATTAAAGACACTTAAGCATGAGACATGTATTGTTTCACACATGTACATCTATGATCCTTTTTTATTGTTGAGTTATGTCCAAAAATTTCAGCAATCATCGTGAAGTTTTATATGTCCATCACTGGATGTGCTTGATAATCCTAGCCTTCAACTATTGTGTCATCTTGTTTATGTTCCAAGGTCTTTAAGTTATGTATTGTGATATGTCAACCTTTTTAAGTAATTGATATTAGCCTTGTACAATGCGTGAAGATAATCTAGATCCTTTCCAATTGCTTTATTGAAATCGTTAATGTGCCAATAGGGGGTCATTGCATATAATAGTTGCATTTCATGCTTAAACAAATATATATGATATCTTATCTTGTTGTGGACCTTGCTGCTAAACTATATGTGCTAAGTGTGATGTCTTTAAAAATATGATAATTTCTTTCCTCACATACGATGTGAGCTAAATAAGATAAAGAAAAATAAAAACACTAGGCTTAAAATAAAAAGAATTAAGTTAATCTAAGTTAATCCTCAAATTCAAGACTAGTTAACTTAATTTAACAAATGAAGCAGTAATATATTTTCCTTAAAAATGAAAGAAGATGATAGAATTCTAAGTTGACCAAAACTAAAAAGTTATGTCAAGCATTTTCATCTTCCAATAAATTAAGAATAAGATCATTTGGAGCTTTATAGCTTAAGTTATGGTTCTCGAAAGTTGAGTATTTGACACATATGAGAGAATGACGAGACCACTTTGACTATTTGACTCGTTTCTACTGTTTTGGAAGAATTTCTTGCCACTTCTAAGTTTTATTTGTTTTCCTTATTCTTTTATACATTTTTTGGATTTATTCCCCTATTTCATAGATATAAATTAGGGAATTAAGTTTATTTTTGAATTTCTTTTATCTTATGCAAGTTGAATATTTCTAAATCCAAATATAATTGAATTTAATAAAGAAATGTTTTATGCTGATACATGGAGAATTATTATCAATTGTATTTTAGGGAGCATTATCTTTCTTGGGTTCATTGAACTCTTTAAACTTATCAAGGTTTTAACTTGTGGTGTTCATAATTCTTGTTCAATTATACAAACAATTGGTCTAAATTCCTTTAATAAATCTAGTTTCTTAGATGATCCTAGGGTAAAGTTATCAATTTCATTTGTTGTGTCTTTGATGGAGATCAGCTTGCATCAACACTCACCAATCGATTACAAGGCATTAAAGGTCTTATAACAAGAGCAAGAACTAAGTGCATGATGGCTAATCATGGACATTAAAGAGAATGTGGCCGTTGACAAAGATTCTAAGGCATTACCAACGTTAATTACTTATCTTTAAGCCCAAGATGATGCACAAAGCTTAACACATGAAAAGTAATGTTTAGAGCCTAATATGCAAGGATGGCTCATATGCTCATTTTTAGTGGAGCCTAATCTACATAATACCTTTTGAAAAAGCTAAAGAAGTGGGACTTGATGGCAATTTGGTGTTTTGACTCACATTCATTAATTGTTATTAGTTGTCAAGTTATTTTTGAGAAGATTTCAAATTTAAGGCTGATTTGTATCCATTAGTTAAGGGAATCCTCCCTAGTCAATTATTTCGGATGGGAGACCCAATAGGAACTTGTCCTAGAGAACCTTCAATAAGATGGAACTATGCCCAGGAACACCTAGAATTAAACACATACAGAAGCACAAGAAACAAAATTGAAAAGATAGAAATAGAACACAAAGAGAAAAAAGGTTCAATGAATGTTGGTCAATGGAAAGAACCCTAAGAGAACTTGTCTCTTAGAACTCTAACCTTGGGATGCCACAAATGAAGACCATTCCTTCGATAAGTCAAGTATTCTCGAAGAATACAGAGAAAGCAAGAATGCTCCCAGTAGTACTCAATAGTATTTCTAAAAGAAAATCCTCTTCCAAAGTACATAAAGGGTGCCTATTTATAGTAAAGCTTCCTAACTTAATTTCCTAAAGAAGTAACTAAATAAAAGGAAACAAATCAATCCCTATAAGGAAACAAAATAAACTTATAAAAGTGTTGACTAGATAACCTTATTTCAAGGAAAACAAAAAGAAAACTAATTAAAACATGATCTAAACATATTAGACCTTATAAAGCACGTCCTTCTCCTTATTTTTAAGTGGCACATGGTTGTCACATGGTATTTTAAGTGAGTTCTCCCAGTTAGGCTTCATGTAGACCTTTGGACACTTTATGCTAGGCTTCAAGGAGTAAGACAATGCCTTTTAGACCTTTATGAGATGAAATCTGACTCAATAACATGGGGTCTATCTCTTGAAGATCTTGGATCAAACAATTCAATGCTTGCCTCATTGCTTTGGCCCTAACTCTTGTCATTGGGCCTCCAACATCTTGTAATGGATCTTTAGGAACATTAGACTTGAATGTTGGGCCTTTGATATGGTAATTTCGTTCATCCCCTTGCCTTGCACATTTAGACTTCAAATCTGATCCAATTTCATCCCTTAAGCCTCCTTTTGCAAGCTCATGTCCATGCAAGTCATATCCTAGGCTTCCTTAAGTTAGATCACACCATGTATGCTTCTCTTCTCTTCTTTCACATGCCCATGGTTCTCCACCACTTTCACATGCCCATGGTTCTCCATCATTCCCTCCCTCCTTGAAATAATTTGCCCTCTAATCTGTAGCATCAAAGAGGGATAAATTAGATACATTGAATGTAGCACTAACATTACCATAGGAGCTAGGAAAATCAATTTTATAAGCATTATCATTAATCCTTTCTAAAAATTGAAAGGGCCATCTCCTCTTGGTTGTAGCTTAGATTCCTTTGTTCTAGAAACCTTTCCTTTCTCAAGTGCAACCAAACCCAATCACTAGGTTCAAATATAACATGTCCTCCTTTATTGGCTTGTTTTGCATATTGCTCATTTCTCCTCTCAATGTTGGCTCTAACTTTAGCATGTAATTCCAATTCATTCAAAGTGGTAGTAATATTTGAGAAGTCCTTCATAAATCTCTTATAGAAGCTTGCCAAGTGATGGAAGCTTCAAACTTGATTTGCATTCTTGGGAGTTGGCCATTCTCTAATTGCCTTCACTTTCTCTTCATCAACTTGAAGTCCTTTAGCACCTACAATAAAACCAAGAAACACAATAATATCTATGCAAAAGGAATATTTTTCTAAATTGGCATAAAGCTTATTATCTCTTAGAAGTCCAAACAGATCATGTAAGTGTTTCACATGATCATCTAAACTCATGGAATACACTAGAATATCATCAAAATAGACAGCCATATACTTTCCAATAAATGGATGAAACACATGATTCATAAAACTCATGAAAGTACTAGGTGCATTAGTCAAGCCAAAAGGCATAAGTAACCACTCATACAACCCAAACTTAGTTTTGATAGTAGTTTTCCACTCATCAACATTTTTCATGACAATTTGAGGGTACCCACTTCTAAGATCAATTTTAGAAAATATACAAGCACCATGCAACTCATCAAGCATATCATCTAAACAAGAGATAGGGTAATGATATTTCACCGTGATTTTATTGATGGCTCTATAGTCAATACACATTCTCCATTTGCCATCTTTCTTAGGAACAAGTATAACCAACACAGCACATGGGCTCAAGCTTTCTCTCACAAAGCCCTTTTTCATAAGCTCTTCAACTTGTCTTTGGATCTCCTTAGTTTCTTCCGGAGTGGCCTATACACAGGCCTATTTGGAATTGAAGCTCCAGGAAGGAAGTCTATATGGTGTTCAATGCCTGTCAAAGGGGGCAATCCATTAAGAATGTCCTCTGAAAATAAGTCACTGAAGTCCTGCAACAAAGACAAAACACTAGACGACAAAGATGGATCAAACTCATCAATAGTTAATAAAATATCTTTATATAAAAGTATATAAGATTCTTCACATTTTAAAGCTCTCTTGATCTCACTTCTTCCAGTAAATAAAGTCACTCTCTTTTCTTTATTTTTTCCATTAGTTTTATTTTCTCTCTTTTTTCTTTCTTTTTAACCTCTCTCTCTTTCTTTTGCTCTCAATTTGCATTCGTTCTCAATCCTCACTTGATCCTCATAAGCTTAAATCGACTTAAGAGGTTTAAGCACAATATTTTTACCATGGAAAGGAAAAGAATAAAAATTTTGGTATCCATCATACCTAACTTTCCTATCAAATTGCTAAGGCCTACCAAGCAAAACATGTCCAGCATACATAGGTGCAACATCACATAAAACTTCATCATGATACTTTCCAACAAAAAATGCAATCATCACTTGTTTGGTGACTTTCACCTCACCACAATAATTTAGCCATTGCAATTTATATGGTAGGATGCTTCAAAATAGGCAAATCAAGCTTGTCAACAAGTAAAGTGCTGCGTACAACTTCCACCATCTACGATCATGCTACAAACTTTACCATTAATGAGACACCTTGTATGAAAGATGTGCTCACATTGCTCTTCTTCAAGATCTTCTTTTGGTTAGATATTAAGAGCACGCCTAGCCACAAAGGCTTCACCAACTTCATCATCACAATCAACATCGGACGCATCCGTCAATGGAGGCACATCATCAAAATCATCACTGTCACAACTTTCACTAGCAACATCACCATTCTCAAGCAAAATCATAGTTCTTTTGTAGTATTTTGAAGTAATATAACCAAAACCTTGACATTTAAAGCACTTAACTTTATAAGAAGGATTAGAAGAAGAAGAGGGTTTAGAGTCATTTTTAC
>JAOQML010000195.1:16276236-16286947 GCA_027568935.1 Erythroxylum urbanii | reverse complement strand
TGATTTGGGCTTATTCTCTTGGGCCTAATTTATTAGGCACTGAATAAATATATGTGGATATATTTATTGGGTTAGATATAATTAAGTTGTCGGGCTTATATTATATGAGATATAATATAGGTTGAAACTTATTGGGCTCTCAAAATCCTAATGGGTTTAGGATCATGATATTCTTAGCTTCTCTATAAATAGAGGGCTTATTTCTCATTAAAAGACATGCAAAAACCCTAGCCACCTAGCCACTTGTTTCTTTTCCTGAGAGAAAAATTATGCAATGTTTTAAAGAGTTTTAGAACATGCTAGCACACATTAGCCGCTGCCCTGATCGTTCATCCTCGTGTGGATACCGGTAGAGGACATTTGTGAGCTGCAACATCAAGATATCTGAAAAGAATCCCAATCTGCGTGCTTTAAGAGGTAATTTTGTACACTTCTTATTGTGTTTTTTGGTTAACCAAGGCACAAGACCCGAAGTCTTATGGTCCATTCCGCTGCGTATTGTGCATTCCCAGACCATTAGCGATCCAATAGTAATAACTTAAAGAAGGTGTTATTAAATAAAAAAGTATCTAACTTTGAAAATTATATGGTATTAAAGGAATGAAGTCCACTTATGAATGTTAATATGATTTAAAGAACAAGAGTAATGTGTTAGTTGTGAATTTTTGTGAATTGGGAACATGTGTGATTACATATAATGTGTAATTATATGTAATCACACAAATGATTATGTTTATGTTCACAAGGCATGTTCAGTTTGATTAATTGTGAGTGATTATATTATATATGAGCGCAATGGAATAAGCCATATGATATGCATTATATCTTTTACATAAAATTCTGAAATTTGAAGTTGTTTGTTTTAAAACTGCTGAGTCCTAATCATAGGTAACTAGTATGCCTATAAGGGTTAGCAGCTGCTTTTGTAATTAGACACTAAGGTGTCTTCTAAAACCAGACACTAAGATGTCTTCTGTGCCAGACACTCTAGTGTCTTCTGATTTTGGACACTTTTATGTCTTCTATTTTAGAAACTTAAGTCTCTTCTGTTTCAAATACCAAACATGGTATCTTCTATTCTAATACTGTTACCCACTTCTATAAAAAGGATTAGTAGGTTAATTTGTTATGTATTTTGTTACATGCTCAGTTCTGATATAATCAAGCTCTATTCTAAAATATCTAAGTTATGTTTTGATATAATATACAGACAAGTTCTATTATGGTACTTTAAAGTTCAGTTCTGAAATTTTGGTATTGTGTTTTGATATTTTTGAGTTTTGTTCTGAAGCAAATATATCCTGTTTAATTTGACATATTTTGTTTTGAGATACATATTGTTTGGATTGCACTTTTATATGCACAATTAAAGACTGTTTAAAATGTGATCTGATTATATTTATGTGAATGTTAGACGATTGTTAGAAACAGTCACCAAATTATATTTTGTTTAGTTATTCCCTACTAAGCTTTATGCTTAGCACGTTGGTTTTGCCTCCGTGTAGGTTCTGATAAGAAGGTTTAAAGACTGGGACAAGGACAACAACAATGGCTAAAGAAGGATGTGTTTTGTTTTGACATGATGTACATTTGAGTTTGCTTTTGTGACGTAGTTAATGTTTTGTATTTTGATGTAAATGATTTGTAATAACATTAATACAATTTGGATTTGGATTTCAGGCTTGTATGTAATAAGTACCATGTATATGTGTTATGTTTTGAATATGATCCCATCAATAATGAATGAAATGTATGTTCCTTGAGTTTCTGAAAATGACTTTGGTATATTTTGGATTATTTTGGTTCTGTTTTGTGTAACATCTACATATCCTTCCAGTGGGTATTTGGGTGTTACATTATCCTCTTAGCTTTAAAATGGTATAGAGTTTGAAATGTTTGGACATCAGAATTAAGAGATACGATTTTTAGAAGTTTGAGTGACATAACCTTTCATCCATCAGTTCTGCATGATGTAAATAGTAAAAAAAATTATAACCAATTTGAGTATTGAAAATTGCATATAATTCCCATCAGTTCTGCATGATGTAAATAGTAAAAAAAATTATAACCAATTTGAGTATTGAAAATTGCATATAATTCTTAAGTTTTTTTTAGATCTTTGTTCTCGTTTTAACAAACATATTAAAGACCTAAACATGTTTACATTAAAAAATATCTATAGCAAAACCACTGAGTTAGATCAATATTTTCTTACAACTTAAGGAATTGATTCCTCCCATTGTCACTATTTGTGCAGTGCTTAAAGATAATAAATTCAATCGTAGTCAAATTGCCAAGGACGAGTTATTGGCTATTGTTAAAAACTACTCTTATGCGTCCACTAGTAAGGACTCTATAATATGCACAAACCATCCCATGGAATTTTGTCCAATTCCTCTTGCAAGCACCTATCGAGAAACAGAGCTTTTAAAGTGTATTGGCACAAGTTAATTTGGTTTCATGTACCAATCCGAAGCTACCATTCATCCTCTAGCTAGCTATTAATGAAACGCTCTCCATTTCAATACAATCATAGGTTTGCAGTTGCACGATCATTTTATGATGTAGAGAAACACTAAGTGTCGAATTCATAATTTAATTAAGAAGCAAAAAATGAATCCTTTAACATTAAACTTAAATAAATATCTTACAACTGGTGTTAAACAAATTGTTTAAAAAATATTTGATTTCTATGTTTGGTGTTCGTATTAGTAAACTAGAAACAAAAAGAAAGGAAAAGGAAAAGGAAAAGGCATCGACCTCATTAAAGCTATAATAGAGCTGATTGATACACAATAAAATTGGATTTTATTAAAACATCATATTATGGTTGAACAAGGTTGGAACAGATTTATTGAAACCATCTATTTCTTTTAAAGAATTAAAATAAAAGCTACTTCCTTTTTTCATCATAATCAATTAAGTGTTATTGTATGGAAATCAAGTTTGAATGTGATATAGAAGAGACATCACTTAACACATAAGAATTTACATGAAAAACTCAACTCATCTCATTAAAGTATTATACTATACAACATAAGGTCTATTTGTTACAGAAAAATATGTACTTTGGTTTCGTAATTAAACAAAAATTAGATTAAAATTTATAGAAGATAACTATGTTCATTAGTAATGGAAAATGGTAATAGTGTAGGCTTAGCTTGTAGCATCAATGTCTATGCTCATGAGACCACATCTTATTCCTACCAAGCTCTACAGAGTTGGAATAGACTAATTGATATAGAAGATCTGAACCTATCACAAGAACCTCAAGCTTATTCATAAAGGAACACTTGACCCACTCCACGAAGAAAAACCATTATGTAGACATGAATCATACCTTAAAGATAATCTAATACCGCCAAATGTCTAAGGCTTGATTCCTTTTGACAACTAAAACACACCAAAGATTGAACGAACAATCGAAAAATGCCAATGCACACGGCAATTATGAATAATCTTCGCAGTTCTTTATCCTACAGTGTGGGGACTGAAAACTGAATTGGGTGCTCAAACCTATCAGTCATTAAAAAACAAAGCTAAATAGAATTAGAAGAAGCTCTCAAGTAACCAGACTAATGAAGTAGCTTATGTCATGAAAATGAAAAATGAATCAGATTAGCATGAAAGTAATTGCCAATTAAGAAGCATTAAAGTTATGTAACTGTAATGTCAAATTTGTTTTCCCTCGACGTGAGAAATGTACAAGAGTGCTAAATTAATATTTGCGTAGGTAAATGATTGAAACATAAGTTAGGACTCATAAACAAGTATAATCAATCAAGGATAAACCACATTTGGACCATTCATAGGCATTCAACAAAAAGTGAACTTAAGCTAAAATTCGGGTAGACCAAATGAACAGTAACTAACTAACTTTGAAAAATCATAACTTGAGCTACAAACCTCAAATTTTAGTGATTCAAGTTGCTATCTCTTCCTCTTGATGAGCTCTAAATGGCCACCAGATATTATATGAAGAAGAGGTATGTGATAAAATTTATGTCATGCAAAAAGAGGTTGTCCCTTGGAGGTGACCTGAAATGTGCACCAACTTCGAAGAATAAACTGTACTAATTGGCAATGAATTATGGGGCAAGAAAGGTTACATTCTCTTCATCTGTTTCTTAGCTTTGAAACAAGAATTTCTTTGATAAATTTAGGCAAAAATAAGGCACCCAAAACATTTTTCTCCCGTAGCTACTCTATCAAACCTAAAATTCCAGAGTCAACGCCTAAGTTTGCACAGGCATAACTTCATGTATAAAAACTAGAAAAATGCTCAAAAATATGAAATTTTCCTTAAGATGTCTAGTTTTAAGGAATACATACCTTGTTAGCAATATCCAATGGCATTGTCCCTGTTATGCCACAAATAGGGACCTGCCCTTGCTGATAGGAAACAGGACAACACCTAAACCATATACAAGCCATTCCAAATCTTCAATATACACTTCCAAATGTGCACATGCATGGACCATTTACATATACAAAAGCCCTAAACCAAAAGAGAGTACATAATTAAACTCGGGAGGCTCCGGTGTTAACCCTCTCTGAAGTTTCACAAAAATGACTACCGTTGCGTTTAAAAAAACATTCGGTAAACTTGTTAGTTGCCAACTCCACAATTATTATGAATCAATGGAGGACCACTAAAATCTTAAAGGAGCATTCAATACCTAAACTTTACAAAAGTCTTAGCTGTTAGCTATTAGCTATTAGCTACCCTTTCTTAGTACTCTATAAAAACATTTATCAGTTGCATATTTTTCCTCGAAAGTTATTGAGCAAGAGCAATTAATTCAAGCCTTTTACTTTTTCCAACTTGCCATAAACAAGGAACTTAACATTATGTACTGATTTGTGTTTAACTACCCTCAAACAACTCTTATGAGTGAATTTAATTCAATTTTCTAGAAGCATATGACAATACAGAAGGTACCAATAAAAGGATTAGTCTGCATTTGTTAGTTGCATGTGGTAGCATTAAAGTCCTTGCAGGTGTCGAAATGCAAACAATTAACTAATGAAAGAGAATAAAAAATTAGCATTTTCAAATGAGAGGAGAGACAAAACTGGACCCTGACCTTATCTTGGCTATTAACTACCCTTTCTCAGCAGGAGGATGTATGAGGATGCTCCACAGGAAATCCAAAACCTAAACAAAACCACAATTTCAAAAAGGGATAAGTATAGTAGAGAAAAAATATATCTATCTATATAGTGAACAAGTATATTTTTTTTTATGAGGCATAGACTTCAAGTTCAAACATAACCTCCAAAAAGGACCACATGTAGCTTTTTCACACTTGATGCCATGTTTTTAAAGTATATTTATCATGTGTAAACCATGCAGTCTAAAACGTAGACATGTTTCAAACAATTTACTGGTTGATATGCTAAATTAAGAAAGACTGACTCTTTTCAAAACAAAACTAGAATTTGGGGTAAGAATATGGTATGGTTCTTAAGGAAACAAAATTTAAGAAGTAGGTTTCTTTAAATGTTAATCTTTCGTTGTTATCTAGAGAGAAGAGAGAATACATACAAATAGAGAGTGCCCGCGGAAGTGAAGTTGATATTTTTTTACTCTTAACAGTTGCGTGAATAATGCTACTCTCATTATAAGTCTTTCAAGGAAAACCTTTTCCGGTCACAAAGATCAACATCTTCAAATCCAAGGTAAAAATAATTATAACACCAATCTAATTACCGGCAAGTATGTAGTCTAATACAGAGGATCATTCATACAGAGGAACATTCATAACCATGCAGTCTAAAATGTAGAAATAATTGAAACAATTAAATGTTCAATAGGAAGTCATTAACTTATGAGTCCACAATACTCCTACACATGATTTTTTTTAAATTATTCTTTTACTTTGTCTTTTTAAGTGAGACAAGACCTTATTAAATAGTACCAATAATTGGAGTCGTTTGTTTACGGTTTATGTGTGAAGACTCTTGGAGTTTTCAGATAATGCTCACAACATTTCAAACTTACCGATAAAAAAATCACAACCTAAATTAAAAATTAGTTTAACTGGCAATGTTTATTGAAATTGAAAACCTTTCTCACAACATAGATAAAGTGGAGCCATTTCCAATCTTATGCCAAAGCCAATATGTCCACGCTATTTTATCCATAATTTAAAAGCAACATGTCCAACAAGAGCAGAGGTGGATAGTATAGCATGGTTTCAAATTTCCTACGACAATTCTACAACAATGATTGAAACACTTCTAAAAGTTATGATTTCAATCTAACTTATCAACTACACTTTTACACAGACTGACCTGGTTATTGCATATAAGGAAACAAAGAAAAATTAAATTATGGACATAACCTAAAACAACTTTCAAACAACATAATACCATCTTAATAACATACAAACAATAGCTCACACCTGTGGAGGAAATGGCCATTGAAAGAATCTCTTGGGTGTAGAAGCTTTCGCCAAAGATGGCGTCACACATTCGGAAAGTGGATTGGAGGAGGTTACGCGGTGAGGATATGGACTGGGCAAAGGCCTGGGGTAAGAAGAGCGATCCGTAGCATTATACATGTCAACTTTGAACCAGCCCTATTTTCTTCGTACAACAAAAATAAATATGACCTAGAAATAGAAGCAAACCCAAGTGAAAAAAACCAATAGCTCACAGATAAAGGCGGGAAACAAAATTAAAGGGGAGAGGAGACATGGGTCAACTCGGCTTAGGAGATAGCAAGGTGGAGGCTTTTATTTATTAAAACGTTGTCGTATTTGTTGTGGAACAGAATAGGTATACAATTAATGGAACAGATGATCAGAAGCCCTCCTAACATCACCATAAAACATACACAATTGCAACCTTGTCTCTCTCATCAACCCATCCAGATGGGAGTGATGACACCCATACAAGTTACTCAACTATTCACATATGTATTGTCTCGTTTGTTTTTTTATGTTATATATTACTTAAACCTCCTTTCTTTTTCGTCTCCCGTAACTACTACTCTTTAGTATCTTTCTGTTCTTTTACTTTAAGATATTTTGATATATATTCATAGAAACTTTAGATTTGAACTCAACCCATCTTTCATTTAGTTGTCTATTTCGAACTTTTGTTCTAGTTTTTATTGCCAAACTCATCTACTTATTTGCTCAATCTTAATTCTAAATCGGTTTTCATTACAATCCGTTGATTTTTCAAGTCACAATCACACAAAGCTCTCATTTTTATACTGATTTGGAGTTTTGGCATCGAAAAATGCATTTGATTTTTACAGTTTAAAAACAGACTGATTGATTTATTATATAATTTGCCGATTTTTATTCATAACGCTTAATAGTAAAAATCAAACAGAAAATTAGTATAATTGATATTTAACTCGATCAAATTAGACAGTTCAATATGATTTTTACATCCTTGACGTATAAAATGGTTGATTGGATTCGAAAGTTCCTGCTAGTAATGCTCCTAAAAATGACTCTTTGAGAGAATTCTTCTCATATTTTAAGAGGTGAAGAGTTTTGACCGTCAGATTTGAAAGGTCACAAGGCTTTATGGTACAAGGAGAATGGACGGGCCCTTCTCCCTCTGTTACGAAAGTAGGCTCATTTGAGGGACAGACAATCCACTACCCGACGACCGGCTGAGCAAGTGAGCCTTGCTCCTTGGCTCCCTTCAACTCCAACCGTTCACTGTGGGTGCGGCTGAGTCAGAGTGGGCTCAGAAGTCGGCCTATGTTTCCGGTTTCGTGTGGATCTTAGAGGTAGATTACTTATGCTGTTCTATAATTATACAGCGCTGTGTTTTGACCTTTTGCACGAGCAAACTGTGTCTACAGCTGTGACTGGGTCAGTGCCGCAGGTGAATCATGTGCTACGGTTGCCAAATTACGTAAACAAATACTCGTTTGACGTTTCTCAATCACCCCCAAGTTTACTTTTCCAACGATTAACTCATGCCATTTTATAATAACAAAACAGTCAAGTACCCTTCCTATAATGCACAAAATAAGATTGAAAAGTTGTTAATAACATATTATGCTGTTAAAATTTTATATATATATATATATATATAAGGGAATCTAACTCGTATGTATATCTACCACCATCTGACCACTCTTTACCTGATTCTGAGCCTGGCCTTAGGAGGATTTGTGGTGTTCGCTTTCTCTCTCCCAAGTGTAAGGGGCAAATATGGAAAAAGTAGTAATCCAGCCGTTAATCGCAGTACTCGTCTCATCAGTAATTGCGATTAGAGCACACAGAAGGAAGTCGCTTAACATTTCTGGAGCAGTTTTCGGATTCATTGTTATGACCGTTCATTTCGCTGTCAATTATAGGTCACTCATTTTTCGAATCTCTCTCTCTCTCTCTCTCTCTCCCTCTCTTTCTCCCCTCTTTTATACTCTGTTTTTTTGCTTAGAAACGCCGTGGAGCTTATTCTTCGGATAAGTAATTTTTGTATAAATTGGTTAATATTTATATTAGGTTCGGGGCTATACTGCTTCTTTTCTTTTTATCGTCGTCGAAGTTTACAAAGTTTGGAGAAGAGAAGAAGAAGAGCATCGATGCCGAGTTCAAGGAGGGTGGTCAAAGAAATTGGTATTCTACTCTTTCCCTCTCCTTGGGTTTTGACATTTCATTTCTGTGTCACCAGCGAAATCAAGTTCCATACAAGAATGACTTTTGTTCTGTAGAACTCCCCCACTTTTACGATTCAGAAGCTTTTTTCAGAGACTCTGGAATGATCAAAGTATTTGTCATTTCCTTAATGACGTCTGTAGTGTTTGTTGTTTGCAGGATACAAGTTGTGTACAACAGCGGTATTGCTACTGCTCTGGCTGTGGCAGTTTGGATGTTGGCAGGATGGGAGGACAAGTGCTTGAACACAAAACAGTCCGCTAAGATTACAGCTCTTATTGGTGGCATTATTGGCCACTATTCTTGCTGCAATGGGGATACATGGTCCTCCGAGCTTGGGGTACTTAGTGATGCACATCCTCGATTGATCACAACCTTAAAGGTACATCATCCTTATTACACTATTCTTCACGTCCTTAACATTTCTTTTGTTTGTTTCTGCAAGTTTCCTATCTTAGATTTTACTGATAGCTTTGTTTCTAGAATTTGTTTCCAAGTTTTTAAAACCTGGTGCTATGTATTGGCCCCGCCAGGGCAATGTTCAATACTTTTCATCTTGTTGAAACAGAATGAATCTTCCTGTAACTTGTTCTGCTGAAACTCGATTGCTATTGCTCCCAGTTCTTTGCTTTCCTAGTTGAATGGGTTTAATCTTCTTATGTTGTGGTAATGCAATGTAAGGAGTTCTTTGGAAGCTTCTTACATCATGGGATCTTCATGGAAAGAGTTCTTTTGAAGATTCTTTATTTTGATTATTTCATATGCGACCAAACTTTGTACAATCACCCGTTTTGCACAGTTCAGCTCCATGTTCCAATCAGCAGCACTATTTTATGTAACATGTTTCTTTTGCGTAGGGCGAAAACATGTATAGTTTCCATTTAACACAGAATAAGTTAGTCTCCAGGCTGTGGCTAGTTTTTATGAATTGCTTTGTATTGTGGTGATGTCTTGTTTCCACTGGTTTTGGAGTTTCACGCAATCTATATTCCTTTTATTCTCAAGTTTAAACAAATTGTTGCTGCTGTACTAGTTTTGTGGCCTACATAAATGTTTGATATCTTGTATCTTCAAGTATTATGCGGGCTCAATAATTTTATTTCCCAAGTTATCTTAGAAATAGTGGATTCTGATTACTTTTCTGCATGAATGTTGGGTATTAGCCTGTTAGAAGGGGCACAAATGGTGGAGTGACAGTGGCGGGTCTTGTAGCAGCTGCTGCTGCAGGAAGCCTTATTGGATTTGCATTTGTTTTCACTGGATTTTTCACCACAAAGTGTGCCCATGATGTAGCTCTTAAACAGATCTTGGTCGTGCCCCTTGCAGCATTGGCAGGATTAATTGGGAGTCTTATAGACTCTTTGTTGGGAGCTACACTTCAGTTTAGTGGATTTTGCACTGTTCGTAATAAAGTAAGATAAATTTTGTAAGAGTTTAGTATAATATTTGCTAATCCTTCCCTTTATGAGACTTGACATCTTAACCATAGTTTAAATTCTGAGTTCATGGCCTTTCATTTTAGGTTGTTGGAAAACCAGGACCAACTGTGAAGAAGATTTCAGGGCTAAACATTCTTGACAATAATGCGGTGAACCTCGTCTCAGTGATGTTAACATCATTGCTAACTTCTATTGCCTGCGTGTACATTTTCTGAACCAGTCTAGTCATGTCCTGATATTGAGATGGAAATGTAAAATTGTAAACTTGCTCGCATTCATACATCACGTTTACCATGGCAATGTCAAGTGTGGCTACTTCCAGGGAATTTGTCATGCCAAATATTAGGTATATGACGAAGACAAATAAATGAAAGGAAAAGCTTGGTAGTAGCACGTATGGAAACCATGTATATAGTAGTTTATGTCTCACAGCTAATTGATTGGTTGCAGGTAGTGACAAAACAATTAAAAGGCATTATTAATCCTGTATATATTTAGATATATATATATATAATAAATTTTATAGATAATCATACGTAGCAAATAAAATTATAATGAGATTATAATTATAAAATTTAGATTATATTTATGTATTATTTTTAAAATTTTCTTAATCATTGTTCTATTAAGACTGGACAT
>JAOQML010000195.1:16257841-16273918 GCA_027568935.1 Erythroxylum urbanii | reverse complement strand
TAAAAAGAAGAAACTGGGTGATTATTGGATACCTGGGCCCATATCTCTGCAAAGTCATCATCTGCTGCATACTCCCCTTTTAACTGCTCAAAACCCATAATTTTTGGCTCAAAGTCAGTAACAATGTTGCTCTTCTACTTAATACATTAGCCACTCTATTTTGTACTCCCGATTTATGCCTCAACTTGAAAGGGAATTTTTGTAAAAACTAACAACACCTTGCATGCATGTCTTTGCTAATTCTCTTCTGGCTATTTAAGTACTTCAAAGCCTCATGATCTGAATAAAGCACAAACTCTTTCCTAATCAAGTAGCTTTCCTACGTTTTTAGAGCAAGAACCACAAAATATAATTCCTTGTCATAGGTGCTCCATTGGCGCCTTGCATCACTAAGCTTCTCACTGAAAAATGCAACTGGCCTCTTCTCTTATAAAAGAACAGCTCCTACACCCACTTCACTAGCATCACAATCCACTTCAAACAACTTCTCAAAATCTGGAAGTGCAAGTACAGGTGCTGTGCACAGTTTCTCTTTAAGGATAGCAAAGCTGTTGTCTGCTTCTTCTCCCCACTGGAACTTCCCTTTCTTCAGACACTCTGTTATTGTGGTAGCAATACTACTAAAGTTTATGATAAATCTCCTATAAAAGGTGCTAACCCATGAACACTTCTCAATTCAGTCACATTTTCAAGAGTAGGCCAGTCTCTAATTGCTTCTATTTTCGACTCATCAACATGAATATCATCAGTCGAAACCACAAACCCCAAGAACACTAATTTATTTGTAAGAGAACTGCACTTCTTGAGATTGACATACAACAAGTTATCTTTCAAAGCTGTTAACACAGCTTTCAAGTGTGTCATATACTCCTCCTCACGACGACTAAATATCAGAATATCATCAAAACAAACCACAACAAACTTGCCAATAAATACCTGATTCATCAGCCTTATAAACGTACTAGGAGCGTTTGACAACCCAAAAGGCATAACCAGCCACTCATAAAGCCCCTCTTTAGTCTTGAAAGCTGTTTTCCATTCATCACCTAGCTTGATTCGAATCTGATAATAACCATTCTTTAAATCCAGCTTTGAAAATCATTGTGCTCCATGCAATCTGTCCAACATATCATCCAACCTCGGAATAGGAAATTTATAACCCACAGTAATTCTGTTGATTGCTCGACTGTTAACACACATTCTCCAGCTACCATCTTTCTTTGGTGTTAATAATGCTGGCACTACAGACGGACTCAAACTATCCTGAATTAGCCCCTTCTTCAACAACTCTTCCACCTTCCCTCTCAATATGTCACTCTCCCTGGGGTTCATTCTGTAATGGGGTAGATTAAAAAGACTGACACCAGGGATAAGATCAATCTGGTGTTGTATATCTCTCATTGGAGGTAACCCATCTGGTATTTCCTCCCCCATCAGCTCTTTAAACTCTTGTAACAAAGGACGAATTAACTCTGGTTGCTCCTCTACTTGCAATTCAGGCTCATTGAACAGAATTTGCTTCACTATTAACACATGAATCTGCCCTGTCTCGTTAACTTCTTTGCAAAATTGTCTACCAAGGTCAAGAATATGCTCTTCCCTGCTGCAGCAGATTTATTTTTCAAAGGGAGCAATGAGAACTTCACGCCATCCTTCTCCAGTTTATACACGTTACTCTTTCCAGAATGTTGTGCATCAACATCATATTGCCAAGGTCTGCCAAATAGAAGATGACATACATCCATATCCACTACATCACAATAAACAGTATCTTGGTATTTACCTATGGAGAAAGGCACCTTGCAGCATTATGTCACTTTAATTTTTCCCGTATCAGATTTTATCCACCCTAATGAGTAAGGATTTGGGTGTTTCTCAACAAGCAACTTCAACTTCTTCACAGTATCCTTCCCAATAATATTTTCACAGCTCCCACTATCAACAATAACACCAAACGCCCTGTCATTAATAGTACACCGAGTTCTAAATAATTGGTGTCGCTGTGATTCCTCTTCCTGCTTAGGGGCCAACATCATCCTCCGCACAACATAAGCCTGCCCGTCATCTTCATCATACTCCTCTTCTTCCTCAACCCCATCTGGTTCACAATAAATCTTCCCATCTTCTTCCTCTCGATCTAGCACATTAACTGTTTTCCGGTCAGGACATTCGTTTGATCTATGTCCCTACTAGTTGCACCGAAAACACTTCCCAACAGTGGGCCTTGCATAAGGATTATCTGTCTTCTTAGATTCTCTATCTCGCCCCTCATTCATGGGACGTTTGCCGACTGCCTTATCTTCCACAGTCTGCTTATTCAAATTCTTAGAGTTGTTTCCACAATCAGGTTGATTTACAGCAGCCTTATTGCCATCTGCACTATCCCTGTATCCACCGAAACTCCTTCAGCCTCGCTCCTGCTGCAACAATTCAGCTTTCAAAGCTAAATTCTTCGCCTCACTCAAAGTTCGAATTACCTGCACACCAATTCTATCTCTCAAGTTCACCCATAACCTTTCTAAACATCGAGCCACTTGCTGCCCTTCAGACTCCAGCAAATTATTTCGTTCTGCCAACCTCATAAATTCAGTTGTGTACTCATGAACTGTCCTACTACCCTGCTGACATCTTTGATACTGTTGAAACAAAATCTGTTCATAATCTGGTGGTAGAAATTCTAGTTTCAACAAATGCTTCATCCTATACCAGGTTTGTACAGGGAGTTTTCCTTCTCTCTCTCTTCTGGATTGAACTCGCTCCTACCAAGTTGAAGCCATCCCCTTCAAACGACAGGCTACCAGTTTTACCAGCCTTTTTGCAGGAGTTTCTGTATAATCAAAGAACCTGTCTATTTTTGCAATCCAATCTAGAAACTCCTCAATTCCCAAACTACCATTAAAGCAAGGGATATCTACCTTTAATTGGAAATCTCCACCTTTTCGATCTTCATTCCATCTCTGCCCATATCCGTTTCCCCTTGGATTTTGATTGAACCGATGTGGTTTGAAATCGAATTCTTCTTCTGAATCATCTTCGTAAGCAGGTTATCTACGTGGAGGTTCTGGTTTTTTGATAGGTTCACCACGAGTAGCATATCCTGGCTATCTCCTACCATCATTCCTTCCCCTATTTGGTCCAAGACCACAAGCATCCAAACTATTTGCAAGCTCCTGAAAACATTCCTCAAAATGCCTGGACATGCGATCTATTCGTTGCTCAAGACGTTGCTCCAAACGTTGCAACACCCTATCCCCATGTGGGGCTCCATCCTCTTGATCACCGTCATGGAGAACACCGCTATCACCGCCGGTCGCCATTCTCTGATACCACCTGACGCAACGTGAAAGCATTCAAAGGAAATAAACCCTAATTAGGTTTAGAGAAAGTATGTCAATTGATTCAAAATAAGTTGCTTAATAAAATAACATCGTTTGCCTTATATAGGCGGATAGAAAATAACAAAAGATGGAAATAACAAAACAGTCCTCAAATAATTAAAATGGTAGTTTGACCCCCTAATTCTATCGTGGGCCTCAATCGGACATCGTGCACATAAGTTATGAGATTTTGAGCAATCTACCATAAATGATGCCGCGGTCAACGTCTTCTAAAAAATCCAGTGCTATCTGCTCCGCATCAGAGAAGGGAACCAGTGCCCGAAGAACTTGGCAACCCTCGCAGTCCTAGCCAGCCCAGGAGTTCATTTTCTTCAAGAGCCTCCGCGGTCAGCTCTGGAGATTATTCACAGGGACCAGTAAGAAGCAATGTACCACAGAGTACTGCGTTAGTTAGTTTATTATAGGTTCAGTTTCCTTTGTTAAAAAAAAAAGAGATCAGATTTCACTACGACAATTTATCATGACACAGTCCACCATTAACGCTTTCATTTTTATGAAAGAAAATGACAATACAGTGGGAACAGGGGCTCGAGTACAATACATAAACTAGGCTTCCAATACTTCCGTTCACTTCCGTCACATTTCTAGTTATTAATTACCAAGTAAGTGAACTCATTATTGCATGTGTTATCTAGCTAGCATAAAAATATGACATAACAAGTAATGATTGTACTAAAGAAGAGCGTAGATTAATTAGAACGTTATTTTGTCACATCACGAACTTGAGGGCTGAAGGATGTGCGAACTTTAACGTCAATCTGGCGCGTGCTATAGAAAATTTCAGTACTCTATACTGCACTATATCTTTTTCATTACAATCTCTTGCTTCTTTCTTATCTATTCGTTAAACTGGAAAAGAAAATTGTTTATATTACAGGGTCATTGTCCCAGTTCAGTTCTACCCGCACTAAAAATGAGTGAGGCGGAGCTGCCCACATTTTCTTATTTTGGCAAAGTTGTACGTTTGCACCTAGAAAAACTCCAGGAAAAAGTGGATCGAGATAATCGTACAGGGAAACATTTTCCTGTAACAATGAAATACAGAGCTATTATGATTTTAACACTTCCTTTTATCCACAAATATATTGGGGCGCTTAAGTTTTGGAGTAATGGTACTTAAAACTCCTATTTATAAATTTCACCAACTGCATGATAAATTCTCAGTGCATTTCTTTTCACCTCCACAACAAACATATGCGGATGAGAGCTGGAAACGAACAATAAATTTTATCGATCAAACTTAGGGAATTCTTGATAGCAAATTTCTGTATGATGAGATTGGCTAGTTGTTGTGAGGTGCGAACTAGATTGATTCGTTGTTAAATACTAATAAGTACGGACATGGAAAAATGGAGCCGTGTCCGTGTGTCCGACACGCGATGGACACGTGTCAAACACATGTTTGTACGTGTTGGCATTAAAAAAGAAAAATTTCTGGCTTGGACACCTCTTGAGACGGCTGGACACACGTCTTGAGATGACTTGGACACGTCAACTCGGACACGCCATTGGCCTTTTCATTTTCATTTGAAATAATACCATTGCGCCAAGACTTTTCACCTTCCACATGCTCTTCATACGACTCTTTTGAGATCTGAAATAATACCATTGCTCCTTTTAGGCGTGCAATCCATTTTCTAATGCATAGAACTCAAACTAAAATTACAGTTTTAGACTTTTAGTTCGTCAATGGACAACAAGTGTCTTCCATTTCTTGCAAGACAATAACTCTATACGATTATAGATGATCATATATAAAACGTATACTATATGAGGTACCATCAGACTCACAAAAAAGGATTGATGTAGCTGAAATATGAGCAGTTTATCGAGGATTATGGTAGATAAGGTTTAGTGTATGAACTATTAAGATGTTGGAAGTCTTGAAACACATCAATCAATATATATTATATTATGAATTCTGAATTTTTTTTCTTAATTCTAAATTTTATAATATTTATATATATGTCGTGTCCATGTCCACCAAATTTTAGAAGTTGGTGTGTCCCCGTGTCCGTGTCCGTGTCCGCGTCCGTATCCGTGTCGTGTCGCGTGTCCGTGTCCGTATCCGTATCCGTGCTACATAGTCTATTAGTAGAATTACCAAGTCCCTCAATTGTTGTGTACAATTTTACCCAAACAATGTTTTTTTTTCAGGATCTTGGGACGAGATAGATTATTGGTAGAGGTCAACAGTCCAATGGCCTATATATCTTGGAGTCTCCTTTAGTTCGCAGTCCTAGTCCCATTGCTTGTTCTATTATCGTCTGTCCAGATATCCTACATTGTTGTCTTGGTCATCCTATATTGAAGGCTTTAAAGAGTCTGTGTCCTGATGTTCAAGTTTCTTCCATTGAGTGTGAGTCTTGTCAATTTGCCAAACATCAATGTTTTCCTCACTTTCCTAGAGTCAATATGAGAGCTGCGTCTCCATTTGAAATTGTGCACACAGATGTTTGGGGTACAAGACCTATTGTGTCAAAATTGGGATTTTGTTATTTTATTACTTTTGTAGACGATTTCTTCAGGAATACTTGGCTCTATTTAATAAAAAGTCGTTCTGAGATATTCGATGTGTTCACTACCTTTTGTGCTGAGATTCGTACCCAACATGATTCCACAATTTAAATATTACACAATGACAATGTTAAGGAATATTTCTCTGCCCCCTTTACTTCTTTTTTGTCACAACAAGGTACCCTTCATCAATCTTCTTGTGTTGTTACCCCACAACATATTGAAGTTGCTGAACGAAAGAATCGACCCCTTATGGAAGTTGCTTAGGCATTGTTATTCAAAATGAAGGTCCCGAAAGAATTTTGGGTCGATGCTGTCTCCATTGCTTGCTATCTTATTAATCGCATGCCCTCAGCAGCTCTGTATGGTAAAGCCCCATTTTCTATTTTCTTTCCTTCGCAACCCTTCTTTTCTTGCGTCTTCGTGTCTTTGGTTGTACTTGTTTTGTACATGACACACGTCTATCTGTCTCTAACATATCTAAAATAAATTAATATATTTAACTTACTACTACTTCCTATATAATAAGGAATCCTAACACAATCTAAATTTCAGCACTTATCTTTGACGTCAACTCAATTCCAAATCTTCATTCCACCAAATTAAAGTTTGTGGTTGACTAATCTTTCCTCTTTTATTTCTTTTATAGGCTTTAAGTTCTTTTGCATCACTAATGATTCTAATCTCCCTATTTATAGGATATTCTAATACAATACCTAACCCTATAATTTATAGGATACTGTTTAATCCCATGATTTATGGGATCTAATATAATAAGAAACTCAATTAAGTGTAATTAATCATAAATCAATATACATGATTTTGCCACACAAATATCTAAAGCAATTATTTATAAGGTTCAAGTTTGATTCATTTGTCCCCCATGATGATAAACTGAAGGAGTAATAGAACATAATGCTTCTTTAAAAAATTGCAGCCAATCTTTCACATCCCATATCCAAAGTTAGCCATGGTTTATTTTCCCCTTATGATAATAAAACTAAAGAAGCAATACACTAATGTTGCTTCAAATAATTGTAACTGACCTTCCACATCACATATCCAATGTCTCTTAAGGAATGGTCAAGCATTAAAGAAACCCCCAATTTTATTTTAGGTCTTTGATCAAAAAGAAGTAAGG
The DNA here is from genome assembly GCA_027568935.1 of Erythroxylum urbanii. Classification (NCBI taxonomy): domain Eukaryota; kingdom Viridiplantae; phylum Streptophyta; class Magnoliopsida; order Malpighiales; family Erythroxylaceae; genus Erythroxylum; species Erythroxylum urbanii. The sequence continues at coordinate 16,266,862 of JAOQML010000195.1, read as the reverse complement.
AAACACAATTTATAATGGAGGAAAGAATAGGTTAAGTTTGCATTTCTTCCTGGTCATGAAAGCCATTAAATACAATGTCCAAAGTCTAGAAGGTTAAACTAGCAGCCCTTACAGGGGTTGTTTTGCTCTTCAAAGATCCAAAAGCGTGCTAAAGATAGAAATAGCAAGTGAGGACGCAACCTCATGACGATTAAGAGGAATAATAAAGAGAAGTAACTAATGAAAACAAATTTGATAATAAATGGTTTAAAACACAAGATCACTAAAAACTTAAGAAGCCTTAAAATACTTGCTTTTATATTTTGACGGGTAATTAACTAATAAAAATGACAAAATGAAAAGAAAAGGCAACAAAGAAGATTACCCATGCCGAAATAGGAAATCCATGATAACAAGAGAGCAATTTGGCTTGAAAAAATGTGTTCTTCGCACAATATTTGCAACATTTATCACATGGATCAACTTAAAACTGTCCACTTCACCATCTGCCATGTTAGGATAAGGTGTTATGAAGCACATTATTAGCAAGAAGAATTATTTTCAAATTTCTAACAAATTACAAGTTTAAAGAAAAGAAAATTGTAAGTATTAAGTTCATTCATTATTCAACTTATAAGGATGAGAATAAAAAAATAGTTAAAAGCAAACATTGCTTCAAGACTTACCTTGATTATTAGGCATAAAACCATCAGGGAGATGTAAATCATAACAGAAGAGCACATCTCTCTTATATCTGTACCCTTCAATGTCTAAATAAGAAACAGCACCAACTGGTATTGCTCTGGAAGAGAAGTAATCATGTTTAAGCCATCTTAGTTATCGAAGACAATTTCACCAAAATCAAGAATCATATAGGAGCATTCTAGATTTTCAATTGGTTCATCATGTTTTCCTTATGTAGCTTCTTTACGCTATCTTTTTCCTAATAAATACCACGATAGTCGATAGTTTAGAGTTTCTATTAGGACTTAGACTTAGGAATTGTCTTCACAAGTTTATGTAGAATTTTTGAATTCCAACCAAGAAATGGAAAAAAAAAATTCAGAACTCCTGAATTCGAATAAAAGGAAAAGAAAACAAAAAGGATCCATAGACACAATATAAATTACACTTTTTCTCGTACAAGACAGTAGAGTTTTTATTGCAGAAATTTTGCTATAAAGATTTCTTAATATCCTAACTTCTTTCTAATTGTTCCAGCCACGATCACCCTAATTCTAGACCTAACTTTGCGAAATCTTGATTGCCCTAACCCTTTTCCTACATCAAGTATTATGAGAGCTCAAGATTTGACAAGCATCTAAGGATTTCCATATCGAAAACTATGGTTGGTCATAGGAAAGGAAGTAGACCTTGCAGAGATGTGGCAAATGATTGAGGACTTTATATTGGGATGTTAAAATCCTGCAATATTATGAACTAGTAGGAACCAGTAGGACCCTGCCTACAGCAACCAAAACGATGACCACAAATCCCTTGGGTCTCAATTGGTAACTAGTAATGACAGAATTAGAATAAGAAATAGGACTAGAAACGAAAAGTGGGAATCAAAATAAGAATTGAATTATTGATTATGCGTATTTGGTATGCAAGCATTAGAAATAGAATTATAGTAAGTTAATAGTTATACCAATATTTGGTATCAAATATTAAGAATAGTAATGATTTTTTTTTTACTTGTGTTTAATTATTATGTGATTGATTTTGTAAATAATTAATTAAAATATTTTTTATTATTATTAATTGATAAAAATTTGTATTTAATAAATAAACAATAAAAATTTTTTAATGATTCAATAAATTATTAATTTTTAAATAATTGAGTATTTTTTTATAGGAATAAAATTAAAGAAAGCATAATGAACTTATTTTATGATATAAAATCATTGAAAAAAAATAAAATAATTAGTAAATAAATTAAATAAACTAATGTGCAATGTTGAATATTACCCTAATAAGAATCAATCAAAATGATGTATCTAGATAAATAAACTAATCTTAAATTCTCAAATAAAGAGTTTCAATTGAGACGAAATATAAAGAAAAAGAGAAGGAAAAAAAAGTTGTGTTTTCCCACGACTATATATTTGTTATTCCTGATATCTGATTCCAGGTTATACCCTCACCTTCCTTGGGAATAAAAATTTAGGATTATTGAAAATTCATTCTAGATTTGCGAATTCTTATCTTATTCATTACTAAAAACCAAACAAGCAAAAATTAAGGAATGTAAGTTACACACCCATTTCCACGTCTTCATTACCAAACGTACCCTTGGGATTGTCGTAGATATTAAGGTTGAAGAGACAGTAGGTGTTATGACATTAGATCCATAAATTAAGAACTATGAAGTAGATTGAAAGCTACACATTATGATTTTAAAGCATGGATGTGTCGAGGTTGAAGTTGCAATTGTTTTTGGAAAACTACATCCACAATTTACTTTGGATAGTGATCAATTTGAGTGAAAAAAACAAGGCAAAATGTTGAAAGGATGACTAGAACTTGAAGTATAAGTTGGAACTTACTTCACTTCTCCACTGGAGGAGGATAAAAAAGCAACAGGTATGATTAGCCAAACCCATAGTCACCATTTGTAAATACATGAAAACTAGGAAATAGAACAACTTTTACCCATAGACTATACAACTGAAATGTACGAGAAGTTCCAAACTTTTACCCGTAGACTACGCAACTTAAATGTACAAGAAGTTCCAACATTTGAAGCAAAGTAACACATCCATTGAGAAGCAGATTATTGAAATTAATAATTCATCAATTAGAGTTTGTTTATGTGGATAGAGAATAGATTACTTCTCATTACCTTAGTAGTTTGAATCACCCTATAAGAGATAAGATAGAAGTAGTTTGTTCATACAATGTTAATGTTCATCAATATGCTTTGGAAGCTCAAAAATAGTTTCGAGATATGGTGCTATAAAGTTGTTATCCGACAACAATTGCCTAACAACCCAAAGAAGATTTTCCAAATGTAATTATCACAAGCTAAGCTTGAATTTAAGAATTTCGGACCTTGTCACGTGTTGAAGTAAATCAACTCAAAAGTCTATTGCATTGAGCTTCCACCTGTTCCAATAATCCAGAATGTTTTAAGACTTGCAACCAGTTGACATTTTTCATGGTAATACATCCACCATTGAAATTGAAGCTCGAATTTTGTAGATGCCTATTGCTATTGTTATTATAGACATGTTAGATGTCAAAGAAGTTCAAGCAGGGCATAGCAACCTACTGAGGATGTTTAGTAAAGTGGCTTGGCAACCCAACTAATGACAGTTCTTACAGTGGGTGTCAGAGCTAAGTTCCCAAGGAGATTAATTCAGGAGCAATCCAATGATTCAACAGATTTTTTTTAGTTTCTTCTATGTAGCTTATGTAAGTTACTTTTCTTATTAAATACCTTTATGTAAGTTACTTTTCTTATTAAATACTTTAATTGTTGGCTAGAACATTCAATTAGGATCTAGGAGTTGTCTTTCCTAGTTTAAACATGATTTTTCAATGCTAGAATAAAAAGGAGTTTTACTTGTGCAATACAACAGACTTTTTGTTGTAGAAATTAAATTCTTAAAGGTTTCTTTAAATCCTAACTTATTTATAATTTTTTCAGTATCAATTACTCAAATTATTAGTCCTAATTTGTTAAAATGTAAATGTTTAAAGCCTTTTTGTAGACCATTGATAAGCATCCAAGATATGCTTTCCTCCCTTAATATTTAGTCTTTTACACCTACTTTATGTCTAATTATAATTATTAATATTATAATTTAATTTAGGATGCAATTGAAGGTTTTAGTGTAAATTAATGATAATTGGGCAATTATGGACAATTTCAACAAAACTTCTTAAACTGAGCATAATTTTCTCATCCAAGCTTCAATTGAGATGATTTAAAATGTTATGAAAAGCAAAAGAGTTCTAAAGCTTTCATATTTTAAGTTTTGAGAGATACTGACTTCATCAAGGTCAAAATCAAGCCCAAACAAACATAGGCATATTAGAGCTCATGTCGATGTTTGGATAAAGAGTAAAGTTTCAATGTGATATACGACTTGACATGTGGCCATGTGCCAACGCATGTTTCTCTCAGAAACTTTGGTGTTGAGAACATAGATGAAGACCATGTGAGATGGCAGAGAAATTTTTTAAAGAGACACGACATGGAACACAGGCTATCAGGGCCAGTGTGATACAAAGTCTAATATATGATCATGTCCTAGACCATATTCATGAAGGAAGCTAATGTTGACCCTTATGTAAAGAGTCAAAAACTCTAATTTTTAGAGCAAGTTTTAGTCTCAAGATTTTCTGGGTTTTGAAAGAGTTAGTCATCCTTTTCTCTCTCTTTCTACTGACCTTTCTTGTCCATAATCTTGCATGGCTAAACTTTTACAAAAACTTGGTCTCAAAAAATGAAACCATGGGATGTATTAAAACATAGCATATGATTTTATAACATAGCATATGATTTTATGTATTGTTCGATTTACACTATAGAGTATTAAATATTTTTATATGAGTATCAATCGTGATTCTGTCGATTAATTGCTAGGATACGCACTAGTTTATTATTAGTTACAATCTATTAGACTAGAAATATCCCTTTACTCTATGAAGCAATTGGGGTTTAATAAATTGTTGCATTAGGTTCTTAAATTTTAGGACAAACAATCAAATGAATTAAATGTAACTATTTGTGTTCGTATTGTTTTGTTTCATTGATCTTTTTAATTCTCAAAGTTGCTACTCAATTAAATCTTTGACGTGTGAACTAGGGTTGTTCAGTAGTTAGGGTTAATTGAATTGCATTTATGTCTAATTATAAATGTATAAATTGATTTATGCTTGCATAGATGATGGTTATATCACTCTGAAGGTGGATGTAGACTTAAATCAAGGTTTGTTTTCTATTGATTTCTTTATATTTTAATTCACATTGTTTCTTAAATATATTTTTATATTGTTTCATCATAACCAAACCCCACATGTTCTTGTTCAAATACCACAAATCTAAGCTAGGTATTCTTTCTGACATCAGAACCTTTAAGGATCAAGGTATTAATTTTTTGATGCAAGTGACACCACACCAACCATTCTGAGATTGAATAAACACAACCGAGTTGGACAACTAGATAATATGATCTATTAATTATGTATAAGGCACACTTGTAATAAAATAGGAGGAGAAAACTTACTTGACGGAAAGGGATCGGGGTATTCCTGCTTCCTCTTCACATTCCTTAGTAATATTCTCCCCACAAGACATGCCATAAGGCTACCATGATTATCATAATAAGAGTGGGCTTAGAAAAGCTACACAATTTGAGGGCTCATATAAAAATAAAATGTCATAAGGGCATAATCCACCTATGATGCTCTAGAATTAGGTATAGATTAATTTGTTTCAAAGGATGATATTCTAATTCCATCTCCAAGCTCATTTTCAACTTGAAATCCAATGATGTCATAGGATCTATATACCATTGTGCTTTGACTATTGAGTTTTTGAGTCTAAAAGCATTATCATCTTCACCTTAATTTAACTAAGAATCCAATTGTGTTGACCAATTCAATAAGGAAAGATTCCAAGTATGTTAACCAATTCATTAAGGAATCAATTTGTTGTTCCAAAGTAAAAATATATATATATATCAGATAGCAAGAGAAGAATCCAATTGTGTTGACCAATTCAATAAGGAAAGATTCCAAGTATGTTAACCAATTCATTAAGGAATCAATTTGTTGTTCCAAAGTAAAAATATATATATATATCAGATAGCAAGAGGACCAAAAATTTAGCATAGATCAAAATCATGCTATGCATTAGTTGCATTTAACAAGGAAGAATGTATAATACAAATCATGGAAAATCTTCCGAGTGGTTACATACCAGTCCTCCAGCAACAAGATGATCAAGCCTCCCTGGGTAAGTCGGTTTGACTTGACTTCTTTTTCCTAACCATAAGAACTTCTTCCCATCTCTTTCAATAAAGCCATTCATGTGAACCCCGTAGGCCTATTCTTAGAGAAGACTGAGAATGAGACGCAATAAATTACATTACCCAAATATAGACATTTTTGCGCATAGAGACTACACTACAAAAATATGAACAGAGATTTCATTATAATTTAACTTCATGTCTTTCTGTGGACGACTAAAGATAAACAGAAGAGCTAAGTCCTTCGCGAAAACAATTATATATAGGAAATTAGGAAAAAGAAAAGAAAACCTTTATTCCAAAATAAGGAGCTGCAGCTCTTTCCAACGAGAAATAGATTGGTGCACCAAAGGAGGACGTCACTGGGTACAGCTGATTAAGTGAAATTTGAACAAGCCAGTCAGCTGTTAGTAAAAAGATTCTAAATTGCAATAACCATACTTCCAAAAAGCTTCAAATGACAGCATCAATTGGTAATTAAAGAAAATGATTGAATCTCTATAATCACAAGGGAAGCAAGATTAGGATCAGATAGGAGTCATTAAAGAGTAACATACCTCATTTCGTATACCTGGAATAAGTTGATCATCTTCTTCTCCCAAGCATTTGATAACTTGTGCAAGAACTCTAGTCCTCTCTTTGGGTGTTCTTAGGGTGTCATGTAAAGTTACATAGAAACCAAAGCGGCCTCCATAGGAATGACTCTGGGGGAATAAGAACACATCCTTGAACCTCTTCAAATGTTCAACAAAGCTACTCAAATTTCCCCAAGTCAGAACCCACAATTTTGTCACCGCCACAGTAGGTAGCTTTAAGAAGAAAATTCGACTTAATTATGAAAGATATCAAAATACCATTACCCATTGTGTATGTAACCAACGATTTGGGCCTCAACAACGAAGGGAACAAATTCAGATTGAAATTCCTGTAAATGGTTTGGAATAAAAGAAAAACAGATAAATTAGTTTATTTTTGCTTTTATTTTCTCAGAAATCAAACAAGAAAGATAGAATTACAGAGCCGCGATTGCAGGAATTGATCTTGTCGAAGAATCCAGAAAGATCAGAAGAATCATCTGGGGCGTACTCAGGATCAGAGACCAGAACGACGTCTTCCCAGGTGAAAATATCACTTCCACTTGCAACTGTTATCGGAGAAGTAGAGCATTTCACGCGCTTGCTACTTATTGCTCTCCTACTCAAGACGCATGCTGCAGAAGGAGTCCGTCCTAAGCCAAACAGCAAACCATTTTTCAGTGACACAAACTGCAGTTTGCAGGCCATAGAGAGAAAGAAAGGGAGACGATCCTTCGAAAAAGCCTTTACTTAATTTGTGGGCTTTACTTTTGAAGTTATACCTTCTTAAAAGTTAACCTTTAAGAGGATAAATAATTGCTGGAAGTAAAAAAGACTAATCAAATTAATAAGAATCGGAGATCAGGGTGACTAAAGAAAATGGATTTGATCGTAAACTATAGTTCTCTCCAAAGTGAGTAATGTCACAATTCAACATTATTTTGAATAAGTGAGTGAGACAAAATGTTCTCTGCCCAAATTAGGAATTGAAGGTGCTTGATTAATGGATTTAAGAAGAAAGGAATGAGTCAGGAATAAAAATTAGTTGCTTGGTAATATATTATTATTAAATGAACACTATTTCTATATCAAAGTTTGGGACATTACTTCATAACCTGATTATGAGAGGAATGAAAATCATTCTTTTGAAAAAAATAAGTGTCACATGCATAACAGAAATTATCATTGGCACGATAAAAGTGTCACGTGACACTTCTTGTCACATGCGTGACACTTTTTATTCCTATCTTTAATCAAAATTTTGATCTTTTTTTTAAATTGTTGTTTTTTCACATTTCCTTTTATTTTATATTTAAGTAGACATTTTAATTTTACATTTAACTAGATAATAAAACATGATTAAACTGTATTTTGGGGACATTATGTAACTAATGATATGTTAATGTAAGAAATGCTAGAAGTATTGGAAAGGAAGTACCGTAATAATATAATTGATTTTAAACACTTTGTCATCATAAATGGGGTGCATAAATTAAATATAATTAATTAAAATATATTAAAATTTGAAAAAAAAAATTATTTTTCAAGATTTTTAACAAGCCAACAACTGTCAATGGTAATTGTAATCATTCCTTCTTCCTAATCAACCATCATAGTTATACTCATCATATCTATTCTAATTCGTCACTATATTCATTATAAATTCTATTATCATTGCCTCTTATGAACCAAGCACCCCCTAAGTCTAAAAAGAAGCATAATAGACAACTCTGCACATTAGATCATATTTAAGTGAGCACATATATAACGAGAACATCATATCTCATCCTAAAACCTTAAAGCTATAAGTTATGAGTCTTATCTTTGTATATAACTCATTTTATCCTTATGTCTCTTTCTGATATGGGATTTCTCCACTTGTGATTTTTCAACTTCCCTTTATAAGTGGATTCATCCATGTCGAACCAGGGCCATCAAATTATTGGTTTATGCCCTAGAGCCAATTGGTTGGTTGTAGTTTAGTAACAAAATAATTTAAAGGCATTCTTTATCTTGTACATTTTTAGATATATATGATAAATTCCATAGGATAATTAGACATTGCAAATGAAATTATGATAAAGATTATAATTATGATATTCATATTGTATTTATTTATTATCGTTAAATTGTTCCTAGTCATTGTTCTATTAAGACTATACATTAATTGAATGTACTAAGACTGACACAACATTATGCTTTTCCTTATGAAGGAAGTAGTCAATCTTATTGACTAAAGTATGGAGATACTTAAACAAATGTGTGGATACTTGTTAGAGAACAAGTTCACTAAATTGTCCTCATATGAGACAATCCATTTGGAACATTACTTGTATGTTTATAGAAATTCTCATTGTGATGATTGTATATGTAACACCCCATTACCCTAGAGTACGCACCGGGACGCCCGTAGGTCATTCCGATACATAACCTAAGATAAGGGAGCGCTACGTGCACTCACTACAGTACTCCACATGGCATCACAT
>JAOQML010000195.1:16239146-16253408 GCA_027568935.1 Erythroxylum urbanii | reverse complement strand
TATGGAGAGGTAGAGGACTATTTTAGAAGTCCAACGCTTCGAGAACGGGGTCAATTGGAGGTCGGACGCAAAAGTTAGACACAAAAGAGTGGAGAGGGGTCGGAATTAATGCTAAATAAAAAAAAATCAAAACGGCAGTGTCGCAAGTGCGACGCTGTGTTGCTTGCGAGGACCACGATGATTCGTTGCTGTTGCGAGCGTTAAGCGGAACGATCGAGAAGACGTGAGTCTTCTCGCGATCTCGCAATCGTACCGAGGTACGTCAACCCATCTAGAAGCATAATCAACTCTAACTAAAATATAGGTGTTACCTTCATAGGATGGGAATGGTCCCATGAAGTCCAGATCCCATATATCAAATATCTCCACCTCTATTATGTTTGAAAGTGACATTTCATCTCTCTTTGATATGTTGCCCACTCTTTGACATCTGTTTGCACTTGAGCATGAAATCTCGAGCATCCTTAAATAGAATCGGCCAGTAGAATCCACACTCCAAGATTCGTGCATCAATCTTGTTAACTCCATAATACCCTACATATGGTGAACTATGACATTGTGTTAAGATTTTAGACATTTCATCTTCAAGAATGCACCTGTGAATTAAACTGTCAGCACAGATCTTATAAAGTATAGGTTCATCTCAAATATAACGAGAGCATTAAAATAGGAAATGCTTCCTTTGTTGATACGATAAGTTGGATGGAAGAATACCACCTGAAAGGTAGTTTGCAATATCTACAAACCAAAGAAAGAAAGGGTTATCTACCATCATCAAGGTCTCATCTGGAAAACTTTCCTTGATTTCCTTTTCCTCTTTATGATTTCGTCGAGTCTCGATAAGTGCTCTGCTACGACATTTTCTGCTCCTTTCTTATCTTTAATTTCAATGTTAAATTTTTAGAGTAGGAGTACCCATCGAATAAGCCTGGCCTTAGCATCCTTCTTAGCGAAAAGGTAATGTATTGCTGTATGGTCTGTTAATATAATAACTTGTGACCTATCAAATAGGAAATAAAATTTTCACAAGTAAATACAACCACAAGCAGTTCTTTCTCAGTAGTTGTATAGTTCAACTGTGCTCCCATCAACGTCTTTCTTGCGTAATAGATAGCATGCAACCTTTTCTCGTTCCGCTGTCTAACACCTAACAGTATTGTCACTTGTGTTACATACAATCTCGAATGACGACATCAGAATTGGTGTTGTTATGAGTGCCTTTTTCAACCTATTAAAAGAATTTAGACAGTTATTATCAAAAACAAATGGCACATCTTTATCAATAGATGAGTTAGGGGTTTTGCAATAAGGGAAAAATCTTTAATGAATCGTCTGTAAAACCTTGTATGACCAAAGGAAGCTTAGATACCCTTGATGTTGAAGGGAGGCAGTAACTTTTCAATTATTTCTGTCTTAGCGCAATCCACTTCTATCCCTTTGTATGAAATATTATGGCCTAATACAATTCCCTCTTGGACCATAAAGTGACATTTTTTCCAATTTAAAACTAAATGCGACTCCTCACATCTTTGAAGCACTTTGTCTAAGTTGATCAAACAATGATCAAAAGACTCTCCAAAGACAAAAAAATCATCCATAAATAACTCCAAAAAATTTTCATTTATGTCTGTAAATATGGCCATCATGCACCTTTGAAATGTGACATGTGCATTACATAAATCAAAAGGCATCCTTCGGTATACAAAAGTTCCATATGGACATGTGAAAGTGGTCTTCTCTTGATCTTCCGAGTATATAAATATTTAATTGTACCCTGAATATCCATCTAAGAAGCAATAAAAAGAATGATTAGCCACTCTCTCAATCATTTGGTCCACAAAAGGTAAAGGGAAATGATCCTTCTTGGTGGCCAAATTTAGCTTCCTATAGTCAATACACACTTGCCAACTTATGACAGTTCTAGTGGAAATCTTTTCCCCTTTTTCATTTTCTATCACTATCATGCCACTCTTCTTTGGCATACATTGTACTAGACTCACCCACTCATTATCTGAAATGCGGTAAATTATCCCAGCATCCAGAAGTTTTACCACCTCCTTCTTTACAACTTCTTGCATATTTGGATTTAACCTTCCCTGTCTTTCCCTCACAGTTCTACATCCTTCTTCTAAGTTAATCCTTTGCATCACCACATTGGGGCTAATCCTTTGAATATCAAAGATTTGCCACCCTATAGCTCGCATCCTTTTCCTAATAGTCTCCACCACTTTCTCTTCTTGCTCACAATTTAATTCTTTAGAGATAATGATCGGTAAAGTGTGGTTCTTCCCTAAAAAGGTATATCTCAAATGGGAAGGTAAAGGTTTAAGCTTTAAATTGGGAGGTTTAATAGTAGACAGTGGTGTAGGTGCACCAGCTTTCTCTAAACTTTCTAACTCCACTTCCTCACATAAATCCTCTTCCTTCACACCTTCATCCTTGTTTACTTCATTCACTTCATCGACTCCTTTAATCTCTGTCACACACTCATCTATAACATCAATTTCTATACACACATTTCCATCTTTTGGTTTCTTCAAAGATTTTGTCATATTAAACTCAACCTGTTCATCACCAATTCTCAACACAAGTTTTTCTTAATGCACATCAACTAATGTCCTACTAGTATTCATAAAGGGCCTACCCAAAATCTATGGACAATTCTTATCAGCTTCAAAATCCAACACAACAAAATCAACAGGAAATATAAATTTGTCCACTTTTACCAATATGTCTTCCACGACTCCAAATGACCTTTTTATTGATTGATTCCCAAGTTGAATCAGTATGGAAGTGGGCTTAACCTCTCCTAATCCTAATTTCCTAAAAATAGACAAAGGCATCAAATTAATACTTACACCTAAATCAGATAAACATTTAGAAAATTCAAAATTTCTAACAACACATGGAATAGTGAAATTCCCTGGATCTTGTAATTTTAAAGGCATTTGACTTGAAATAATGGAACTGCAATTCTCCGTCAATGTAACCATTTGATTGTCTTCCCAAGTGCGTTTATACGTGAGTATAGCCTTCAAAAACTTTGCATACTTGGGCATGCACTCCAAAGCTTCCACCAATGACAAATTAATCTGTAGTTTCTTCAATTTCTCTAAAAATTTGAAAAACTGAATATCCACCTGATGTTGTTTCACTCTTTTGTGGATACGGGAGTTTAGGTTTGTACAGTGGTTGTGGAACATACGACCTTCTTTTTATCTTTTCTTCTTCTATCTCTATACTTTTCACTTTTTCGTGGCTGTCCCTTTTCACACTTGGCTCTTCCATCTGTTTGCTACTTTGAAGCATAATGGCTTTGAGTTGCTCATTTCGAATGATCTCAATATTGCTCGATATAATACCTGCACTTCGAGAAAGTAAGGCATCAGAAAGTTGACTTACTTGAACCTGCAAGTTATAGATCGACGAGGTATGGTTCTCCACAATCTGGTCAAAATTTGTCTCCATCCTCTTTTAACTCTCCTCTTGGTTTGCAAATATTCTTTTCTGACTCTCTTTTTGAGCTGCTAGTTTGGAATCAAACATCTCCATAAACTTGTTCAACTTACTCTCCATCGCTCTGATTCGATCTTATTGGAATCCCAGCCATCCTTGTGGTCTTTACTGGCCACCTACATTGTTATTACTCCAAGAAAAATTTGAATGGTTTCACCACCCCGGATTATAGGTATTAGAGTAAGGGTTATTACTTTTCTATGGCTGGGCCAGGTAACTTACTTGTTCATTAGCACCGGCTCATAATGTAAAACACTCCGTTGAGTCATGGTTGCTCTGCCCACACAACTCACACTAAACTTGTATCACCTTAGCTGTTGAGGTAGATGCTCCTTGCATGTTGTTCAGCTACTTTGTAAAAGCCATAATTTGAGCCTACAAGGCAGTAACTGAATCAATAGGTATCATGCCTTTTGTTCTTTCTGTCCTTGTCTGCTCCTTTCTCTTGACCACGTCCAGTTGTTGCTCGCCAACTCCTTTAATAGATCGTGAGCTACTTCCACCATTTTCCTCATTAATAAACCTCTTACTGCTGCATCAATGGTTCCTCCAGTGTTCAGATTCACTCTATTATAGAACGTCTGAAGCAGGAACTCTCTTGGCAGGTTGTGATGGGGATAGCTGCTTTGAAGTTCTTTAAATCTCTCCCAAGCTTCGTAGAGAGATTCCCCATCTTTTTGCTAGAAATTTGTAATCTCCTTGATAATCCTCATCGTTTTCGTTAATAGAAAATACTTAGCGAGGAATGCTTGGGCAAGTTTCTCCTAAGTCGTAATCTGGCCTGAGTTCAACGAGTTGTACCCTACTTTAGCTCGATCCTTCAATATGAATGAAAATAGTCTCCACTTCACTGCATCATCAGACCTTCCATTGAATCAGAATGTGTCACAGATCTCTAAGAAATTTGTGATGTGGGCATTTAGATCCTCATTGGATAGCCCATAGAACTGCACACTATTTTATAGAATGTTAAGTAGTGCCAGCTTTTTCTCAAAATTATTTGCTTAGACCACTGGTCTAGCCACTCATTAAGGACTAAATCCTGGCCTCATGAAATCCATTAGAGGCCTTTCTGGTCCTCCTTACTCTCCTTCTGCAGCTATATCTTGTTGTGAAAAGTTAATTTGCTTTGCCCTTTGTAACTCTCTTTTATGCCTTTTGATGTCAGGAAATTTGTCTTCACTCACTTCTTTTGTTCTTCGTATGCTCCTTGTGATCACGCACTTGCAATTACAGAAGGAAAAGTATCAAAAACTCTTAAATAAAAATAAGTTAAATTAAACAAGATGTTAAACAATCAATCCTCGACAATGTTGTCAAAAACTTGTTGACGGTAAAACCTATCTACTTGTTTTATCCTCAAAAACTACAAGTGAACGGGTCGTGACTTGTAGCTTAAAAGGGTGAATATCGATCCCATAGGGATTGGTGCCCAAACACCACTTAATTTACATAAAACTTTGTTTGAGAAATGAAATTGTTTAATAAAAATAATATGAAAATTTTAAATAAAAATTAAAAGACTAACTAAAAAAATAGACAATAGTAACATGCAGAAAAATCGGAATTCAAGAATCTAAAGACTAGAGATTACTTTTTTCCCTATTTTGTCTCCCTTCTATTTTATTGATTGAATTGTGTCTCACCCTAGATTTTCGAATGTATTAACTACCTTCTCTCAAGGTCTAGTTAATTGTCCCTAATTGAATTAAACGGAATCAATTGGACGATCTCTCAACCTACTCAATGACTTGACCTATTTAACTAGTTATTAAACTATCCTATGGGTGACCAATTGATTAGCCGAGGTGGGCGTCTCTTTTAACTATTCAATTAACATGATGATTGTAAGTCTATAGGTCACCAACTCTCGTTGTACAATCCTACACAAATTTATCTTACTCAGTCTCTCGATTTGTTGCAAGATAACAAACAAAATTAACAATCATCAAAGACAACTTCATTCAATTCAATAAAGTAGGAGTTCTAACAAAATAGTTCAAAAGCAATCCCTAAAACTAAATCAGCCTAACATGGTCTCCATAACATCATCAACATTCAAATAAACCATTTTACACAGAATAGAATAAGAAAGATTGACAGAAAATTGAATAAAAAGACTCCCTTCTTTGTCAAAATCTGGAAATTTTAGTATTGATGTGCTATTTTCCCTAATTTTGATGATGATCCTTGACTGCAATCCATCCTCAAGGCTCCAAACATGTGTTCTTCACTCAAGGATGGTGTTTCTACAAAAAGGTTTCGTCCTCCTTTAAGATGGAGACTTAATGATGCTTTTATAGTCTAAAAAACCTAAATTTGATGAAGCCCTGCATAATCCTTCAGATTGTAATTCCCACGATCATGGGAATTGGCCACAGAAAACTTCCTCTTTTCTTTTTCTCTTGATTTCTAGCTCAATCCCCAAGTTGCTCCATCTTTCTTCCCACACAATAATAGTCAATTCTTACCCTAAATTAAAATCAAACATAAAAGAACAACAATGGAAATCAAACTAAACAAAAATATATATAATGAATCCTAAACTACAACAATAATCAACAACTATGCAAGAAAACATATGCCAATTACTTAGAAAAACATAACCTAATGCACACCTATCACTCGCTTCTGCCATAATCGTGGCCTTGAGTCTTCTTTTGGGCTTCCTCCGAATCTCCTCTATTCTTCGATATTTGATCTCAATCACTAACAAATATATCAAACCATCTCAAATACATAAAATTAAAGCTCAATGGCATGCTCTAACCCATATACATTCAAAACACAAATATCTAACTAACTAACACAATTCTAACCCAAAACATACACGAATCAATCAATTAACCACTAAAAACATACTAAAATGCCTATTAACATCATGCAACCTGCAACTATCAACATCCCCACACTTGAACTTTTACTTGTCCTCAACCAAAAACAAAATAATCAAAACACAAAACACCAAACAACAACACACACATATGCAATAATGGTACAATGGTGTTGAACTTTACAAAATATTTTAACTTCAAACACAATCCTTCAAGTTGTTCTAACTTATTAACCTATGAAATTTGTGTCTAGGCACTTCGGACTAAATATACATACTAATCTTCCTTAATGTCCAATTCATTCACCCCCATCACTTACACACACACATTGATAATTATTCGGTTAATCAAAATTGTAACTATCCCTAAGTTACTTTTTATGAAAATTCAAGCTATTCACAAAGATTGGTAGGATTTATTAAATAACGCACTATTTTTATTAATATTCATCAACATGAACCTAGCCTTTTGTCACAAAGGCAAACGTTTGTGAAGGATGTCCCCCAGTTACTTAACTAGGTCATGTTTTTATTAAGCAGCTCGGTTGGAACGTCATTATAGCCTTTTGACGCAAAGACAAACATTTGTAATGAATGTCCCCAGTTACTCAACTAGATCACATTCTCAACTAGTTACTAGCTTTATTCATATCCCAATTTATTTCAAAAAGGGCTAGAGAAATAGTTATTTATGAAATTTTTTTATATTTTCTTCCCTATCTCATTTCTTTAGCTAATTATTCTCATGAAAAGATACTAAAAATGCTACTTATTCAATTAACCTAAAATTATAAATGAATGTGTAAAATTCTTAGGGTGAATGGATTAACATCATATCCTAATTAATATGCATATGTAACCAAAACAATTTAGGACTCTAATTTCACAAGCTAATAAAACTTAACTACCTAAAAGACTATGCTCAAAGCTAAACCGATTCCTCTAAGTCCTACCCATTGGCACATTCACATGATCTACATCATACAAAATTAAATAAAACTAATATATAATATGTAAAATTCACACTAAAAATAAAACATATAATACACATAACTCAACCCTCCCCACATTTAGACAACACATTGTCCTCAATATGAGAAGGAAAAATAGCATACATGGTGGGAATCAAATTAAAATAATACAAAAAATAAGAACAAAATAAAGACATAAATGAAAAGATAAAGGTTAGAGTATAAGAACCCGTCATGGCGATTGAGGTGGTGATAGTGATGGTGCTGAAGAACAAATGTACTTGACGTCTAAGAATGTTGCCCTATCTTATAATTGCTTTAAAAGGAATAAGGGAGCTAGCAATTGAAACCATTCCAAATCATTAAAAACTTATTTTTAGAGCTTAAAACAAATCTAACTACGCAACAATTCAATCTAACTACCAAACGTACTAAGTTATGGTCATTAGTTTAAGCTTTCATCTTAGGAAGTGCTTCTAGTTCTCCAAGATCAAAGAAATTATTTCCTTTTCCTTCAGGACCACTTTGCTGAGATACAGTTTGTAGTGATGTCCATTCATCTTAAAGGTATCTTTGTTTGCGTTTTCTAATTTGAAGGTTTCACGGGCAAACGTTTGTGTGACCGTAAATGGTCTATTTCATTTTGATTTAAGTTTTCTTAGGAACAACCTCAACCTCGAATTGTATAGCAACATTGCATCTCCCACTTTGAATTCCTTCTACTTAGGACGAGAGTTATGCCATCTCTTCACCTTCTCCTTATAAAGTTTGGTGTTTTCGTACGTATTGTAATGAAATTCTTTAAGTTCATTTAGTTGTAAAAGTCGCTTCTCACCTATTTGCTTCCAGTCAAAAATTAAAACCTTCATTGCCCAATATGCTCGATGTTCTAATTCCACAAGCAAATAACAAGCTTTACCATATATGAGTTGAAAGGGCGTCGTTTCGATGGGTGTCTTAAAAGAGATTCAATAAGCCCATTAGGCATTATCTAGCTTTAATGCCTAGTCCTTCCTATAACTATTCACCATCTTTTCTAAAATTCGTTTGAGTTTCCAGTTCATGACTTCCACTTGTCCACTCATTTGCGGATGATAAGGAGTGGCAACTTAATGATGGAATCTGCATCATTTTAGGAGAGTATCAAAAGATCTATTACAAAAATGCATTCCCCGTCGCTTATTATTGTTTGTAGCACTCTAAATTGATTGAATATCTGCTTGATGAATTTATGTACAACTTTTACATCATTAGCTGGAGATGCTACAGCTTCGACCTAACGGGATACATAGTTCACTCCCACTAAAAAGTACGTGCTTTCCATGGATGATAGGAAAAGACCCATAAAGTCAATGCCCTATACATTAAAGACTTCGACTTCCAAGATGTTGGATAGAGGCATCTCATCTTTTTTGGAGATGTTACCCACTCTATGACAGTGATCACATTATACACGAAAGCATGAGCTTCCTTAAATAGATGTGGACAATAGAATCCACACTTGAGTACTTAAGATGTTGTTTTATTTTCTCTATAATGGCCAGCATATTGTGCTTTATGATAGTGCGTTAATATATCCAACATCTCTTCCCCCGACACAAATTGCCTTATCATCCCATCAACATAAGTTTTATATAAGATTGGTTCATCCCATAAATATTGGGTGCACTTATATCAGAATCATTTTCTCTGTTCATATGACAAGTTAGAAGGGATCTTACCACTGAAGACAAAGTTTGTGATATCTAAGAACTATGGTGTCTCCATGCTATTAAGAAGCATCAGGGTTTCATCAGGGAATTTTTCATTGATACCATCACTTATCTCACATTCCCCTCCTTCCAGACGTGATAAATGGTCTATGACTACATTCTCCACTCCCTTCTTATCTCTTATTTCTATATCAAACTCTTATAATAGTAACACCCATCGAATAAGTCTCAGTTTTGCATCCTTCTTAACAAACAAATATTTAACTACAGTGTGATTGGTAAATATTATCACTTTAGAGCCTAAACGATATGAACAAAACTTATCACATGCATACACCACCACAAGTAATTCTTTTTCCATGGTGGTGTAGTTCAATTGATGTCTTACAAGTTTCTTGCTTATGTAGTAAATCGCATGTAACATTTTATCCTTTCTTTGACCCAGCACGTAATCTATAGATTGGTCTCTTACATGGCACATGACCTCAAATGGGAGTGTCCAATCAGGTGGTGCTAAAATTGAGGCTGATGTTAGTGCCTTCTTTAATTGATTGAATGTAGATAAGCAGTTATGATCAAAATGGAAAGGCATATCCTTAACTAACAAGTTTGTCAAGGGTCATGCAATCTGCGAGAAATCCTTAATAAAGCGACGATAGAACCCAACATGGCCTAAGAATGCCCGCTCACCCTTGACATTAATTAGAGGTGGAAGCTTTTCTATATTCTTCTTCTTTCCTCTTTCCACTTCAAATCCTTGATGCAAATTTTTGTGTTCGAGCACTATCCCCTCTTGCACCATAAACTAGCACTTTTTCCAATTCAACACTAAATGCGATTCTTACCTTGTCTAAATTGGTTAGACACTTCTCAAAATAGTCTCCAAAGACAGAGATACCATCTATGAAGACTTCCATAATATCTTCAACCATGTCTGCAAAGATAAACATCATGCACCTAGTTGGGCCATTGCACAACCTGAACGGCATCTATTTATACGCTAAGGTACCATATGGACATATGAACATGGTCTTGATCTTCGGGGTAGATGAATATCTGATTGTACCCCAAGTAACCATCTAGGAAGTAGTAGAATGAGTAACCTGCCACTATTTCTATTAATTTACGAATAGGAGAGGAAAATGGTACTTTTTAGTTATCTTGATAAGTTTGCGATAGTTTATGCACACTCTCCATCCCATGACTATTCTTATCGAAATTACTTCCCCACTCTCACTTTCCTTTACTATCATTCCACCCTTATTTGATACACATTGTACCTAGTTAAACCATTCACTATCAGATATAGGAATATGATCCCGTTTATAAAAGCTTTACTACATACTTTTTAACCACTTCCTTTCTTTGAGGGTTCAACCTACGTTGACGTTCCCTCACAACTCTTCTTCCTTCTTCGAGGTTTTTCTTATGCATACATATATTTGGGCTTATACCTCGAATGTTGGATATTTTCCATCCTATGACCTTCATCTGCTTGCTAACAATCTCAACCACCCTATTTTGTTGTTTCCCATCGAATTGATTAGAAATGATTTAGGTAGAGTTTGAACTTTACCTAGGAAAGTGTATCAGTAATTTGTGGGTAAAGGTTTAATCTCTAAGGTTGGTGGTTTCTCTGTGGATGGTGGTATATGTGCTTCAGTTCACATTAATATTTCCTGATAGGACTCCCCCAATTCAACATCTCTGTCAGACTTACCTTTATTTGCCTTTTCAGCTTCATCATCTTTCTCTACTTCTATTGATTTGACTTTTGTAAGCAACTTCTTACTTGCTCTTGCACACTTTCATTTGCAATGTTAATCTTTATGTAAGCACTGTTTCCTTTGGATTCTTCAATACCTTGTTCATATTGAACTCCACTTGATCTTCACCAATCTTGACAGTCAATTTACCTTCATAAACATCAACCCATGCTTTACCTGTGTTCATGAAAGGTTGTTTAAGAATTAGTGGACAGTTCTTATCTTCTTCAAAATCAAGAACAATAAAGTCCACAGGATTAATGAGCTTATCCACTTAAAAAATCTTTCACCACTCCAAATGGTCTTTTAATAGATAGATCAGCCAGTTGAATTAACATTGCAGTTGGCTTGACCTTACCAAGTCCCAATTTTTGAAATATCGGCAAAGGCATAAAATTAATACTTTCTCCTAAATCACATAGGCACTTTACGAACTTAAATTCACCAACCACATAGGGTATTATGAAACTCCCTGGATCCTTTAGCTTAGAAGGCATTTGATTCGTGACTATGGAACTACAATTGCTAGTTAAGGTTACCATTTGGTTCTTTTTCCAAGTACGCTTCTTTGATAATATGTCCTTAAAAAACTTAACATACTTGGGCATATGTTCTAAAGCCTCAACGACTGTAAGATTTAATTATAAATTCTTTAATTTCTCTACAAACTTCACAAATTATTTACCTAATTTGCTCGGATGGAGTCACTAGGGTTATGGAATTTTAAGTGGATATGGTGGAGGGGCAATGTATGGAGGGTATTCGCTCATATCCACGTCTTTCTCCTTTTCCTTGTCTTTCTTTTCAAGGTGGGGCACACTTTTTGGCTTTATAGGTTATTTGAGTTCCTTCCTGCTTAACAATGTAATTGCTTATAGTTGCTCCTTTGGGTTTGATTTTGTATTTCTTATGAGGCTTCCCGCACTTCATGTAGACAACGCATTCACTAATTGGTTCATTTGAACCTTTAAATTGTGGATGGATGAGGCATGGTTCTTTGTTACTTGTTCAATTCATCCTTCCAACCTTTTATAAGCATCATCCACACCCCAGTCTCTTCTAAGATCTTATCTAACTTAGATTCCATCAAGTTTGGTGTTTCTTGTTGGAAACCAAGTGGTTCTTAAGGTTAGAATTGACCTCCAATATTGTTTAACCAAGAAAAGTTTGGGTATTTTTTCCACCCAGGATTATATTTATTTGAGTAGGGATTGTTCCCCCCTCCTCGACCAAATTACGCTCCCATATATTTAACTTGTTCCAATTCATGGTCTCATAAAAAAGCAATTAATGGTGTCATGGTTATCTTCTCCATACAGCTTGCATCTTTACTAAATAACTTTCACAGTAGTTGAAGAAGAGGCTTTCATATTATTTAATTGTCAGTTCAAATTATCAATCTTAGCTTGCGTTTTAGTGACTGGTTCAATAACTAAAGCTCCCTTTTGCTAGCGGAGAGTCGTATATTGTCTACTCTTATCCATTGTCTAAAGAAAATTGTTACTAGCCATTTCATCCAACAACTCTTCTGCTTCATCCACCGTCTTCCTCATCAAAGATCCTCATGATGCTAGATCAATGGTGCCTCAGGTAGGTGGGTTCACTCCATTATAGAAGGTTTGCAAAAGGAACTCCTTAGGTTGGTTGTGGTGAGGGCACCTCCTTTGCAAATCTTTGTACCTTTCCCAAGCCTTATAAAGTTACTTCCCATCACTTTGTTGAAAGTTTGTGATTTCCTTGATTATCTTTGTAGTCTTCATAAGGGGGAAGTACTTATCTAAAAATGCTCACACTAATTGTTCCCAAGTTGTAACATTCGTGGGACTTAATGAGTGATACCATGCCTTAGCTCAATCCCTTAATGTGAAAGGGAAGAGCCTCATTTTAATGATATCTTCCAACATCCCATGATATCAGAAAGTATCGCATATTTCTAAGAAATTGACTACATAAGCATTAGGATCTTCATTAGTCAACTAGTAAAATTGAACATTAGTTTGTAGCATGTTTATTAAAGCTGGTTTAATTTCAAATGAAGTTGCTTAAATAAGTGGTCTAGCGACACCTTGATTGGTCACATCAAACCCCAATCTCATGAAATCTATGGGGTCTGTGGTATGGTTCCTTGGTTTCTTCCTTGCTAAAACTTTTGATGAAATTCCTCTACCATGGTTTCTTCGATATTCTCTTCCTCTTCATGTCTAGCTCTTCAAATTGCTCGTTCTAAATGGTTGATGTCAAGCTCTAATGTTTCAGTGATCCAACTTGAATTTCTAGTAACTCTTGTGTTCATGCAAATACACTAACACAAAAATGGTAAAAACTCGTTAAACTAAAAGGGTTAACTAATCCTAATAATTCCTCATCAATGGCACCAAAAACTTGATCGAGTGGGCAAGTTTACATTTTCTTATCCCTCAAAATATCATAAGCGCATGGGTCGTGAGTGTAATATATGAGTGTTGGATCACCTATGGCCCAGTTATTCACAATAGTAGCGGAATGGACCATACTACACAACAAGAAGTATAAATTTCCTCTTGACGCGGATTGGTATTTGTTTTTTCAGATTTGTAGACGCTGCAGCACGCGAACGTCCTCTACCGGTATCTACATGAGGATGAACGATCTGGGTAGCGGCTAATGTGTGCTAGCACGTTTTAAAACACTTTAGAACGTCGCATAATTTTTCTATCGAAAAGAACGAATGACTACATCTAGATGGCTAGGGTTTTCGTATCATATCTAATGAGACTTAAGTTCTCTATTTATAGAGAAACCCTAATCCCTATTCTTATGAGGAATAAGAAGATTATAATCCTAAACTCATTAGGATTATGGAAGCCTAATAAGTTTCGACCCATATTATATCTCATATAATAAAAGCCCGACAATTCAATCTAGCCCAATAAATATATCCACATATATTTATTTAATGCCTAATAAATTAGGCCCAAGAGAATAAGCCCAAATTACATCACTCTTTATGTGCGACCCTGTAGGCCCATTTGATGTTGGTAACGGGCTTAATCACACATCAAAACCTATAAGTCATAAGCAGCCTCTAGCAAGACATTATGACTACCTAAATCAAATGAGGATTGATAATCCGATTTAACCTGTAACCATGGTTACAAACTCTGTTCCTTTGTAGCACGATATCAAAATTAATCATAAGGCATGGTACATGTAAATCTTTGATTAATCATAGTTTCTTGATTCCCAAGTTGATGACTATAACAAATGACATTGATGACTCCTCATCAATTCATTTGATTACAGCCATGCATTTCTTCAGTCATACTTATCAAGCGGCCCAAATGATATCTCTCTTATTTAAGAGAGGTACAAATCCCATCTACGTCATTCACATCCCTCCGTTGATTTATTTAATGTCCAATATAAGACTACTTGTTATCTGGTTAAAGATAACTTAGTCTAATGTCAAAACACTAAATTCCTCA
>JAOQML010000195.1:16221120-16236035 GCA_027568935.1 Erythroxylum urbanii | reverse complement strand
TAGAGACTAATCTCTTAATTAATTAGAAATTCTTTCTTTAAAAAAGTAGAAAACTATTTTCAATAATATTAACAAAGTTCATTTTTCTAAATTAATAAATAGAAAACGCTTTTCAAATTTTAACTAAGAAAAGTATCTTTTCCAATAAATCAATCCTCCGTCTCCAAATTAATAATGTACTTTTAGTCATTTTATTAGAATTGCAAAAACTTATATTATGTATAATTTAATGTGTTTATTATCAATTAAGATATTTTCAACTTATATTATGTACAAAACAAACTCACTCCTGACATGAAATGTAGATGGAATCTCTAAGTTTAGGTTGCTTGTAACTTCTAACTTATTTGTAACACTGAACCCATTGTAATGTTGTAATAGCTTGTGCCAGTGTTAATAATTTTTCATTCACTTTTTTTAAAAAAATTCTTAAAAAAAGGTTATGTTTAAGAAGAGTTCTCAAAGTTTAATAAGAAAAATTATATGTCCACTATGCAAATTTTTTATTAATACTTATTGAGGATTTAGTGTTATAGTTTTAGAGATGTGTCAAAATTTATTGACATTTTGAGTTAACTAATGTCTCATAAACTTTGATGACAAAATGTAAGATGTATGTTAACATCATGTAGCAAGATGTAAAGTGTTACATAAAGTAGAGTTGAAAGGTATAGTGCCTTGATGAAATTAATACATCTCGATATCTCTAATAAACAAGATATGATGTATGAAACAACATTGGTGATGAAAGAACCAAAATTAATGTAATAACATCTACAAAATAATCATAATGAAAGAACCAAAATTGGTGAATAACATCTACAAATAATAAAGAGCATAATTGTGAGTGGAGAAGCCACAATAGTTGAGAAAGGAAGATATTGCTATGTTATAAGAGATATGGATAAGTCATCTTGGTGAAAAAACTTTATATCAAAAGTTTACTATAATGTTTAACATTTTGGTCTATGTTTACTGTAGTTCTAAAAATTAATAGTTATATTAGAAGTATGCCTTCTAATTTAACACCTAAGCAAGACGAAGGCAACGAATAATGATGTGAACGACCTCTTATAAAACTTTTGTTGAACACTCAGTACGCTTCAGAAATTCATCCTTATTTTGTTTAAAAAATGTTGTCTTTTTCCACTATTTACCAACATTAACACAGAATAACAAACAATGATCCATTAATAACCCAAATAAACCCTCACAACTTAATCCACAGTAACAAAACCAACGAGCATAAAACCATTTACCAATAAAATTTAAGCAGAAAAAATTAACCTAAGAGCAGTAAGTGGATAACCAACCTCGAGCGATTAACACAAGACAATGGAAGCAGTTGGTGGAAGAAAAAATGAAGATGAGCAACGATGTTGACAAAAAGAACAAAATCACAGCAGAGGAGCAATGAAGAACAACAAAATGAAGAAGAATGATAGGGGAGGGTGGGCTTCGATTTTATGGTTTAAATTGGAAAGAAAACAATTTCATTTTTCTTCAAAATTAAACCACAATACTGAGGTCGTTTGAATTTACCTAAGGAATAATAGTTTCGTAGGTGGAGTTACTGTAGGGAATTTCCTTATAAAGTGGTGTTTTTGTAGGTAAATTACCTATGGAAACATATTTCTGTAGGTAAATTACGTACAGAGTGATGTTTCTGTAGGTACTTTCCCTAAGAAAATTTTTTCCATTGGTCAATTTCATATGCAATTTTTATCGAGAACCATTGGCACTTATTTTTATCACGACATTCATTATTTTGTTGCTACAATCCGTTGGCAAAGTTTTATGAAAAAATTCCCTCCTCTTTTATATACGAATTTTCCCATTGCTAAATACCATTTTTTCCAACAAGTTTACGGAAAAATTCTGTAGGGAATTTTCCGTCGATAATTTGTATTTTTCGTATAGTGATTAGGAATAATATAACATAGTTTAAATAACCTGAACTTGTGTGGTTATTTCCTAAATTGGTTTGTTTTCCTTATTCATAATGTGGCTGTCTGATTAAATCTAGAGAGCTTATTCTAGGTTTTCCAATAGCTAGGTTTAACTAAATAGCTTATTTTAATTGAATGCTATATAAGGGAAAATCAAGGTTAACAGATATCGTTGTTAATCTATGATCAATAGTTCTAAGAGAGCTATAAAGATAATAATGCAATGACATTTGTTTATTTATGTGTCGGCTTAGATTGATACAAGAACTAGATTCTGAAATCATTCTTCAATTTTCTCATTTTTAACTGTTTAATTTAATTTACTTTTGTTAATTCAATTTTACTTTATTTTGTTCATCGCTTTAATTTGTATTTTTCGTATAGTGATTAGGAATAAGATAACATAGTTTAAATAACCTGAACTTGTGTGGTTATTTCCTAAATTGGTTTGTTTTCCTTATTCATAATGTGACTGTCTGATTAAATCTAGAGAGCTTATTCTAGGTTTTCCAATAGCTAGGTTTAACTAAATAGCTTATTTTAATTGAATGCTATATAAGGGAAAATCAGGGTTAACAGATATCGTTGTTAATCTATGATCAATAGTTCTAAGAGAGCTATAAAAATAATAATGCAATGACATTTGTTTATTTATGTGTCGGCTTAGATTGATCCAAGAACTAGATTCTGAAATCATTCTTCAATTTTCTCATTTTTAACTGTTTAATTTGATTTACTTTCGTTAATTCAATTTTACTTTATTTTGTTCATCTCTTTAAACCAACCCCTCCACCCCCTCCCCCCCTTCAAAAAATCCTAAACATTACAAAACCTTTACATACACTTTTTATGTATACGATCCCTACTCACCAACTTTATAAAATTAGTTATATAGATTTAGGTTTATTCTATAGTGCATTCAACATGCATCATCATCATAGCAACTTGTGAATTTTTGTTTTAAGTGTCTTTGGGACGAATATGCATGCTAATTAGGATTTGAAAACTATTATTTCACTTTAGAAAATTTGTTTGTATACATTTATAATTGTAAGTCAATTGATTTGGTTAGCATTATTAGTACCCTTTTATAAGAATGATTGACTAAGAAGAAATGAGGTGTGCTTAGAAATTAAAGAAAAGAGAAGTAGAAGTGTGTTAAATAAACTCCCATTTCGCTAACCCTTTATGAAAAAAATTGTGTTAAGAATAGAGCTAGTAGCTAGTTGAGAGTGTGATATAGCTGAGTAACTAAGGGAATTCATGACAAAATATTTTTCTTCACATCAAAAGGATAGAATGACACTCCAACCAAGCTAAATAAAAAATGTGACATGGTTCTTCAGGTCAAAAGACTAGTTTATTGATAGATGGATATTTGACTATATTTTACCAAGTATATTTAATGTATTTGGCTCGATATTTTAGACTTTTATCATATATTTGGTACTTAATTTGCCCCAATTGTGTTTACAAAGTATAATTGCCTTTATGAACTTAAAGGACAAGAATTCTGACAAAAACAGGGCACAAAATGAAAAGTCGACATATAAAAGAGATGCACGGGCGTGCACTTGACCGTGCACTTCTTTAAGGTTGTATACTTTTGCAATTTTTAGAGAATTTGGCAATGCATGGTCTGATACATGGTCATCCAAGAAACAGTGCATCTCCCAAAACTCTAAAATTTGTGATAAAAAGATGTTTTTAGGACAAATTGATAAAGCCAACTGAAGGAGATATGGAGGACGTAATTCTAGACATGGGACTCATTCTCTAAGTGCAATTTTGGTGTAAAAAGTGAAAATTACGAAGAAATCATCAAGAGATCCATTGGAATACAAGATCAAACATCTACATTATAAGAACATTCAATAGAAGACAATAACTGAAATTTAGAATTATGAACCAATTGTTTTTTATTCATATTTTTGTTTATATATGTTTGATTTCGTATTTAATCATGTGTAACTAAACATCCAGTTAGAATTTAGGTTAAATGAACCTTATGATAATCCTTTAATATGATTTGATTCTTTTATTAATGCAATTGGTTGTTTGATATTGTGATCTGATTATGTGTTTTATTTATATTCTAATAACCTGAGAATATTATATCATAATCTGATTTCATATGTAGAGATTGAGAAATACTAATGTGAATATAGCTACCATAATTAGAAGGAGTTGATTGCAATCTTAGAGATAGGATGACATAAATCTTCCAGATTGGGGACAAACATAATAGAGAGACTCATAAATCAATAACATAATCTTACAAGTTTAACTTGAGTAATTGGTTTAGATACCTTAGGATTAGTTGTTAGTAGACTCAAGATTAACTATTAGCATACCATAAGAGTCTTTATGGTCCAATACTTCAATAAAACAATTGCATGATAAAAGATCAATATGTTAATGGTTTAAGGGGATTCAAAACTAGATATTGATTTTTGATAACGATAGTATTCTAAGTGAATTCCACTATCTTTGCATTCATTATCGTCTCTTATTTCTTTAATTGTTTTAGTTTTTATTTTCTTTTTATTAAAAATATAAAATAAATATTTAGGATATATAATAGAAAGGGTAAGTACTAGTATTCGTAATCTTCGTAAGATTGACCCATACTTGCTTATACTAGTCATACTTGCTTGTACTAGTTATAACTATGTCGTGCACTTACGGTTATTACATAATTGACCAACTTAAAATAGGTCAATCAATTATCGTTAAATAAAATCTAAAAAATGGTGTTATAATAAAAGAATCCTACTGATCTTTTAAAAGTAGCAAGAATTTTCATGAAGAGTTACTTAGTGATAGTTTGCCTTTTTTATTGATTAATAATAATAAATGCATGCTTACAAATGTCATAGGTATATGAATAAGATGTTAATATTCTGATTGAGATTTATATTCAAATCAAAATACTTAAACATGAAAGTTTGAGTGATTAGTGTTTGAGGTTAAATTCGGTCTATAAGATTTGATGCCATTGTACCATTGTTGAACGTTGCATGATTGCATAATTTATGTGTTTTTATGTTTGTTTGTATTTGTGCTTTTAGTTTTGCTTGAGGACATGCTAAAGTGTGGGGATGTTGATAAGTGTAGATCTTAGTATGTTTTTTTAGATATTTTAGTGTGTTTTTTAAATGTTTCCTAGACGATTATCATATGTATAGCCTTACAATTGTGTCTATTGTTAGTGTTTGTATATGTTCTAAGTGTTTGTGGACTTTAGAATATAAATTTAATCTTAACTTTATGTTTCAAGAGGCGTTTGATGTGTTTGTGAGTACTGGAAATCAGGAAATTGGAGAATGAAGAAGATGTTGGATGTATGAAGGAAGGCACAATCGTACACCATACACAATCGTTTTGCATGGGACATTGCATGATTTTCTATCACAATCGTGAAATGAATCACAACTATGATAGAGAGGAACAAATGACACTAGGCAAGCATAATCGTGCTAGGAGGTGTTTCTAGGAGCAAGTCTTTTTCGTGTTTAGAGGGTTTGGGGCTATTTTTGAAAGTGAACAAAGTGAAAAAGCCCTAAACACAACCCTAGAACCATAAAGCACTAATAAAAACATGAAAAACACCAAAAGCAAGCAACAACCATTACATCAAAGTAGATTAAAGAGGAGAAATCAAAGAAAAACTTTAAAGAAATTCCAACATTCTAGATAAAGATTTCAAATAGTGTTCATTATTTTTCCTTTATTTTCTTCACAGTCTTGGGTGTGTATTTGGATATCTATGATGTATAACATGTTTATGGATTTCTAAATCTAGATTAGGAATTATTCTAGAATTATTTTGTGAACCTTAATTATTGTTGAATTCAATACATTGATGAATATTTGTGACAATTGTCGTGCATATACTTGATAATAAATTAAGAGAGTAAATAAAGTCATTAGTGTTAAGGTGTGCAATAAGAGTTGGCAACTTAATAAACCCACAATTATCATCTTAACGAACAATTAAAGAGAGATCTTGATTGTGAACTTAATTATCCAATAGATTATGTCAGATCTAATTGAGTAAGTTATAAGTAGTTTCTGAATCGAGAGATTACAAATTTATGAATATTGAATTCAATTAGGTTTACTTGATTAGCTCTTTAGAGAGAGTCATCAAAGCTTTAGGAAATCTAGCATCAAATATAAATTGAATCAATAAGATAATTAGAAACAAAATAATGATATATATAATAGTTCCTAAGTATTCATCTTTGATCAATCTCAATTTCATTGGCAGCTCAATTGTTTATTTACTTAATTTTTCGATTTATTATTTGTTTTAAATGATGTCATTTATTTTAATTCAAATCAAATTCGTAATACCTTAGTCAAAGCTTGATTCAAGTTGCTTAGGTGTTTAATAATTCTCATGGGAATGATACCCGCGATACTACAAGATATGATCTATATACTTGCAGTATTGAAAGTTTTATTATTATATAAAACTTGCTTAACAAGCAATAGGGAGAGTTATGGTTACTGAAAAATGAAGAGTGACATAAATGAAAGGAGTTGGAGGAAGAGGATGGAGTTGGGTATGGATGTGTAGAAAGTTACAGCTATCAGGAATATTTGTAGAAGAAGCCATGGAATTTGGTGGAGTAGTGTGATTAGTGAACAGTGATCAGTGGAGGTTGAGAGAGAACAAGCCATTGAATTTGTTGCTAAAGTTTTTTCCTTAAGTATTTATTTTCCTTAGGATTTGAACATGGGTTGGGGGACAATTGTGGCTTAGGACATGCTCCTTTCGGATTTTGTTAAAGCGCCACACAATTTCTCCTCAAGTTCGTATTTTAGATTGCGTCTCTTCCCACAGTTGATTCATATTAGACATTGTTTGTAAATGTGGGCCAAACCATGCTACCCCATAATTGTATTTTCCTCTCTGTTTTTTTTACTGGAAATAGCCTTTAATTCTTGATAAATTTCATTCCAAAGTTTAATATATATAATTACTTAAAATATATAAAAATCTAAATAAAATAAAATAATTTTGAAAGAAAAAAAACTGAAAATATTAATATTATTCATAAACATCATATTTTCTCTTCAATTATTGTCACGAATTAAGTTTACGGCATTGTAACTAATGTAAGATCATGGCGCCGAGAACGGTGACGTCGAGAGGAAAACTGAAAAGGTGAGAAGAAATCTAGTAGTACTTACTGAAATTTCTGTTGACCTACTTGACTCAAAGAGCTCTTCCTCGCTTTTCCGATTCTCTAGCGTAGAAAGACACAAAGCTTAAGTTAGCCATAGCAATGCCAGTGCTTTAGCCATAGTTCTCCTCCAAGATTTAGCCGAGGCTTAGCGTTTCCCTCTTCCTTGAAGATGAAGCATTTGCCTATTTTTAGCTATAGATTCTTATTTAATAAAATGTGTTTTGACTGTCCTTGATCACGGATTGACCGACATTCCTTTTCCTTTCGTAGGGCTTTGACGCTAGGATGAATTGGCGAACTTATTAATACCAGGATGCCATCTGCCTGTATTAATATGCAATCCTTCACGTGGTACTTATTATGACGTTGCAGTCTTCGCTTGGTACTTATCTTGACGTTGCAATCCCAGCAGTCGTCTCTTAGGCAAATATTAATTACCCCGTAATCACTTGCTACCTGTGCAAATTTGGAACGAGGAATATTCCTCAATAGTTTTGTTTTTGTGGTAAAATATTCCTCGTAGTTGAAAGATGATCAATATGGATTGATGTCCCGAGTGGTCCGAGATTATATGTTGGGTTTGTTTGCTGAGATGTTCTTAAAGTGAAGAAAAGAAATTGAAATTTAGGATAAGTTGTTAGATATTCAGTATCCTGGAAAGGCACTCATGGCTATTGCTTAGTAACTTTTGATGAGGAAAAGGTTCAACTTTAGCTAAAAAGGCAAATACATTGGAAGAAAGCAAAGCTCCGAATGAGAAGGAAATACGTAGACCTAAGTTGGAAAGATGCAATTTAAGGATTCCTTTCTATCCTCTTCACTAAAGAAGTCAGTCAATGGCCTTTCAACTTAATCATTCATACAGTTTACTCCTTTCTTTTTGTCAGGAATTTTATACCCTATTTGGTAGCCATTCCATTCTTAAAGACAATGTTCATCTTAACCATTCCTAGTTAGAAAATGCTGTTTCGTGGTCCATTTTCCTATAGAATATTAATCTTCATAATTAAGCTTCTTGTCATTACGTATTATGAATTAGTACATAAATAAGGGTTGGTTAGTTTCAGATTTTCAAAATCTAGATTGCACATGATTAACGAGGAAAATCTAAAGTTAGCTCTTAGAATAGTTGATGATCGGTAGAATTGTTTGGAGTAAGATAACTTTTATGTAATGAAAAAGAAATTATTTGTTTGAAACAAGAAATAATCAAAATCGAACGTTAGAATGATACAGCACTTGATTTCCTCATCATGAGCCGATTTGGATCAACTAAGCTAAAGCCTAACTTTTAAGATCCGCTTAAAAAATTATAAAAAAGTTGAGGAAAAATCAAACTCCAGTGTATGTGCAAACATGGATTGTAATTACCCTCATTTGCACGGAAAATGTAAGTCCAGTCTCACAATAAGGTTGTGTATACAGAGGAAGTAACCCCAGATAAAGCAAGAAAGATATGAGAGAGCAAAACTTTAAAGTTCCTTTCATTTAAAAAAAAAAAGAAATGTTGGTCGATTATAATTGGCAGAAGCAAAGCCATTTCAGATTATGTTGCTTCTTTTTGCTTGTGGACTAGCGCCATAACTGACTAACAGAAGCAAGAATCGAATCTCCAAAATTGCAACCAAAAAAAATTAAAAAGTTTTCTTTTTCTGCAAGAAACCCAACTGTCACATTTTCTCTCCTTACCCATTAAGATTCTCTCGAGCCAATCAACAAAGATCCACTTGCCCTTTAAAGTTCTTGGACCTCATAATCAACAACTCCTTCTCCCTCCCTTTCCGGCGTCTCTTATTCAAGGTCCCAATTATAGTCTTGGAGCTTAATTGATTCTCTTCTTTCTTGGTTCTTGATTCTCACTAAAGAACTCAAGAGCCCCATTATGATTTTCAATATTAAAATATTAATGGCACAGTCACTACAATTTTGTAGTAATTCCTATTTCAATGTACTTATCATTCTTTCCGTAACAATGATCTCCGGCGTGACTGGTGTAGGAGTGAACTGGGGAACAATGGCAACGCACAAACTGCCTCCAGATAATGTAGTGAAAATGCTTATAGAAAATGGATTTGACAAGTTGAAGCTGTTTGAGGCTGAGGAGAGCATTATGGCAGCTCTGATTGGGACTGACATTGAAGTTATGTTGGCTATACCCAATTACATGTTGCTGCAGATGAGCCAAGATCCTGAGGCCGCTGGGTCTTGGGTTGATGCCAATGTCACCGGTTGGTCTTACCCTGGCGGAGTCAACATCAAGTTGAGTACCAAACCTTTCGCTCATATGTATCTTATCATCGCTTGTGTTCACGTGGAAATTTTCTTTCATGCCTATTCAGCTTTCAATTTCCCGCGATCCTGTTTGTTTTGTGTTCTTCTAAGTTCAAAGCAACGAGATTCTTCAACTTGCATAGTCCTCTTGACCATTAACTTCCATTGATATAGTCTATTTCGTGATGTAGAGAAGATTCTTAACCAAGCAGTAGAATAGAAATAATATGTTGTTGTAAATTGTTGATTTGTAAGAGAACAAACGCGGATTAAAAAAATGTCCAACCGATTTGATTTTGCAGGTACGTGGCTGTAGGCAATGAACCCTTCCTTAGAACATACAATGGAACTTACCTACAAAGCACTCTGCCAGCTTTGAGGAATATCCAGAATGCCCTCAACAATGCTGGGCTTGGTTTCAAGGTCAAAGCCACTGTCCCATTTAATGCTGATATCTATGACTCCCCAGATACAAATCCAGTTCCTTCTGCTGGTGAATTTCGGCCGGACATTAAAGACCTCACAATCAAAATTGTCCAGTTTCTCTATTCCAATGATGCGCCTTTCACTGTGAACATTTATCCATTCTTGAGTCTGTATGGCAATGATTACTTCCCCGTGGACTTTGCATTCTTTGATGGATCAAATAATCCTATCAAAGATGGTAATCTAGTTTATACCAATGTGTTCGATGCAAATCTTGACACCCTCGTATGGTCTTTGCGCAAGGCTGGGTACCCAGACATGCATATTATAGTTGGAGAAGTTGGTTGGCCAACTGATGGTGATAAAAATGCCAATATTGTCAATGCCAAGAGATTCAACCAGGGGTTACTAAGACATGTTCTAAGTGGAAAAGGAACACCAGTAAGAAAAGGTGATATTGATGTTTACCTGTTTAGCCTGATTGATGAGAATGCCAAAAGCATTGCTCCAGGGAACTTTGAGAGGCACTGGGGCATATTTGAGTTTGATGGAAAGCCAAAATATGAATTAGATTTGTCAGGATTGCTAGAAGATAAGGGTCTAGTTCCAGTAGAAGGGGTGAAGTACATGCTCAAAAGGTGGTGTGTTGTAGACCCAGAAGCAGAAAACTTCGAAGGTTTGCCAAATAATATTGACTATGCTTGTAGTCTGTCAGACTGTACTGCTTTGGGTTATGGATCATCTTGTAATCACTTGAGTGTAGAAGGGAATGCTTCATATGCATTTAACATGTATTATCAGGTTAATAGCCAGAAGTATTGGAACTGTGATTTCTCTGGACTGGCTATGCTTACAGACAAAGATCCATCAGATGGGGATTGTCAATTCCCTATAATGATTGACTGCGGTTATTCACTCGCCCAGCACTCGGGAATTTCTAATGTGTTACTCAGAATTGTAGGCAGTTATATGTTGTACTTGATCATGTATTGAAATATAAAATTAATAAAGATGTAGAGCAAATTTAGAGTCTCTAGGCACGTGGAAGATTAAAATTTGACCTGCAATTTTCATTATCCTTTTTTTTCTTTGTTGTCATTCCCATAGTTTAACCTGGGAAACTTTCTTCAGTTTTGATGTTATCGCCTCTTTTAATTTTTTCTCATTCCCATTTTCTCCCTTTTCTCATGCAAATTGTTTTGCTTTCGGCTTCCTTCCTCAAGAGAGAAAGATATATTTTACCATTTCACCTTAAACCAGCAACTCCCTTCCCCATTCCCTAGAGTTAAGTCTTGGTTCTCATGCATTTTCCTCACTATAACAGATGATACTTTTGTGTACTTCTAGTTCATGCTAGTAAGTACTTGATATTGAACTTAGATTCAACATTATTAAAATGTTCAAAGCATGATAAGAAATAGATTGTTACTTAACAGTAATTGATCTAGTTTATAAAAATAGTTTGTATGTATTTAACCAAAGGAGACTTATGCTTAACTTAAGTAGCAAGATTATTTGTGTAAATATTATTTGTCTGAGTTGTATGTTGTAATAGCCTAGCTTTTGGAGGTGTTAACCTAAGTACACCTTGATTCTTTGTCTGGTTTGTTGATGATTTGATGTATACTTGTTTATCATTTAATGAATTTACTTATTTATCTTTCAAAAAATATTTATTTCTTCTATACTTATGTCACACCCCCATTGCTATAAGGTACATACCTAAACATCATTATAACATTCTAGTACATACCCTATAACAACGGCGTGTTAACTATCACACTTTCACTTTATTACATGGTAATTTATCCCACTTAATCGTGGCATCTACTATCATACAAAAAAGTCACCAAATTAAAAAAAAAAGTTTTCCTCTTTTCATTTCATAAATACTGAACGTACATACATTGTAGCTTTCCAAGATCTATACATGTATATCATCAAGATCTAATACAAAATGTACTACATGAAAGAGGAGATACAAAAGATCTAACTAAATCCTTCAGTCCAATTGACCGACCTTTAAGCCATATCTTTTTCACAAAAGTACAAGAATTAAACTTCTTATACGGTCTCTCAGTAGCTAGAATCCTCTCTCAGTCCTTAATGTCAACGTGTAAATTTTGGGTGAGTTTGCGAACTCAGATGAGGTAACCATCATCGATGGTTCACTCAATTAATACAACATATTATTCCACATGACAGATAATTCACATTATTGCATTTTTACAGATAATATCACTTATCACATTCTCATTTAAGAGTTAGACAATTGTATTTCAGTCATTCAAATATACTTAATAAAAATTATATGGAATGCACATGTGACTCTTTTCAAATTATTACGTTGTTATGATCGAGTGCCTAAACTGTCCCGTATCTATTATGGATACCGACTCATTTACACTATCCTTTATCCGTTGGGGATACATGGCTCATTTTACATAGTGAGCCTTTGGCTCTTAATCACATTGGAGCTTTAAGCTTGTTTTCGGTGGCTACTCAGGTCACAACTCTCATTATCTGATCATGCTTTTATGTATGGAATGCATCTCATAATCAATCAATAAATTCAAGAAACAATTAGTTCTTCCCATTCACATACAAATAGCACTTCAATATCTCATCCATACATCATAATCATCAGACCTTCGTGTCCGGCTTTCAGTAAACAACAGTACGCATTCATAAGATAAGTCAAAATAGAATTTAACACAACAGTAATTGAATGAGACCGTCTAGGTTACTCACTGCTTGCTTCCGAAGTTATTGCCTGGAAGTTCTGGCAATGTCTGGGTTTTGACGTTCCAATTGCTCCTCTAAAACAAGCAATATACACACATCACACTTTAGCACAATTATAAGTATTTATTTATACACATGTATGTATATGGAATATATACAATACATGTTCATGACAATCCCGAGTATCTTTCCATTATTCACATCACACAATCATACATATTTCCAACTCACATAAGTATCATTTATACTTATGGTTTATACCTTAATAAAACTATAAAAATCAAAATTCATAACTCATTTCTTCAATTCAAAATTTTCCGAAGATATACTTTCAGGTCAACTTTCCATGATCATTCAATTTAGTTTAGTATCCTATGAGTTATGTTCATAATACTACAAACTATGTATAATTGAATTTTTAGTTAGTTCATGATCACACCCTCAAATTGTACAACTCATAACTTTCAACTCAGATATCTAAATGTTACAAAATTAATACCAATTGAAAGATAAGAGAATAAATTACAACTTTTGTGAAGACACATTTGTCTAATTCGGTCTCTATAAATATAGTTTATTCAATAAAAATAGGACACGAACATAAACATTCATCCATCAATTTACTGCACCCAGTTCTCAACTTCATGTCAATTTTGAGACTCTTCATGATAGAATTCAAATTTGGTGTCTTCATGAAAAATGTAGTTATATGTCTTTAATTTAATCCAGATTAAGAATCATCTTATTTGGATAACTACAGAACAAGTTATGGCTAAAATGCAGAAGCTTAATTAGTGAAAATGTTATAACTACCATTTTCCAGCACCCTCTTCATCACCATTTAGTCTCTCAATCCTTCCTTAAAACAACTTCAACATTGCACATCTCTCAACTCCTCGATCATAATCATTAAACACTAAATCATCATCATAAATGCTTTATTTAGCAAAACCATGTAGATTAACAAGCTACTTACTTGATTTCTCTTCAATGTCTTCAACACAACAAGAAGCCGTAACTTCCTATGTCACTCACGTACATCATCATGGAGGTTGGGAGGTTGGGCCTTTAGTGGGAAATGAAGAAGAGAGAAAGATGAGAGTAGCAAATGAAAGATAAGAGGGCTAGGTTCAAAGTTGGCAAAGGGTGGGCAAGAAAATTCATGAAGAAGGTGTAGAAGTTTGAAGAAAATGGAGAAGTCACGTAGAAGAAGAAGAAAACAAGAACAAAACACCTAATGATCTTTTAAATTAAAAGCATCGTGAGAGGCAAAACAAGAGGGTCTTTAAAATTAAAAGAATAATGATCTTAAGATATGATTTGGCAAGTGACAAGTATGTCCAATTCTTATAACTTTAAACTAGGTTCTTTCATTTAACTAGTCCAATCAAATTCAATTTCTACTCCAATTATCTCCCAAATTTTATTGACATAAGTCATTAAATCCCAAAGTCATTTATAAAAATTTCCACTATCATTTGACTCTTAATTCTACTTCCATTTATCGATTGTGTTGTCACTTGGTATTTTTCCTAGTCCAAAAAGTCAAACTAAGACGATGAACTGAGACGATAATGACATCATTCTAAGACGATGCTAACGTCATTCTGAGACGAAGCAAAATAAGACGCAACCAAAAAGTCTATGAATAGTAACACAGACGATATTATCCTTTATGTTCTATCGTCTATGTTTTACTCAACACAGACGAAGTCTATGAATAGTAACACAGACGATGTTATTCTCTATGTTCTATCTTCTATGTTTTTCTCTATCCATCCTTATACTCTCCAATCCTGCTTGCCTCTGTGTTATAACGTCATCACAGAGGATACTTATACTCTTAAATCCTCATTGCCTCTGTGTTGTGACGTCATCACAGAGGATACTTTTCCTATGTATTTTCCTTTGCATCTACCTTATTTAATGCAATCCATTATTCTTCTCAACTGATCTCATTTATTCCAAACTCATGTCAGGAATTATTCACATCTAAACATTAATCTTTCTCACTTCTCAATTAATTTGATCAACACATACAACCGCAGAAGCTTAACTAGGAATCATATTCATACATAGAATTATACGAATACAAATTTCATTAATTCCCAAATGTATATCTGAGTTATAGAGCTTTAATAACCTTACAAGTCATAACTACATCGATACATTTAGACTAATGAAACTCGTAAGGTGGCTAAAGCCTTAGTTCTTAAAAATCAATCTGCAGAATTTCAAAGAACATCTGCAGACTGGGTGCTGCCTTATGCCCTGAAATTTACTCACTTTCTTGAGCTGCACCTGAATTTGACAGAAGTTGGAGGGG
>JAOQML010000195.1:16203449-16221020 GCA_027568935.1 Erythroxylum urbanii | reverse complement strand
GCATATATGAATGCATGCATATGTCACTGTTCACTTATACACTCCTATTCATGGCAATAGGTGAGGGGATGTTACAGTAGCACACAGTGGTGAAAATTTCTATAGTCATCATAAGGTATATCGCTACATCACAACGAATTAAATGACCCCAACCAATATTCGTAGCCAATCTTTCAATGTTATGCCTTAATACTAGAGTTTGTAATAGTTCAAAATCAAAGTACCTTGTAGGCAATAACTCTCTTTCCTTAAAATCTCAAAATCTCATACCTTCTTCCTATGAAAAATAGGGAATGAGGTAGCCATATCGTGTTTGTCTTCTCTGGAGACTTGAAGGTGCAATTGGTCGATTGGTTTCTGGGCTACAAGCTTCTTTGGAGCCATTAAAGGAGAAAAACTACGAAAATTGGCAAGAGAGAGGTGAGCATATTTTTGAGAGAGAAAGAGAGAAAAACTTATCAAATCCTTGGATTCTTGAATGGTTAATGTGAAATAAATGTTAAAGGAGCGAAAAATGATGGAAAAAATGAAGAAAAATACCAAGATTTGGAGGAAAGATGAAGGATTTGTGAGGTTTAGGTGATTGGGGTTTCGTTTTTTAGAATGAGAGAATGTGAAGAAATGAAGAAAGAAGAAGGAGGAGGGAGTTTTAAAAATTTTCGGATGGGGGATCCCATGATCATGGGAATCCCCGTGCTTCCCATGGTCGTAGGTTAAGGCTCCAGAAACTTTCTGGAAAGCCTTCCCACGGTAGTGGGAAATAAACCCATTCCTATGATCATGGGTTAAGGCTCCAAAAAGATTTTGAGGAGCCTTCCCATGGTCGTGGGAAACAAACCAATTCCCACTATCGTGGTACTCCAACTTTTCCAACTTCTTAGCCCTCTTCTAAGCTTAGCATGCATTCTCAACATTCAAACAACCTGCAAACACATCAAAATCACATAACCAACAAGAAATTTGAAGAGAAAACAAGTTAAAATTTAAACAAAATCAAAATAAACACCTCAAACTAAACTTAATCACAACCAAGCAAATCAAATAAACAAGTAAACAAAGACAAGCAAAAAGGTAAACATGCTAAGTTAAGGTCATTAGCTTGACCATTCTATATGCATTCATGAAAGAGTGGAAGAAGAGAAAGAGATGACTTCCCTTTCTTGTGAGTATGCCCCTTTATAGTATGGCTTACATTAATGCCCATTGACCTTGAATACTTCACCCTTTTCATTTTCCAACTCCAAAGCTCTATGAGGAAACACTTCAAGGATCTTGAAGGGTCCACTTCATCTTGACTTGAGCTTTCTGGGAAATAATTGAAGTTGTGAATTGAATAAAAGCACCAAGTCCCCACTCTTAAACTCCTTTTTTTTTATGTGAGCATTATGCCACCTTTTTTCTCTTTCTTTGTACAACTTAGCATTTTCATAGGCTTCAAATCTCAACTCTTCCAATTCATCAAGTTGTAACAATCTCTTCTCACTTGCTAGCTTCCATTCCATGTTCAACTTCCTAATGGCCCAATAGGCTCGATGCTCTAACTCTAATGGTAAATGGCAAGCCTTGCCATACACAAGTCGATATGGTTTGGTACCTATGGGTGTTCTGAAAGCTGTCCTGTAAGCCCATAAGGTGTCATCTAGCTTCAAAGCTCATTCCTTTCTTAAAGTTCTCATTGCCTTCTCCAAACTCGTCTTCAACTCTCTGCTTACCACCTCTACTTGGCCACTAGTTTTGGGATGGTAAGGGGTAGCCACTCTATGATGAACATTGTATCTTCTCAGAAGAGCCTTAAATGGTTTGTTGCAAAAATAACTCCCTCTAACACTTATGATCTCTTTAGGCACCCTAAATCTAGTAAAGATCTTCTTAATAAACTTTTAAACCACCTTGCCATCATTAGTTAGACTGGCTACGACCTCAACTCACCTGGAAACATAATCAACCTTAACCAATATGTAAGTGTTACCTAAAGAGGATGGAAATGGTCCCACGAAATCCAAGCCCCACACATCGAATATCTCCACCTCCATGATGTTTGAAAGCAGTATCTCATCCCTCTTCGATATGTTGCCTACACTTTGACACCTATCACACTTAAGCATAAAATCTCGAGCATCCTTGAGCAAGGTTGACTAATAGAATCCCACTCCAAGATCTGAGCAGTAGTCTTGTTAGCTCCATAATGGCTTGCATAAAGTGAGCTATGCCATTACATCAAAATTTTGGGCATTTCATCTTGAAGGACACACCTGCAAATCACACTATCAACATATATCTTATAAAGTACAGGTTCATCCCATTTTAACGCTTCCTTTGTTGATATGAGAGATCAGAAGGAAGAATACCACCTGAGAGGTAGTTTGTAATATCTGCAAACCAAGGACAAAAAGGATTATTTACCATCATTAAAGCCTTATTAGGAAAGCTCTCCTCAATTTCCATTTCTTCTTCATGGTGCCCCCTTCAAGTAGTGATAGATGGTTTACTACAACATTCTCTGCTCCCTTCTTGTCTTTAATCTCAATTTTGAATTCTTGGAGTAGAAGCACTCACCGGATGAGCCTAGCTTTGGCATCCTTCTTAGCAAAGAGATAACGTAACGCCACATGGTCTATAAAAGTAATAACTTGTGAGCCCAAAAGATAAGAATGAAATTTCTCACATGCAAATACCACTACAAGCAATTCCTTCTCAGTAGTGCTGTAGTTCAGTTATGCTCCCATCAAGATCTTGCTTGTATAGTAGATGGCATGCAGTCACTTCTCCTTCCACTGGCCAAGTACACAACCAATAATATGGTCACTTGCATTGCACATAATCTCGAAGGGAAGAGACCAATCTAACGATGTCAAAATGAGTGCTATTGTAATTACCTTCTTCAACCTGTTAAAAGAATCTAAACAATCATCATCAAACCAAAAGACACATCTTTAACTAATAAATGAGTCAAGGGTCTAACAATAAGAGAAAAATCCTTGATGAACCATTTGTAGAACTTTCATGACCAGGGAAGGCTCGGATACCCTTGATGTTGGTGGGAGGTAGTAACTTTTCAATCACTTCGGTCTTAGCTCGATCCACTTCAATCCACTTGCATGAGATCTTATGGCCTAATATAATTCCCTCTTAGACCATGAAGTGACACTTCTTTCAGTTTTAGACTAGATGAGACTCCTTACATCTTTGAAGTGCTCTGTCTAAATTAAGCAAATAATGATCAAAAGAATCTCCAAAGAATGGAAGTCATCCATAAATACCTCCATGAAGTTCTCATTCATGTCCTCAAATATGGCAATCATGTATCTTTGGAATGTGGCAGGTGCATTGCATAAATCAAAAGGCATCCTTCGATAAGCAAAAATTCCATAAGAACAAGTGAAAGTGGTATTCTTTTGGTCTTCTGGGTATATAAACATTTGATTGTACCTGAATATCCATCAAGAAAATAGTAAAAAGAATGGCTAGCTACCCTCTCAATCATTTGGTCGACAAAAGGTAAAGGAAAATGGTGTTTCTTGGTGGCCAAATTGAACTTCCTATAATCAATACACACTTGCCAACCTATAATGGTCCTAGTAGATATCTTTTCACTATGTTCATTCTCTATCACTGTCATGTCACCCTTCTTAGGCACACATTGCACTGGACTCATCCATTAACTATTTGAAATGGGATAAATAATCCCTGCATCCAAAAGCTTCACAACCTCCTTCTTCACAACCTCTTGTATGTTAGAATTTAACCTTCTCTATCACTCCCTCACAATTTTATATCCTTCTTCTAGGTTAATCCTATGTATCACCACATTGGGGCTAATCCCCCTAATATCAGAAATTTTTCACCCCATGGCTCTCATCCTCTTCTTAATGGTCTCCACCACTGTCTCTTCTTGCTCACAATCTAATTGGTTGGAGATAATGATGGATAGGTTCTTA
Organism: Erythroxylum urbanii; assembly: GCA_027568935.1. Lineage (NCBI taxonomy): Eukaryota > Viridiplantae > Streptophyta > Magnoliopsida > Malpighiales > Erythroxylaceae > Erythroxylum > Erythroxylum urbanii. The sequence continues at coordinate 16,217,082 of JAOQML010000195.1, read as the reverse complement.
CCTAAAAAGGTGTATCTGAAGTAGAAAGGTAAGGGTTTAAGCTCTAAAATGGGGGCTTAACAATGGAAGGTGGTATGGGTGTATCTGTTCTCTCTAGCTTCTCTAGATCAACTTCCTCACATAATTCCTCTTCTTTCACAGTCTCATCCCTGTGCACTTTAATAACTTCATCAACTTCCTCTTTAACCTCCTTCACGCACTCTTCCACAACATTCATTTTCATACATATAGTACCATCCATCGGTTTCTTCAAAGATTTTGACATACTAAATTCAACTTGCTCATCACCAATTCTTAAAACAAATTTTCCTTCATGCACATCAACTAATGCCCTACCAGTATTCATAAAGGGCCTAACCAATATCAATGGACAATTTCTATCAGCTTTAAAATCTAACACAACAAAATCAATTGGAATGATCAATTTGTCCACTTTTACCAACATCTTCTACAACTCCAAATGGCCTCTTGATGGATTGATCCATAAGTTGAATTAACATGGATGTTGGCTTGAACTCTCCTAGTCCCAATTTCTTAAAAACAAACAAAGGCATCAAGTTAATACTTACAACAAAATCATATAAGCATTTAGAAAATTCAAAGTCACCAATAACATATGGAATAGTGAAACTCCCTGGATCTTGTAGTTTTGAAGGCATTATGCTTGATATGATTGAACTACAATTCTCTGTCAAAGTTACCGTCTGATTGTCCTCCCAAGTGTGTTTGTGTGTGAGTATGTCCTTATGAAACTTTGCGTACTTAGGTATGCACTCCAAAGCTTCAACCAATGACAAGAACTTGAAAAACTGAGTGTCCACCTAATGTTGTCTCACCCTTTGTGAATACAGAAGTTTAGGCTTGTGGGGTGGTAGTGGTACATAAGGTCTCTTTTCTTCTTTCTCTTTTTCTATCTCTTTACTTTTCTCTTTTTTTTGGCTATCCTTGTACACACTTGGTTCCTCTACCTACTTACCAGTTCGAAGTATAATAGCTTTGAGTTGTTCCCTTGGGTTGATCTTAGTGTTGCTTGGTAGGCTACTTGTGCTTCTATAAGACAAAGCATTAGCAAGTTGGCCTACCTGAACTTCCAAGTTGTAGATGGATGAGGCATGATTCTTCACAATCTGATCAAACTTTTCCTCCATCCTTTTTTGACTTTCTTCCTAGCTCAAAAATATCCTCTTTTGGTTCTCTTCTTGATTTTTCAGTTCAGACCCCAAGACATCCATTAACTTGTACATTTTGCCCTCCAAAGATTCAAGTTGGTCTTGCTGAAATCCACAAGGTCCTTATGGTCTTACTTGACCGCCTGTATTGATAGTATTCTAAGAAAACTTTGGGTGGTTTTTCCACCCCGGATTGTAAGTGTTAAAGTAGGGATTATTACCTTTTTGTGGTTGACCCAAGTAATTTACCTATTCTGTACCACTGGCTCCCAACAAGAAATATTTAGTTGTGCCATGGTTGTTTTGCCCATATAACTTACACTGTAATTGCATAGCTTTGGCCATAGATGATGATGCTCCTTGCGTGTTGCTCAACTGCTTAGTGAGGGTTGTGATCTGTACCTGTAAAGCTATAAAGGAGTCAATTGGGATCATACCTTTTTGCTCCTTTTTTCCTTATCTACTCCTCTCACTTGACCATATGCAGCTATTGCTCGCTAAATCTTCCAAAAGATCATGAGCTGCATCAATAGTTTTCCTCATCAAAGAACCTCCAATAGTTGTATCTATGGTTCCTCTTGTGCTCAGATTTACACCATTGTAGAATGTTTGTAAAAGGAACTCCTTCGGAAGGTTGTGGTAGGGGTAGCTTCTCTGTAATTCTTTAAACCTCTCTTAAGCTTCATATAAAGACTCCCCTTCACTTTGTTGCAACTTTATGATTTCCTTTATGATTCTTGTTGTCTTGATGATTGAGCCCAAGCTTATAACATAAATTAGTGACATTTTCATGGCCTTTGCTATACTTTTTGACTCCTATCTCTAGCTTTTGTGCTTAAATTGATTCTTGAGTGTGTGCTTTTATTTTATGTAGTTTGAAGGTGAAAAGTGCTACAAATTAAGATTAAATGCACTAATTAATTTTCTAAGAACAATTGATACTGCAAACTACCATTTTTTTATTGCAGGAGACTCAAGGAAAAGGAGTTCAAAAAGAAGAAATGGAATGAGAGAAGACTGAAGTGAAGTCAACGCTACAGGAAGTTCGCCGCAGCGAAGTCGATCTGTCGCCGTGGCGAAAAATGATAAATCCAGGCTAAACTTTTGGGAGAAGTTTACAGCGGCGAAGATTAATTCTTTCGTCGCGGCGAAGGATCCAGCGAAGAACAAATTCCTTGGGGAAAAGTTTGCCGTTCAAAAACCCGGACTATTTCTGGGAAAAATGACACACTGTGCGACCCGACCTGGCTTTATTTGTTTTAAAACCTACTAAATTAGGTTAGTCGACAACATACAACAGACCATATACCATCAGACAAGAAGAGAGAAGTTCTCTCATCATTTCCCGACTCCTCACTCCACTTCACCGTCATCCACCATTTTCTTTGATTTTATCTATCGCCGTATTCACCTCGCCGTATTCACCACCTGCTGCTGCTGCTATGGATGCTTTTGGTAGGGTTCTAGCTGTGAGTTCTCCTGAAGCAATGCTTAGCTAAGCATCGGTTCCTCTTGAAGATGTAGCAATGGCTTAAGTTCAATGGGCTTCAAAGGGGAGTAGTTTGTTCATATCTTTCTACATTGTTATGAACTCCTGAGTTAGGATTTATGCTTTGTAGTTGGATTTTCTTGATTATAGTTTAATCAAGTGTTGAACAATGAATTGTGTTACTAGGTTTGTTGATGTAGAACTTGGAGCTTGAATATATGAAGTCTCATATATGTCATTTTGTGATTTTGATAATTCTCTTTTATCTACCTAGTTGTGTTTGATAATGAGATAATGCTTGATCACCAAATTGACCATTTGCATTAACTCACTCTTGACACTCACTAAGATGCATTTAACGAGGTTTTAAGAAATGGAGTTCAGTGATTGAAACCTTGGACTTAAAGGGTTCTTTAAGGTTATTCATTTTGAAATTTAGTGATTTTTACTCCCAAAAAGATTTGTTTTGAACCATGATAGCCAAAGCTCATTTTTCAAGAGGATGTTATCAAATTTGATTATTGTTTTAACTTTCAATTTCTTATTCCCAAAAATCCAAAAACATCTTTTTACTCAGTTTAATTTTGTTAGTTTCCTAAGAACCAAACCACTTCCTAACCAATTTAGTTTTATTTCATGACATTTAGGCTAGATTAGATCCATTGCATTAGGTTCCGATTAAGTGAGATGACCCGAGGTTGCATCCTATATTGCAATCCTTGGAATTAAATTTTTGATTCGACATCCAAGGGCCAAACCAAAAGACGAAGTTACGGATCACTTGGTTAGGGGGAAGTATTTAACAAGGAATGCTTAGGCTAGTTGTTCCCAAGTAGTGATCTGCCTTGAACTGAGTGAGTTATACCACGCCTTTGTCCGATCTCTTAAAGTGAAAGAAAACAACTGCAACCTCACAACATCGTCAGACATCCCAATAAACTTGAAGGTGCCACAAATCTCCAAAAAATTTGCAAGATGGGAGTTGGGATCTTTGTTGGACAACCCATAAAATTGCACACTACTCTCAAGTATGTTGAGGAGTGTTGACTTGATCTTGAAATTAATAGCTTGAATCACAAGCCTTGCAACTCTTTGATGACTGAAACCTAGCTTCATAAAGTCCATCAATGTCCTTTCAACTCCTACTTGCTCTTCTTCTTCTACCATATTTCTTTGTATATTGTCTTGGCGATTCGCTATTTTCAACTCTCATTCATGCCTTGTGAAATCGGATAACTCTTCATCACTAAATTAAGTAGATCTTTGCGTGTTCCTTGTGTTTATGCACCTGTAAATACACAAGGAAAAGTATAAAAAAAGTTGTTAACTCAAAGTACCAAAACTAAACAAGATACTAAACAAACAATCCCTGGTAACGGCGCCAAAAACTTATTGATTGAAAAATAAACTACTAGTTTTACGCTCAAAACTACAAGTATATGGGTCACAAATTGTAGTAAAAAGTAGATATCGATCCCACAAGGATTGTGTTTAGGCATAACTTAATTTAGGTTGCTCTTTGTTTAAGAACCAATTTTAATGAATGTAAATTGAAAAATTAAACTAAATCAAACAACTAACAATGAACAAATGATAATGCAAAAGTGCAGAAACTTGGAATTCAAAATTTAACAACTAAAGATCGCTTTTCTCCCTATCTTATTTCCCTCCTATCTTGTTAATTGAATTGTGCCTCACCTAAGATGCCTAATGTATTAACTACCCTCTCTCAAGGTGTAATTAATTGTCCCTAACCAAATTAAATAGAGATGATTAAGCAATTTCTCAATCCACAAAATCAATCCACCAATTCAACTAGTTATTAAGTTATCCTATAAGTAATCAACTAATTAGCCAAGATCTCTCTCTAACTAATCAATTAACTTGATGAATGTAGGTCTATAGAGTGCCAATTCTCACTGTACATCCCTACATAAATTACCTAACTCAATTTCTCAATATATTGTAAGGTATAAGTTGAACATTCATCAAAAACTTCATTTATTCAAATCAACAAAATAGTAGTTCAACAAGTAGTTCAAAAGTAATATCTACAAATAAATCAACCACTCATAATGTCATTAACATCCCCAACAATCAAACAATCTATGATAAAGATGCTAGAAGAGAAAAAACGAAATAGAATTCGATAAAGCAAACTCCTTTTCTTTGCTCGAATTTGGAAAATCTTGTATTGGTGTGCTCTTTTCCCAATTTAGAATGAAAAATCTTGATTCTCTACCTCTCACAAGTTCTCACCATCATCTACTCAACTCTAGGGGTTTATGACCTTATATAGTCACGAAAACCTAATAATAAATGAAGCCCACGTGTATCTTCAAGCTAGGTATCCCACGATCGTGGAAATTAGCATGAATCTCACAATTGTAAGTTATTGTAATATAATTCTTCCTCTTCTCTTCTCCTCTCTTGGTCCCTAGCTCTTTCACAAAGGTGGCCCCCCCTTCCATTCCTACATCAAAATGATCAATTCTTACCTTAAATCAAAATCAAACATAAAATAACAACAATAAAGATCAAACTAAACAAAAAGATACAAAATAAGTCCTATTATGCAAGAAACACATGCCAAATACTTAAAAAAATACACACTAATGCACAACTATCACCCTTTCTAGGTCTTTTCCCATATTAGGGTGATTAACCCTATCACCTTGAGCCTTAGAAGGGAAAATAACACAATTAAAGTCACCTATTATGATCTAGGGTTTTGTCGTTATGTTGCTAATGATTGATAAATCTTCCCAAAATTTAACCCTTTGGAATTCAAAATTAGAAGCATAAATAATAAAGACATTAAAATAAAAGTCTGAGCTTACAAGTTTGCAATTGAGATGAACAAGCTTATGAAAACTAGAGCATAAAGTCACATTAAACTTGTCCTTATTGTAAGAAAATACAATTCCACCATTATAATGATTCACATGATTGGAGCAAAAATTCCAGTTTTTACCAATAAAGCTCATAGATTTCTAGAGTTTTCAAACTTTTATTTTAGTCTCTAAAAGTACTACAAATACTCCAAAATAAGGTCTTTAATAGCTTGCCTTTTTAAGGGCTCATTCATGCTACTAATATTCCACAAAATCATTTAAAATAGAGAAGTTTCATCAACCTTTTCCTCAGTTTTCCTCCTTTTCCTACCTTACTTCCTCACACATTAAGAGAAGACTCTAGCTGTTCTTTATTTGCAATTCATAAAGTTGTAAATGAAATTATTTCCTCCTTATTAGGGTAAATATTGGTAATTGATTTTAGTTCAGATTTCCGAATTTCCTTTGATTCATTTTCATTCTCTTCCTGAATTGGGGCATAGGCTTGCTCTTTTACATAAACAACTTGTTTGACCTTTAACTTATCTTCTGGCTTTACAGTTTGCTCTTCTATTGAGTTATCCTCATTTGTGACTAGATCTTGTTCTTCCTTAGACTCCATCAACTTTGTATAGCTTATAGTGACAAATTTCTTTCATATTGGTCTCCATTCTTTTCTCTTCAATTATGGTCTCTATTATAAGAGCGTTACACTTTAGTTTGGGTTAGTTCCCCATTTAAATCAAGTTTCATAATAGATAAAACCTCAAGAATTTCATCCTTAAGTTTATCTCCATGTATATTCTGTCATAGCTTATTTTTTTGAGTTTGGTAGTAGTAAAGTCAAATGTAATTGGCCTTCCCACAGAACTTACAAGGAAGCTCAGACCACTTAAGGTCTAGTATTCTAGTGGGATGTTGTGAAAATTAATCCACAGTAGTATATATTCAATTTTTGATATGTCAAGTTCAAGATCAGGCATTCATTTTTGCACAAACATGGGTTATCCCCCAATGTGCCATGGTCCATCCTCCATCACCTTGCTAAGATTGTTGTTGTTAGTGAATTGGTAGAGAAAAGTGGTATCCTCAGTGAGAAATAACTTGCTTAACCCTTTAGTTCCCTATTTGAATTTTTCCTAATTTTGGATATAAGGAAAAGCAAGTTTCTTACTTAGAACAAGCGTCCATACCTTGGGGGGAGAAGGATGCCCATAAAAGACTCCAGAGGAGGCCTCCATCAACTTCCCCAAAATAACAGCTTACCCATATTCTCCACTACAACTTACCAAAAATAGTAATAGTTGACCTTTACCAAAAAAATCTTAAAATCCCTTCAAAGTGGCCTCTGCATTTGAGAATTTCCTTAATCTTTGAATCTTTTTCACTTAATTCAGTAATAAAGGTTGGTTTTTCTATAGCTTTTATGCATTTATTGTTACCTATGATTATTGAATGCTTTCATAGGATTCTTACTTGTGTTTGAGAGTTAAACACTACAAGGGTTGTGATGATTTTAAGAACAAAGTTTTATTAGTGAACGATCACGAAGGAAGTTGAGTTTTACTTAAGTAGATCTAAGTGAAATTGTTGTACAATGGAGTAGGCTTGACTTCAATATAATTTTGGTGCCTAAGAAAACCTTTGTAACATCTACTAATGACATGCCATTTACCATTTAGGAAATTATGCTTCCCATCCAATTCTTGGTCTAAAAATATGCATAAGACATACTACTATGTTAGAATAAGTAAAATATAACATCTATTGGCATATATTGTTAGGTGATTCTTCTTGTAGTGGCAAAAATAAGCATCTGTGTTCCTAGGATGGGATTTTTAGTTCCTCAAATCAAGTTATTGAAGAAAGAATGGAACTAATTCTTTGTATCTGATCAATCAGCTTGCAATGACCAATTTCAATGACCAACTAGTCCTCTAACTTCATACCTTGTCCTGTTTCTTTTACTTTAGTGTTACATGAGGCAGATTTTGCCAGGGGTTCATTATTGTAACGTAAATCAAATACTCCATTGTGATATTAAAGGTTGTCAAAAGAAGAAAATCCATGTGGTATTGGGTGGTTTCCACGTCATGAGGCCTAGATGGTGATTTGAATTTTCTCTATAAGGTCTAATCTTCTCATAGCCAATGAGGTTCTGGTCACATATCTTTCTTATATGATGGTTGAGGTATCAAATTACTTTCATCGACATGAACAAATCTAACTAGTTGTTCCAGTTAGTTGTAATTTTTTTTATAATCTCAATATTTATAATTTATAAATTGGTCTCTATATTTATTATTTTGTCTATAAGAAATGTTAAGGTTGTAATTAAAATTGAATATACGAAGAATATTCTTTTTATTAGTATAATTTAATGATATGTTACTTTTTATATACAATGTTTCAAATTATCAATTATTTTTGTGTAATAAATTAATAATAAAACAAATCTAAACCAAATCAAACCAAACCAAACATACCCAAATTCCCGCCTAAGCAGGGTATGGGGAGGGTAAGAGGTAAGTAGTCGTGCTCGCATCTCCGATAGAGATACAGAGACTGTTTCCTTAGAGACCTTCGGCGAAGATAAGAGCAAATCAAATAACACCAAACAAACAGACACAAACCAACAAACCCCGACAACAAAACAGACACACAAAACAAACAAACCAAACCAATGCAAAAACTATCCCTATATAGGTCTAACATTATATGTATAATAAAACAAATCTAAATATTATATAAAATAATATGAATAAAAAATTTCACAAATAATTATAATTAACATGATATATCATTTTGTTAAAATGTATATCAAAATTTGACTACATTTTATAAAACATAAGTAAAAACATTTGGCTACGTTTTTAAAATTGTAGGTAAAACTTTTGGGCTACTTTTTTAGTAATGTAACTAAAAACCTTTGGCTACGTATATGGAAACGTAGCTAAAAACATTTAGCTACATTTTAGAAAACATCGCTAAAAACTTTTGGCTACGTTTTCAAAAATGTAGCCAATAATTTTTAGCAACAAAAATTAAGCATAGCTAAAATGAATAAGCGTAGCTAAAAACTATTAACAGCGATTAACAAAAAAAGTCACTTATAGTTTTCAACTATGAGGCTTTTACAGCATTTTTGACAACGAATATAAATCGTCGCTAATGACTTTTAACGACGATTTTGAGGCCTTTGGTAAAGATTTTTTTGGTAGCCAAATGTAGCTATATTGTATTAACAACTAGTAATTACGCTGAAACTTTGTTTGATTCTAAATATTTACAATAATTATAAATATCAATCAATCGTATAGCACCTTAAGAAACATAAATTTTACTTTAACCTCCTTTAATTTTATCCATATATATTCTAACCATGTACTTCACTTTCTTAACACACATATTAAAGAACCAATTTGACTCAGTAAATCAAAATTTCAAAAATCATTAATTTTATTTTTTCTTTTTTTAGTCACTTTCTCTAATAATAACAAACTTGTCTTCAATCACTAATTTTGAAACCTAAGAACTTGGTAAATGTTTGGAAGTGTTTCGGATTGTTATTGTTGAAAATGAAGAAGAGAAGAAAAAGCACCTTTTTTTAAATTTTTATCAACGCCATGATTCAAAACTTGGTCTTCATTTATGTTATTCTACTTTGTAACACTTCTATCCGTATACAACATTCAATCATTTGTTTTTTTTTTAATTTTACGCACCATACATACTCCATTTACACGTATACTATTACCGATTCTAGCAACGTACAGGTCATTATGTGCATTCCTAAAACAGCGGAGAAAACATACATACAATTCAAAACACTCCCCCCCTTTCCTGATCATCTCATCCTTCCGGAAAGGGGAGATAACTTGCCAACAAAGACACTTTGACCAACCATTTCTTGTCTTCTTTTCTCTCCTCTCACCAACTTCCCCTTCCTACAATAATGACCAATCTACATTTAACATCCCATTTGAACTATCAAGTTTTTTGGAACAATGGGTTGTGGAAGACATATTTGCAATATGATCCTCTGAGAGTTCCTTCACCCAAAATTATACTTGGTTGACAGAAACGGTGATCTTCGTGTCCTTTCATGCCCAAAGCCCCAATTAAGAATCATACAAATACATCGTCACGCCGTTTCTTTGGATTAGCCTCTGGATTTCCTTTTCTCATCATTGCCACAAATTCGTCGTAGTTGATTCTTCCGTCCTAAAGGGCAAAAGATTCCAAGCTGTCGGTTATCGCTAGGAGCTACATATTGTTATTAATCAACAAGCTTCTAAGCTAGCAATTATAATTGCTCAAGACACTTTAATTACGTGGTTTTCAGGACGTGAAACAATATTTTAATATTTGGACATGATACTTTTGTCGGGAATCGGAAGAGCATCGCATTATATGAGGTAGCTTTTCAAAGTAAATGAGTTTGATTTCTTTTGCAACACTTACGTTGTCAGCGTCAACTTCAGATATGATATCCTTGAGGTCCCTTCCATCGTTCATGCCAAATTCACGGAGGGCTTGCTCTAGCTCTTCAGTAGTGATATAACTGGATAAACAAAATAGGAAGACATGAGTAACTAAAGTATAGACCTATTATCAAATTACTGAAACAGATATTAGATGTGATTGAATGCTGTGTTACCCGCTGTTATCTTTGTCAAAGTGTTGGAAAGCCGTGTAGAGATGATCTTCTCTATCCATTCGGTTCAAATGCATTGTCGCTGTTATGAATTCATCATAATCTATTGTTCCATTTCCATCTGCATCAGCCTATATTTGAAGGTGGGAAACAAAACAAGTATATTAAAAGCTTGAGCAACCTTAATATGCTGTGAAATTTCTTGGAATTGCTTACAGCTTCCATCAATTGTTTAACTTCATATTCAGATAGTTTTGTCCCTTGTTTGGCTAGCCCTTGCTTCAGCTCTTCGAGGGTTATTGTACCGCTATTGTCAGTATCCATGCCCTTGAACATCTCTTTCAACCCCATGATTTCTTCCTCAGATAGACACCCAGCAATTACCTATTCGTTTTCCCCACACGGAAAGATAAAACAAAGAGCTGCAGGAAATTATTCGTAACATAAAAAATGTCTGGATTGGAGATGCATACCCTTAAAGCAACTTTCTTGAACTTGTTCATTGCTTTAAATTGTTTGAGTCTGGTCAAGACTGCATTGTCAAGAGGAGTATCTGGTGCCTCTCCATCTTCCTTAATCCATGGATGATCTGAAAAAAATCACTTATAATTCATCCTCAACTTGTTCAAATATTTTTATCTCCCTTCATATTCTTATTCTATAACAGGGCATCACTCATGTGCTTGGTTAGTGAATGTTGTGCTCTAGAGGCGCAAGACTACTTACTTAGAACTTGGATTGCAGTAAGCCTCTGTCTTGGGTCTGAATTCAACATCTTCCGTATAAGATCCTTGGCAGGAGCCGAAATTGTAGGCCAAGGATCACTCGAAAAATCTACGTGACCTCGTAAGATTGCATTGAATATTCCATGTTCCGATTCTGTCAACCAATTAATTTAGGTCTCTGAAAGCTGCTATCAGTATATGTTCCTAACAGAATGAAAAGGAACAAACAGATTACCAGCCCAGAAAGGAGGAACACCACACAAGAGAATATATAACATAACACCAACGCTCCATATGTCAGCTTCTGGTCCATATTTCCGTTTCAAGACTTCAGGTGCAATGTAATAGGCGCTACCAACGATATCCTTAAACACTTCTCCTGCATTATGAAAACATTGTTTATGAAAATTTAATAGCTTAATCAATTCTTCGTCAGGGACCAAGGAAACAAAGATGGCCTTTTTCTTTTCCTTAATAAATCACAGAAGAATGTAATGTCCTGCGTTTGAAGGATAGAGGTTAGCAGGTAAAGTACTTAAGAAATTGAAGGTAAGTTGATGAATAGAAATACAACCTGGTTTGTAGAATACAGAGAGTCCAAAATCTGTGGCCTTGAGTGGGGACTTCTCGTCTTTGTTGAGCAAAAGGAAATTTTCAGGTTTGAGATCTCTATGGATGACTCCCATTGAATGGCACGTATGCACGATTTGAACGATGGTTCTAAGCAAAGAAGCTGCGGCCCTTTCGGTGTAATGGCCCTTTGCTATAATACGATCAAAAAGCTCTCCTCCTGCGCACAACTCCATCACCAGATGAACCGAATGTTTGTCCTCGTATGCTCCTTTGAGATCCACGATGTTGGGTTGGCCTGTCAAATGATACATTATTTGAACTTCTCTCTTAACATCCTCTATATCCTCCTTATTCACAAGCTTTCTCTTGGCTATGGTTTTGCATGCAAATTGCTCGCCGGTCACCTTGTGCGTGCACAAATGAGTGATACCAAACTGGCCCCGACCAAGTTCTTTTCCTATATTATACACCGATTTTATGTCTTCCATGGGCCGACCTAAGACTGGACCGATCGGTGCTTGCTTTGCAGGCTTGGAGGAGCCTGGAGTAGGTGACGGTGGTGCCGCGTTAGGGGGGTTGGACGAGGAGCCCTCTGCAGCAGCAACACCACCATTGGTTCCACTATTAGTGTTGTTGGATGCAGTTTCTCCCTTTTCATTACTTGGGGCATCCCCTGCGGTGCCTCTTGAGCAACAACTGCCCATTGAAGAAGGGAGAAAAGAGAGAAAGAGAGACGATACAAGTTTGATGCTGGGGTACGTGGAGGTGCTGATGGTGGCGGTGGCGGTGGCGGCCTAAGGTCCTTTTACGTTTTGATTATGAAGGGTAGAGAAAGAAATGACAAAGAGAGAGAAACTCATGTGCGGAGAGAGATAGGGAGTGAATCGTCAACGTGAATAATGGTGGCAAAAGGTTCCGACACAGGTACAATTCTGGTTGTATGGAAGGAGAGGATTGATGATGAGGGATTTTAGGATAGGTGTACGTAAGCTGGGTTGAATGAGTCTTTTGGATGCGCTTGAAAGTATTTTAGGACAAATGTTAGAGAATTCCCCGGGACAACAGCTTTTGATGACAAGCACTTGTATTTGTAGATTATTGGAAAAAAGAGCCAAATGAACCTAACATTTATATTAGAATTTAAAATAGATTTTAATGTTTTAAAGTATTTAAAATGAATTTTAACATTTTCAAAATGTTCAAATTGAATTCTAATATTTAAAAAACTTTCAAATTGAACCATACTCACTAATGATATTAAGTTACGCCTTTTATTTGTTGATGTTAATTTTTTTTAAAAAAATTTAGTGTGATACTCACAATTGGCTGAAACTTAGTTTTGCATAGTTCGGTTTTATTTTTTGATTGACACGCATGACTTCAATTCTTCCATTTCCATCTCAATTTGGCTATAATTATTATCTTTTTTATCCATAAAGGCAAATAAGAACTAAAAACACAATAAAAACAAGATATGTACCAAAATAATAAAAAATTATCAAATAAATAAATGCATTGAATATGGAATTAGAAATATAATATATTTAGCATTTATTATTAATCAATTAAGAAATTTATGTGAGGGTAACACTTGATTTCATAAACTTTGCCAAAATATCATTTTTAGTGTTTGTTTTCGGATACTTAACCTACGATTATTTGATTCTAATTTTATTTTTTTATTCTTAAGGTACATCATTTGAAGTGTGAATAGGTTGATATTGAGGAGGTGTAGATATTTAAAAGGGTTAGTGATTTTGGATTGTTATTAGCATCAGGACAAGCAAATGCCTAAGTGTGGGGAAGTTGATAAGTGTTGAGTTGCTCATATTTTTAGAATTATATTTATTGTATTTTGACTATTTATTTAATTATCTTTTTGAATCTAGTACTTAAGTTGTTCATATTTTGTCTTTAGGGTCTAATTTTCTTACTTGGAGAAAAAATGTTGGCCCTGGGCCCCCATACAGATTTTATGACGACTACGTGTCACTATTGGGAGTTTATTTGAATTTATTATAATTATGTATTTTGGAAACATTGATATAAAATAAAATACGTTATAACATTTAAATTTAATTAGAGACTAGGTAAGGAAAAATTCATAGTGGGATCATAGAACAAATATAGACATAAAATTAAATCGTTCAAAAACAAATAATTTAATAAAAATAATTAATACACAA
>JAOQML010000195.1:16106954-16125314 GCA_027568935.1 Erythroxylum urbanii | reverse complement strand
CTCTAAACTTCAAATTTCTGTTCGAAATTGCCGAATTAACGCATTAAACTGACATTAAATTCACATATGAACAAAACCATTTTATCAATTTCAACATTTAAACCCTAATTCGAAAACCCCTAATTTGAAACCTAACAATTAAACCCCTAATTTAGAAAACCCCAAATTCCAAACCCTAACAATTAAACGCATAATTTAGAAATCGAAATTAACCTTAAAAATCTCAAACTTACTTGAAATTAATCTTCAGGTGTTTCGCACCTTCAATGGAGAGGGATTGGAATTGATGTTGAAGAGTGAAGAATGAAGAGTGAAGTGAAGAATGAAGGGAGAAGTGAAGAATGAAGAGAGAGAGAGATTAGGTCGAAGAGAGAGAGAGATTAGGTCGAAGAGAGAAGTGAAGAATGAAGAATGGGTTGGGTTACGGTAAGTTGGGTTCTCGATTTTTGATTTTCACATTCATTGTTGAAGGTAAGTATAAGTATTAAAACAAGAGAGTAAAGAGTATAATAAATTCTGTAGTGCAGTGGTAGAATGTTTATTTCTTAACCAATAGATTATGGGTTCGATGAGGTTAGAATATAGGTATTTTGTTTTCATTTTGTTTTAAATGGGGTTGCATATGCAACCCCATATTCTGGGGTAAGGTCCGCCCGTGGTTTCAGGCCATGTTTGGTGAAATGACGTCTCTCCTATGTGATTATGATTCAACGCCACTTCGTTGGCAAAGATTCGAATTACGTCCACTTGATTCATAAACTTTGGCCTTCAGCATGTAAACTACGATGATCAGCTGGGCACTGGAATAGAATAGGAGGATAATCACAGTGACTATGGCCAAAAATAATTGCACAACCTTCATTATAAATAATATCAACGGGCTTGTTTCTCTTTTTATGCAAAATTATGTTTGTCTAATGCCCTACAAGGCGATAAATATTTTTAGACTGCAAATTGAAATAATTGGTACTTACACCAACCAGAACTCTATTAGGGACTTCAATGGTTAACCCTCTGCATGTCTTATTATGGTTATCTTGTCGTTCTTGCAAATTAAACAACCAAACAAGCAAAGGTAGGAAGGAGCGCCCTATAAGATACGTGTTGTTCATCATTGTCAGACCCATGGGCTTTTAAAGTAAGGCTACATGGTGGCCAGCTATATGCCCTAGACCAAAACTAATCCTTTGTCCATAATTATCAGACCCACGGGCTTTACAGTAAAGGATACATGGCAGGTCCACTAGACGCCCCGGACCAAAACTAATCCTCTCAATCATCAAATTGGGCATATTTCGTGGAATCAAATCAAAATTAGAGTGAGAGTGGGAGCCTAAGACACCGCAGTTCTCTTTCGATCTGTATCTAAACGTTCCTCTGATCTCTCTATCCCAATCCCGATCTAGGCCACCATGGCGGCCGCCAATGCCCCTATCCTCATGAAAGAGTCTTTAACGGTATCAATTCTCCCTTTCTCTACTCTCTACTTCCATCTTCTTCCATTTTTTTCAATCTTCAGATCTAATTCCTTTCACTGTGTTTCCAACCATTTCCTTTTCTTCTTCTGCAGTTGCCGGGCCTCGGGATCAATCCTCAGTTCATTAATTTCACCCATGTTACTATGGAATCCGATAAATACATATGCGTCAGAGAAACGGCGCCACAGAATAGCGTGGTGATTATCGACATGAACATGCCTATGCAGCCTCTCAGACGCCCTATCACTGCCGATTCCGCTTTGATGAATCCCAATTCCAGAATTCTCGCTCTTAAAGGTACCCTTCTCTTATAATTTGTCTTTAAGCTTTCTGATTATTTTGGATCGATAAGTGTATGAGATGGTTGGTTTTACTTTGGTCCTCTCGTTCGCTTTTAGGAATCTTGTTAGGCTGTCGTAGATATCAAGATTGTTTGCCTCTAGTAGCGTTTTGGTTGCAATGAGTACAGTTTTAGGTTTGATTCAATTCGCTCGGTTGGGAGTGGGAATAGCGGACATATATTACAAGGTGCTATAAATGTTTATATCCTTTCATTTTCATTAAATTCTTGCTTTGATATCTACTTTGAGTTTGACTACTTTGTTTGTGTGCAGCTATTGTTGTTGTTGTTGTTGTCGTCGTCTTTGTCGTCATAGCGTAGCTGTGGATTGCAATTTGAGGTGTGACTTTATTTTGGTGCCCCATTAACCCCCTAATGATCTGTGTCTTTTGGGTTTGAAGCTCAACTTCCAGGAACTACTCAGGATCACTTACAAATATTTAACATCGAAATGAAAGCCAAAGTGAAGTCTCACCAGATGCCAGAGCAGGTTACACCTTATGCTTCTCTTTTAATTTATGAGATATGATAGTGCATTTGGTTGACTTTTATAGTTCTCTGTAACATCTCACCATGCTAGGCATTATTGCTTTTTCCACGCATTAGGTTGTGTTTTGGAAATGGATTTCTCCCAAGATGCTTGCGCTGGTCACACAAACTTCAGTTTATCATTGGTCGATAGAAGGCAAGCATCTTTTACTTTTCCCTCAATGGAAAATACATCTTTATATCTCTATATGTGCCATATTCATTAATTCTTTGGCTTTGCTTTAATAGTGCTGAATGCACCCTCTTTATTCGTTACTTATAAATGTTACCCTTCTCAAGTCTCTTCTTTTTATAGGTCTTTTACCCCTTCTTCTATGCAGGTGACTCCGAGCCTGTTAAAGTGTTTGAAAGAACTGCTAATCTGGTGAATAATCAAATTATCAATTATCGATGCGACCCATCTGAAAAGTGGTTGGTTCTGATTGGAATTGCCCAAGGTCCTCCAGAGGTATGTGCGTTTGTTTATCTGTTTTGTGTTACATCAATCCTATTATTGGTCAACAGATAGTTTTCGGTTGGTTCCAATATTGCAAAAGGTTTTAGATGCTTCAACATTTATATATGGAAGAGTGATATAAGTTTGAATTTGGCAGTTAAGGTATAAGCTGTATAACGTTTGGATTTGTATAAGCTAATCTGAGGCAGAATGCTTTTTGGTAATATTAAAGGTCATGATTGCTGCTGTATTACTTCCATCCATATTTGCAACTTTGTTTAGAAAGCATGGTTCCTATTTATGACAGATTGTTTGGATAGGAAATTATATTCAAAAGTTTCTGGCAGCATGTATATCTTCATAGTGTCACAGAACACTTGAAGCTTAAGCAAAGGTTCCTTAGCTGCTGAAAAATTATCTATTTACTATTGGTAAAAGATGGGAATTAGTTAATTATTTCACCAAATCATATTATATTGTTCATAACACATTTCTTTCCCTTGGGACAGAGGCCTCAATTGGTCAAGGGGAACATGCAACTTTTCTCTGTTGATCAGCAGCGTAGTCAGGCACTTGAGGCACATGCTGCTGCATTTGCTTCATTCAAAGTATGAGCTGTCATTTAGTGATGTCACTATTTTGGCTTGTAATTTGTATTTTTTGTTTGTGTTTTCTGAAATATTACCATATTTCATGGTTCATTCAGGTGCCTGGGAATGAGAATCCTTCACTTCTTATATCTTTTGCCACAAAGTCGTTCAATGCTGGACAGATAACATCGAAGTTACATGTTATAGAACTTGGTGCCCAGCCAGGTCCTTTAACCTTTATATAATATTTCCTTTTCCACGGATTGTTCTATTTCAGGAAGAGGAATTGTACTTTGCATTCATTTGAAATTTTTTATTTGGTCAGAAGCAAAATCTGTGGTGTGTAGCTGTACTTTCATCCGTTACATTCAGTTATTCTAATAATGATTCCGTACATCTGTTAGGCAAACCATCTTTTACAAAGAAACAAGCAGACTTATTCTTTCCGCCTGACTTTGCTGATGATTTTCCTGTATCAATGCAGGTAGAGTTGGCATTTTGTTGATTAATTGTTCCACCTGATTTGTTTAATAGAGTCTAAAACCTCATGTTTTTATTCGGCAGATATCTCAAAAGTATGGCTTAATATATGTTATCACAAAGCAAGGACTACTATTTGTATATGATTTGGAGACTGCTAGTGCTGTTTACAGAAATCGTATAAGTCCAGATCCTATATTTTTGACAACTGATGCGTCATCAGTAGGTGGATTCTATGCAGTCAATAGACGGGGCCAAGTTTTGCTTGCAACAGTAAATGAAGCAACAATTGTACCTTTTGTTAGTAGCCAGGTACACTACTTAAGAGTTTTTGGCCTGTTCTCTCTCTCGCTCTGTGTGTGTGTTTGTGTGTGAGGAAATGTATTCTAGAACTAATCAATTTGGTTATATTTCAGTTAAACAATCTGGAACTTGCTGTTAATCTGGCCAAACGAGGAAACCTTCCTGGTGCTGAAAATCTGGTAAATTTAACTTTCACAGATTAAGTGTACTTTAGTGAAGAGGAAAAGAATCTTTTCCCTTCTTTGAGTTGCTTGAAATTGTCCTCTTGGTTTTCTGTGAAGTTTGAGGATTATGTTTAGTTGTATGGTCACCCTTGAGTAAGCTTTTAAATTAGTTTGTGATGCTACAAGAACTGCCCTCTCCTGGTTGACTTTTCAATGTTCGTCTTCTTTGCCAGGTTGTCCAGCGTTTTCAGGAATTATTTTCTCAGGCAAAGTATAAAGAGGCAGCAGAACTTGCTGCAGAATCTCCTCAAGGACTACTTCGAACTCCTGATACAGTTGCTAAATTCCAGGTCCATTTTTGAAACAAGGACCTCATGATTTCCCTCTCCCTGTCATTGTGATTTGTAAGGATGGGATAATACAAATTTCTGAGCTATTCTCATTATTCATGTGGCACAGAGTGTTCCAGTGCAAGCTGGGCAAACACCACCATTGTTGCAGTACTTTGGAACTCTATTGACTAGGGGAAAACTTAACGCTTTTGAGTCCTTGGAATTGTCACGCCTTGTTGTAAATCAGAATAAGAAAAATCTTTTGGAGAATTGGTTGGCTGAGGACAAGCTTGAATGTAGTGAGGAGCTTGGAGATATTGTGAAGGTCAGTTTGTAGAAGACTTTTGAGGTCATTGCTGCTTATTCTTGATGTACATGTTTTATATTTTGCTTATCTTTAGAACTTCCAGTGCTTTTTAAATCAACCATTCAATTCATGAGTAATGCTGAAGGTTGCATTTGAGCAACTTGATAGCTCTTGGGATTATTTACTTTACTTCTTTTTCCATTTTTGGCTTGCGTATTGCACTGGTTTATGTATTCCATCTTGTAGCCTGGTTTATGTGGTTAAGTTTGCTTAATGTTTAATGTCCATAAATTTATTACTCCTTTTCTTCGTCTTTTAATTCTTTCTGATGTTAGAATTCTATATGCAGACTGTAGATAATGACCTCGCACTCAAAATATATATTAAAGCAAGGGCAACTCCAAAAGTTGTCGCTGCATTTGCTGAAAGGAGGGAATTTGACAAGATTCTTATATACTCGAAGCAGGTAAAACTCTTATCTTACAGTAAATTGTAAACTTTCGTACACGATTAAATTCGTGAGTTGTTTGCTGCAAAACATGTCTTATATTTACGTTTTGATGGTATTTTGTTTTGTTGAAATTAGATATGATTTGTTGATTAAATAATTTGTTTATAGAAACTAACGTCTGTTGATACTTGTGAAACATTTTCTGTGTAATTTCAGGTTGGATATACACCTGACTATTTGTTTCTCCTGCAAACAATATTGCGGACGGACCCCCAGGTTTGAAGACCGAGTCTTTAAGTTTTGGCATTATTAGTCAACAGTTCTTACTTCTGCATCAACCAAGTCTTATGTTATCTTTCATTATAGATTAATGGCCTTTCCTTTCATTTCTTGTTCGAATAAAAGTTCACATTCTGATATGTGATACTTCTGCTTTCTGCATGGTAGGGTGCTGTCAATTTTGCTTTAATGATGTCACAAATGGAGGGAGGCTGCCCTGTTGACTACAACACAATAACTGATCTATTTCTTCAGGTTCGGTGAACTGGGTTTCCATTTCTAACATTATTATGGTATCATTTTTTTGCCTAGCTGAACATGTGTTCTAGAGAATATTAACAACAAAGAAAAATTCCGATGGGAGGTTTGCCTACACCTTTTTGTTCCCTGTTTTCTGTGTGGGAGGTGAATGTTTGAAGAACTCTGTATTGGCTGGGAATAACAATAAAATGCTTACATTTTAGTAATTATTATAGTGATTATTATATGTTTTCTAACAATAGTGATTGTAGAAATAATAATAGGAGGGACAAGAGGAAGAACAATAAAATGCCTACATTTTTGCCGAATTAATATTGTTTGTTGTCCCCTCAGAGGAACTTGATTCGGGAAGCAACAGCCTTTCTTTTGGATGTTCTGAAACCAAATCTGCCAGAGCATGGATTTCTTCAGACAAAGGTGAATGTCTTTTTTGTCAATTTCTTTGTGATGATTAATTGATTATAGTTGTCTGGTGACATTACAGTCTTGATGTTCACTTATGTTCAGGTTTTGGAGATCAATCTTGTGACCTTTCCCAATGTGGCTGATGCAATTTTAGCTAATGGTATGTTTAGTCACTATGATCGCCCACGTATTGCCCAACTGTGTGAAAAAGCTGGTCTGTATATACGGGCCCTTCAGGTAAAGAGCATTCATGTTCTCATTGTAATTTTTGCACGTGCTTTTCTTACTTCATGGACTAATATCTTTCTTTTTTCTTTTTCTTTTGTAGCACTATTCTGAGCTGCCTGATATTAAGCGTGTTATTGTGAATACACATGCTATTGAGCCTCAGGTTTGCTATTTAAATGCTTAAATATGTATCTTGTGATTCTGTTCATTTTTGTGACTTGCCCTGTTGGTTTTTAAGGCACTTGTTGAGTTCTTTGGCACCCTTTCCCGTGAGTGGGCTCTGGAATGTATGAAGGATCTTCTACTTGTCAATCTGAGGGGCAATCTCCAGATTATTGTGCAGGTAACGAACTACTAGTAGTAGTAGTCATGAATTCCAGAATGGTCCTTTAGAATGCTAATAACCCTACTATTGTGCAGACTTGCAAAGAGTACTCCGAACAATTGGGTGTGGATTCATGCATTAATCTCTTTGAGCAGTTTAAGTCCTATGAAGGATTGTATTTCTTTTTGGGTTCGTATTTGAGCTCCAGGTACCCTCGTTTTTACTTGTCTGTACTGTTATTCTTTTTTCTTTTAGTCAGGAGGAGAAATAATATTTATAGAACACCTGAAGAAACTAGGTACCTGGCCCGTAATGAGTTGGTTCTCTCTCTCTCCACCCTCTCTCTTGCATAAAAGCATCTGTGTATCTTACTCATTATCTCTTCTCTCTCTTACATAATTCTGTTGGATTGTTAATAACCAAAATGTCACCCACTTTAAGTCCCACAGGCAACAAAACATTCTTCACTCTGTTTGGTTTCCCATCATTCTGTTATAAAAGAACAACCACCTCAGTTTCTTTCAGATATGCTGCATCATTATGTTTCTTACCCTTTTCTTTGTGCTTTTGGGACAGTGAGGATCCTGAGATCCACTTCAAATATATCGAAGCAGCTGCAAAAACTGGACAGATTAAGGAGGTAGAACGTGTGACACGTGAATCAAATTTTTATGATGCTGAGAAAACAAAGAACTTCTTAATGGAAGCCAAGCTCCCAGATGCTCGTCCATTGATCAATGTCTGTGATCGCTTTGGTTTTGTTCCGGATCTGACTCATTATCTGTACCGAAACAATATGCTTCGCTACATTGAGGGTTATGTGCAAAAGGTAAGAATATGAGAAGTTGTTAGGTTTAATTCTTTGTTGTATAATTTTGCAATACATAGATGATTTTGATCTTCTGTTATAAAACCTAAGATCTTCCAGTGAACATCAACTATAACTTAACTTTTTTCTGTTTGATAGGTCAATCCAGGAAATGCTCCTTTAGTTGTAGGACAGCTGCTTGATGATGAATGCCCCGAAGATTTCATCAAGGGACTAATTCTTTCAGTCCGTTCTCTTCTGCCAGTTGAGCCTTTAGTAGAGGAGTGTGAGAAAAGGTCTGCCATTTTTAGAATGTTCAGATTCTCCAAGTATCTCATATATTTCGGCGTCTTACTTCTGTTTCCTATATGCAGAAATCGTCTTCGTTTGCTTACCCAATTCTTGGAGCATCTGGTGAGCGAGGGAAGCCAAGATGTGCATGTTCACAATGCTCTGGGTAAAATTATCATAGATAGTGGCAACAATCCGGAGCATTTCCTTACCACAAACCCATATTATGACTCACGTGTTGTTGGCAAGTATTGTGAGAAGCGGGATCCCACACTTGCGGTTGTTGCATATCGCAGAGGGCAGTGCGATGATGAACTTATAAATGTTACAAATAAGAACTCCCTTTTCAAACTACAGGCCAGGTTTGTGCGTCATTGTTGTCTAAGGTTTTGTAATGCATTATTCAACACATTGATTTTTCAACTGATTGCTCATTATTGTAAAATCAGGTATGTGGTGGAAAGGATGGACTCTGACCTTTGGGAAAAGGTTCTTAGTCCAGATAATGAGTACAGAAGGCAGCTCATTGATCAAGTTGTGTCTACTGCTTTGCCTGAAAGCAAGAGTCCTGAGCAAGTTTCAGCTGCAGTTAAAGCTTTCATGACTGCTGATCTGCCACACGAGTTGATTGAGCTTCTTGAAAAGATAGTCCTTCAAAATTCCGCTTTTAGCGGAAATTTCAACTTACAAAACTTATTGATCTTGACAGCCATTAAGGCTGATCCATCAAGAGTTATGGATTACATTAATAGGCTTGACAATTTTGATGGACCTGCTATTGGGGAGGTGGCGGTGGAAGCCTCGTTATACGAAGAAGCTTTTGCAATTTTCAAGAAGTTTAATTTGAACGTTCAAGCTGTCAATGTCTTGCTGGATAATATCCGTAGCATTGAGCGAGCAGTCGAGTTTGCTTTCCGTGTTGAAGAAGAGGCTGTCTGGAGTCAAGTGGCCAAGGCCCAACTACGAGAGGGTCTAGTGAGTGATGCAATTGAATCATTTATCCGTGCAGATGATGCAACACAATTTTTGGAAGTCATAAAGGCAGCTGAAGATGCAGATGTATACCATGACCTTGTGAGGTATCTCCTAATGGTGAGGCAGAAGACCAAGGAGCCCAAGGTTGATGGTGAACTCATCTATGCCTATGCCAAAATTGATCGCCTGGGTGATATTGAAGAATTTATTCTCATGCCTAATGTTGCTAATCTGCAAAATGTGGGGGATCGCTTATATGAGGAAGCCCTTTATGAAGCAGCGAAAATCATATTTGCTTTTATTTCTAATTGGGCTAAGCTGGCTGTTACTCTTGTTAAACTTAAGCTGTTCCAAGGTGCTGTTGATGCAGCTAGGAAAGCAAACAGTGCAAAAACCTGGAAGGAAGTCTGCTTTGCTTGTGTTGATGCTGAGGAGTTTCGATTGGCCCAGATATGTGGTCTCAACATTATTGTCCAGGTGAACACTTGTTTAAAATGCATTTGAATTGCCTTTGAAAAGTGTTGATATTTTATGTACATTTTGCATGACCTTTTGTAAGTAATTCATTTGCATTTAAATACCAGTAGCGTATAAAATCCTAGAACTGTTAACTTTTGTTGTATGCTATTACTCATTTTTTTTACTCTAGTTTTTTTTCCTACTTCTGAACTTGCAATTTTTTTCATTACTATAGGTTGATGACATGGAAGAGGTCAGTGAGTATTACCAAAACAGGGGATACTTCAATGAGATCATATCTCTAATGGAGAGTGGACTTGGATTAGAGCGAGCTCATATGGGCATCTTCACTGAGCTGGGAGTTTTATATGCTAGATATCGACCCGAAAAACTTATGGAGCATATAAAACTTTTCTCAACGCGTGTCAATATCCCCAAACTTATACGAGCTTGTGATGAGCAGCAACATTGGAAGGAGCTAACTTATTTGTACATCCAGTATGATGAGTTTGATAATGCTGCAACCACTGTAATGAACCATTCCCCTGAAGCATGGGACCACATGCAATTCAAAGATATAATTGTGAAGGTTGCCAATGTTGAACTTTACTACAAGGCTGTTAACTTTTACTTGCAAGAGCATCCAGACCTGATCAATGATCTTCTTAATGTGCTTGCTCTCCGTGTTGACCATACTCGTGTGGTAGACATAATGCGAAAGGTATACTCTTCTATATCTGCTGTTTTATGTTACACTTGCTTCTGCTTTGATTTGTGGTTGGAGACAATCAGGAATACTAGCTTTTCTTACAGTGGTGGTTTTTTGCAAGAACTGGTATTTTGAGCCACAAACTTGTAGGAACTTTTCTTAAGGGTGGCAATGATCAAACCATTTTCCTTCATTGGTTTGCTCAACATCTTGTTCTTTTACAATGTATCTTATTTGTAATTTCATTCAATTTTTATATGATTTTTTTAGGCTGGTCATATCCGCCTTGTCAAGCCATATATGATTGCAGTTCAAAGCAACAACGTCTCTGCTGTAAATGAAGCTCTGAATGAAATTTACATAGAGGAAGAGGATTATGAGAGACTTCGTGAATCTATCGAATTGCATGATAACTTTGATCAAATAGGCCTTGCGCAGAAAGTAAGTTGTATGATCTTAATATGCTTTTGGAAACCCAAAACGTGATATTATACTTATAAGAGCTATTATGTGCCTGTGAAGATTGAGAAACATGAACTTCTGGAGATGAGGCGTGTTGCTGCATACATATATAAGAAAGCTGGAAGATGGAAGCAGTCCATTGCATTATCAAAGAAGGACAATCTTTACAAGGATTGCATGGAGACTTGCTCACAGTCTGGTGATCGTGAACTTTCAGAGGAATTACTTGTCTATTTCATTGAGCAGGTTTGTTTTGTTTAGCTATCTGCCATAGATCCTTTATTCCCTATGAGACATCTTTTTGCTACAAATAAGTAGATGTGTTGTGCTACATGGAGAAAGATACAGATTTCTTTTCTAACATAAGTTTCTTATATTGAAATATTTGAGAAGTTTCCTATGTCGAAATCCTCAAGAGTTTCTTATTCTCAATTATTCCGAACCCTGTTAGATCTTTCTTTCCTCAGTTTCCGAATCGCATGGTTGTTATAACATTAGGACTTTGAGATTTTTAGCAACTTGCATTCTTTACTGGATTACTTTGCTTTGTTGAACAAATATATCCATTCATTTTATTTGGTAAAATTACTTATAAGGTGTATTAATACTTTTTTGCTCTTTTCGTATATGCAGGGAAAGAAAGAGTGCTTTGCTGCATGCCTGTTTGTTTGTTATGATCTGATCCGGCCAGATGTTGCTCTTGAGCTTGCATGGATAAACAATATGATAGATTTTGCGTTCCCATACCTCTTACAGGTAATCTTCTCATTTTGCATTATCTATTCTTCATTATCTTTCCATTGTCATTAATGCTTGGTGAATTCTTAATCATGCTTGATGAACTCTTAGTCATGATTACTTTTATGCTTTTGTAGTTTATTAGAGAGTACACTTGCAAAGTGGATGAGCTCGTCAAGGAAAAAATTGAAGCTCAAAATGAGGTGAAGGCTAAAGAAAAGGAGGAGAAGGACATGGTTGCTCAGCAGGTATGCTTCATTGGTTGATTTTTGTTGACTTTGTTGTGTGTACTGGGTTTTTATTACTATAATGTTTAACATCACAAAATAGGCTTTCTATGCATTTCCGGAAAGCTTCTAATGTTTTATACAGTTAAATTCAAGAGTATAAATGTCTTCCTTTGTGAGGAAATTTCTTTGTGCTCCACTAGACCATTAGTGAATCTTTTGACTTTCTTTCTGTTGATGTGTTTGCCTAGAGGTCATGGCTTGAGACTTGATATATAGTTAGTTCTGCTTTTAAGATGTCCTCACTTCTGATTATGCCCTTCCTCCCTGTAAGTGAAGGTTCTTAGCACCCGATGGGTTTTGCGTTGTTAATCTGCATTGTTGGAAACTTTTTGAAAAATCTACTTCTCTTGTTGAAAGGCATTCCTTTTATTGTGGGTTTGGAAAAAGTCTTACTACTGAAATCTTTTCAGTAAATGGCAATCTGTAAATTGTATAGATTACACCATTATGGCAGTGATATAAACTTGGCATTTACAAATATAAATTGTTAGGTAAAAATTCCCTCATTCAACACTTGCCACTGCTGCAATTTGCTGTTGGGGCCTGTATTAGCTTGAAATAAAACGTAATTTGTACACTCATTTCTGGAATCTTCTATTGAAATTGCAGAATATGTATGCACAACTATTGCCTCTTGCATTGCCTGCACCGCCGATGCCAGGAATGGGTGGTCCAGGAGTGAGTGCTGGTTTTATGCCGCAACCACAGCCAATGGGTGGTCTTGGGGGGATGCCTCCAATGCCAGCTTATGGCATGCCACCAATGGGTTCCTACTGATCTCAGGTTTATTACAGGTCATTTGATCTGATGTTGGTGAAGTTGAGCTTTTCTGCAATTCCTGTTTATGCTTGATGGAGGATTCAGTTATTTTGATGCTGTTGCTGTTATGTGGCTTTGGGAGGAAATTGAGCTGGTGGTATGACCATTTATCTATATGAGATTGCGTCTAAAAGTTCATATCTTACATAAGTGTTGTGGTAGTGGTTTCTCTTAGGATTCGTTTGGTCAAAATAGGAGCAAAATTTTTTCCCCCCGGTGATGGTTGGGAGCTGAACAAAATGCAATGGGTGCTACTGCTTATATATCATCATATAGATTTGGGTTTTGAACCTTTTGTGGGTTGGGTTGTGGGTGGGGGTGGCATGTATAGGTAACTTGAGATTTATGTATTTAGTTTCGTTTAAAGGAGCTTCTCTTCAGTGTTTTAAAATTTTGTATT
This sequence comes from Erythroxylum urbanii, assembly GCA_027568935.1. Classification (NCBI taxonomy): domain Eukaryota; kingdom Viridiplantae; phylum Streptophyta; class Magnoliopsida; order Malpighiales; family Erythroxylaceae; genus Erythroxylum; species Erythroxylum urbanii. Next base: position 16,112,435 of record JAOQML010000195.1, on the reverse strand, counting down.
TTGGTTGATGTAGCAAGTATATAGACATCTCTTTTCTTATTATCCGAAATTGAAGATTCTTGTCCTTGTTGGACCTCGGAACTGGCTTGTATTTGAACATAATTTCACGTTTATAAGCTTGGAGATGGAGTTGCCTTTTCTAAGTTTTTCTACGAGGCATGAGCAGTGCACGTTCATTATTTAGGTCCAATTTAATAAGGTTTATTAAATTGGTGCATCTGAATTGAGATGTGATCGGAGGTCAAAGCTTGTTCTTTAGGCTGAACAAGAAAATCATAATAAAAAATAAGGAACCCAAGTAATTGGTTGACTGTGGGACAACATTAGTATTGTCGCAAGTACCCTGAATTGAACCGAATGGCACGAGGATCAGATAATTAAAATCTACATTATTTAAAGATTTTTGTTTTATTTTTTAATTTTGGAGAACAGGGTCTTGGTGGGTGCGCGAACATTACTCTATTTGGCGTTGGTTTCCCGATCTCAGTAGATACTCACGGATCACGCTACCTAGTCCCTAGCCCTAGTTTATTTTTGGTTCCTGCAGCTGCTTACTCTTGGTTCAGCTTCAAACACCATCTCTCCGTCTGTCTACTCTGTAGTCTGTATCAGCAGCACAATGGCCACCCCAGAGCCCGACCGCGATCACAAAGAAGACGACGACGCCCCCGCCGCCGAGGACGAGGACACTGGAGCTCAAGTAGCTCCAATCATCAAACTTGAAGAGGTCGCCGTTAGCACCGGTGAAGAGGACGAAGATCCTATTCTCGATCTGTAAGTTTCCCTTTTTTCTTTTTTTTTTGGATTTCTTTGAAAATGAACCCTAAGTAAATAGTGCAAACGGTCTGATTTGGTCGGTTCTAGAAAAGCCAAGCTTTATCGATTTGACAAGGATGGGAATCAGTGGAAGGAAAGAGGCGCAGGTTCTGTGAAGTTTTTGAAGCACAAGCAATCCGGGAAGGTTCGCCTTGTCATGAGACAATCTAAGACTCTCAAGATCTGCGCCAATCATCTCGGTTTGTCTTCATTTTTCATTTTGTGAATTTATATTCTGTTTTCGTTGTTGCTTGACCTAGGTTTTGATTGTGCTGTTCGATGTGCGGTGCGGTGTGATTCTGGTTGCAGTGCTATCGACTATGTCAGTTCAGGAACACGCCGGGAATGATAAATCATGCGTGTGGCATGCTCCTGATTTTGCCGATGGTGAATTGAAGGATGAGCTTTTCTGCATTCGTTTCGCTTCTGTTGAGAGTGAGTACAACTTTTATTTGCATTGTCGGGTTACTGTTAAATTATTTTTTTCATTTGAGGTAAACTTATATTGTTGGCTTCGTAATTTGGATAGGTTATATTTTACAGTTTCATATTGTACAGTTGTACTGTATACTTTTAACCTTCTTTTTGCAAGTTATCCAAATTAGGATATAACTTGCAGCCCTTTTTCTTATAGTGGGTTTCTCGAGGCTGTGGGGGACTAATATTTTGAGGGTGGTTAATAAGTTTGGCCAATGAAGTTTGCAGGTTTGGTTTTAAGCTATTTCACTACATCGCTTTTGTTTTCTTAAGCCTTAGTGAGGTCCAGATATGATGCTTTCTGCCTTATGGTTAGGAATTGATAGTTCTCAAGGTTTTGATTTTAATGGTTAAAACTTAACAATTCATTGGATTCGTTGACTCATTTTGAGAGGTACTTATAGATAGTGGTAGTCCACAAGAAATTCGTGGTATTGTTTCCAATGGCCTTTTGGCTTATTGGGAGAGGTGTCAAAGTATCCTCCTCAACACCTAGGAGAAACTGAAGCATACTTACCAGAGAAAAGAAGTGTGGTGATGTTGTTAGAGTTACCTTACCGTGTTGATATGGACAATTCATTACTCTAACCCTTGTTATTGGACATTTGTTTGAGGCTTGGTAGTTATGCTGAGCCTAAAAGATTTATTCTTTTTCTTGTATGTTGAAATATATGAGGAGTTATTTAGCAGTTTCTTCTGAAAACCGTAAATTAATAATGTTATTTGAAATACAAGATTCTATTGCTCAGGAGATAAATTTTGGCATCAACGAGGATATTGTTTTCATATATGTCAAATTACACGGATGATGAATGTTCTCTTTTGTGTGTACCTCATTCGTAGCCTAGTCTTCTCTTTAGGTTGATTGCTGTTGTTCGGCTGTGATCAGATTGCAAAAACTTCATGGAAACATTTCAAGAAGTTACTGAATCCCAAAAATGCAAAGAGGAAAACAAAGATGCAACTGCTGCTGCTGATGCCCTCGATAAGTTGACTGTTGCAGATAAGAAATCAGAGGAAAAAGTTGAGGAGGTGCCTGCTGCAGCCAAGGAGGATGAAAGTAAGACCGATGTAGAGAAGAAAGCAGAGGAGCCAACTTCCTCAGCTTGATTCTTTATCGTATGAAGAGGTTGATTTGTCTACAGTTTACCTCGTATTTTACTATTTCATGGTTTGGCTACGGAAGTGAAATTTGGTAGACCTGATTTATGGGTAGTTGTGCCATGAGGTCTGCGCATTTCTGAGTTTTGACTCGGTCGATGATTGGTTGTGTCTGTGTTGTGACTGTTTGATTTTGCAACTTGGGTATTTTCAGAGAGTTTATATAGGTCTTTAATCTATTTTTGATTTGATACAAGTTACATGGATGTAATGCTGAGGGAGGTGAAGTGAATTGAAGAACGAGAAAACAATTGCTTTTTACAGTCATGATGAAAGGCATTGTTCGGCGATCATTTCTTGAATTGTGCATTCCGAATTGCCTTCTTAATTGTGAGCAAAAATTCGAGTGTTGTGAATTTGTTTGCTGAATCGCCAAGGCCTAAAGTTACAGTTTAGGCGCACGGTTGGAGTATGTGAAGAATAACATTTTCTGTTGATCTCCACTATCACGATGTGAGCTTCCAGTATTCGAAGTCTTTCCATCCCTCGTGTCAGAACTAAAGACACGGCGTTGCCTTTTGGGCCATCTTGGAAGTGACTAGTGATGGACTTGATGTGGAATAATAGAGTTTGGGCTGTAAAAGTTATCTGCCAGTCTATAAGCTTATGCTTTGTGGCCTCTGTATGGAAAAGTGTTTACCTTCATGATGAGTTATGATCTAAATTCGAAGTCACATTGTGATTTTTTTTTTTTTTATAGAAAGACTGCATTTCGGTCCCTAACTTGACAAATTTTCTCTATTTTTCTGGTTATTAAATTTAGATTACATGAAAAACGCAATACACAATCTACAAAACCTGAAATAGAGCATCATTTTACATGTTCGTAATTAAGTGAAATGCCATTTCACCCAGATACAAGAAGAGAGCACACCTGACCCAGAAAAGTCCTTTCTTACGAACATGGTACAGACTTAGTGAACAAAAGTATTAATTACAAATGAGTTCTTTGACTCAATTAGTAAAGATGGCACTGCCTTGCTCATACCTTTGTGTCTAAATTAGGTCAATAAAAGACGAGGGCTTTAGCAAGTCCAGTTTATGAAATATAGGAATTAAAAAAAGTAAAAGCCCTTTATCTATAGCCGAATAAAGATCAATAATAGCAGCACTCACTTCCTTTCTTCTTTGTGAGTTTCAAAAACAGATTCATAACTATGAATTGAAATGTTCCTCTCTCTCCTAATTTTCTTTTTTTTTGTCTTTTCTTATGATTTCTTTGGCAAGTACAAGCTTCTTGTACCCCATCCCTCGTTTGGTACTCTATCGAAACATTAGTCAACACACACCAAATTAAGAGCAAGAAATTGAAAACCCTATCCCTATATACAGAACATAAGATAATTTAATTGACAATAAAGAGTTGTGGTTTGTTATTTGACCTTGCATTTGTATTAATAAAGTTTATTGTATTTTGGGTTTGCTATGATTAACTTTTTACAAGTTTGTCATAAATGAGTTTATTACGGTTAGAGTTTGTCATATTTGGATTTGGTTTGGATTAAATGTGTACTCATATTATCCTCAAATTTACTTGAGATGTGCATTTTTTTAACTATTACTTGTTGTATAATAATTTTTCTATAAAATTCATAAGTATACATAATAATTACAAGTCAACCTAAATTAGAGATTTACAAAATTTATTCAATAATGATTGTTTGTTATTAAGGTATTTAAATCCAAATTATGTTTTCATTTTAAGAGGAGGTGGCTCGATGACAGCTAACAAAGCCACTACAGGATGAGGGCAATTGTATATTGTGAATATGTAATTCAGTATGTGGTTACGTATTAGTACAAGCATAACTTATGCAAAATTTGTACGAGATGTTGGTATTAATTTTAAATTGGCTGACAACTCTTGCATAATGAAGTATACACTCCACCAAGAAAGATTTAAATGAATTAATTTATTCAACAATGGATGCATAAGAGATTTGATAGCTTATTTGGGAACAATGGTTCAGGTATACATCTTACATAAAGGATATTCTTGTTAGTTTATGCCCTACGGCCAATCACTTTGGTTGTAGTTTAGTGACATTATTTAAAAGCATTCTTTATCTTGTACATATTTAGATGTATATGATAAAGTCCATGAAATAATTGTACATTGCAGATGAAATTATGATGAGATTATAATTATGAGATTCATATTACATTTATGTCTTATTCCTAAATGTTTCTAGTTATTGTTCTATTAAGATTAGGCATTAATAAAACGTAAAAAGACTAGCATATGTTGTGTTTTTCCTTATGAAGGAAGTAGTCAATCTCATAGGCTAAAGTATAGAGATACTTAAACAAACGTGTGGGTACTTGTTAGAGAATAAATTCATTGAACAGATCCGATATGAGAAATTCATTTGGAACATTACTTGTATGTCTATGGAATTCTCATTGTGATGATTGTATAAATGATCCTTTGACTTGAGGTTGTCAAAGTTATCTCGTATGGGGATTGCTATACTTATGATCTATTTAATCATGGGTCGTTTAATCGGTAGTCAGTGGATGTAACATGAACTATATGGAGGTAGTTGAGTGATCAAGATAAGATTCATCACCCTAAAGTAATTAGGGAGAATGTTCCATTGTTCTCGATTGGTGTTGATTCAGGAAATCCTTGGCCAAGGTGGAATAACATACTGTAAATAATTTACAAATATCATTATTTGAATCAATAGCTAATGATGGAGAACTAATTGATTGGACTCAAAATATAGTAGACATTAATTCCATGCTCTATGTCTAATTGAAACATTGGTTGATGAAAGGATTGAATTATACAGAAAAATCACACACGAAAAGGTTAGTCAAAACCACTTTGACATTCCTAAATATTTGGGTGGTTATGACGCATTGCTAGATGTCAATCTTGATCTATGATTATAAATTGTTTAACTGAATTAGAATTAGATTTTATAATCATTGCTAACATATTTGGGCAAAGTTAATTTAATCAAGTTGGACTTGATTGTAAAGTTTAAGAAACTTTATGATTAAATATGAGATATTTAATAA
>JAOQML010000195.1:16093497-16106854 GCA_027568935.1 Erythroxylum urbanii | reverse complement strand
GTATTGAGTCATCACCAATTAGGTATCATCACACAAATAGAAAGCACTTCCAACACAATCCCAACTATGAAACTCCTTGGACAACTGATGGTCCGAAATTATCACAATATTATCACAGAAATTCTCAATTCACGTACATCCATATTCAGTTCATAATACATAAGCCTTTGGAACTCATTCATTCATGATCACAACAAGCAATTCAGCATTGTACACCATACATCCTTTATATTATCATCTCAATTGATTATGCATAATTAACCTATCTATTTCTCAATTAACCTTCTATAGTCATAAATTGCATAAAAACTCATTTATTTTCACCTTCCTAACCATTTCTCACAATTGTGGGATAAAGGACATGAAACCTCCAAGCAGTTGTTTTCATGACAGGTTTCAGGTCAGTTTTGTATGCCCATTTCGACATAGAAAATGAGATTTTTGGGTAACAAGTTCTCTAAAAAAATGTTCCTATATGTCTTAAGTTTCTAACGAAACAAAAATTATTCCATGAGTTATACCCAAAATACTACATACTATTCTCAACCATGCACAACAACTAGAATGCAACTATAAGCTAAATTACAACCCTTAGTGACAGAAATAAAATTTTATTCCTTCATGAAAGTTGTAGATAAATGTATCTAGTTTCATTTGAATATAAAATCATCCCATTTTAATGTCTACAGGTCAAGATATGGCTGAACTACCGAAATCAATTCAGTAGTCAATCCAAAATTATCATATAACCATCATTTTTCCATCATTCAATTCTCATCATCTTAACACATATTCATGCCAATTTAAATGTCATAACACTTGTATTAATACATACTATCAAGTTCAGAATTCCCTAGTTTAATTTCGAATTCCAGCTCCAAAGAACAAATCAATCACACAATTCCAATCAAGGTGACCAAGAAGACAGCAGGATCTATCTTCCTTAATGCGGTATGTTGACGTGATAATGCAGAAAAACTCGAGAAAAATTCCAGAAGTTGAGAGGAAAATGAGAGGTGTCGGTGGTGAGGAGTAAAGGAGAGAGAGAAGGCTGCAGAAATACCAAATGAACTGAAGTGATTCACCACCTTTGGATGCTAGGTGTCATCAAACTTCTTAAGCATATGTCACTTTGCATGTAATGTCATGTGTCAATTATTTATGCTGCCACTAATCTCCTAAAAATGCTGCCATTTGTCTCCTACAAATCAGTCCACAAATCACTCCAAAATTGGTTCACTTGTCACATAATAATTAGTCCATTTGTCACATATTTAATTATGCCAAATGTCACCAAGTAATTAGTCCACGTATAAACCATCAATAAAATGTATTAATTTAGGCCGAATTTGACAAATTTGTCTCCATAAAAGTTGTATCTTATCCTCTTAGCTTTCTAATGGTATAAAGTTTGTAATTTTCGAATATTGGAATCAAAAGATATGGAACTTACAAGTTGAAGTGCCACATTAGTTTGAAAACAAACACTAGATGTCACAATTGATCATGCGAAAAATGCACTTCAAGCTTGGATTTTTAAGACAATAAATTCCAATTCTCTAGGTATGATTCTTTAAACCATAACTTAAGACATATGCAATATATGTTCAATGAAACATTCCAACTAGGGTACAATTTGGGGCCTTACAGTGAATATGTGTGTAAATAATATGAAATTTTCATTCAACTTGAATATTTCAATGATTACTAAAAATATGACTTAGAAAACTAATTTTATTCTATCCATAATCCTTTTACATGCTAATTTAAATCAATATTTAACAATGACATATAGTATTCATGGACATATTCAACCAATTCAAGATATCAGTTAATAAAATTTTTAATCAAGATTATAATAAGCTTAAAGAAATCAGTTTTATGTTCATTAAACCTATCCCCTCACTTAAAATCGTACATTGTCCTCAATGTACATAATATAAGCATTTATCAAAAAGTGAGAGGGTTCAATAGTACTTTCCTGACTATGATGACTTCTTTAATTTTGATCCATCTAATATGAAACTAACGTCCTTGTAAAATATAAAGAAAAGGATAAAAATAAACAAAAGAAATAACATAACATAAAATAAAATCCTCTACTAAAATGAAAGCAAACAAAAGATAATATCAAAATTGAAATAAGGACAGTGGGTACTAGTAGTTATCTTTATTCCATTATCTAGCCTAAGAATTGATTATGGTTTTTGAATTAAAGAAACTAAAACTATGCAAATAAAGTAAATAAGCAACCCGATTAAAGCAGAGAATTGGTGAATCATTGAATTAATTACCGATATCAAATAATTAGGCTTCAAATCCCCCTAAACCCTTAATCGATTGATCTTTTGTCATGCAATTGTGTTGGTGATTAATTGGACCTTGGAGACTCATAAGGTATGCTAGTAGCTAACCTCGAATCTACTAACAACTAATCCTAAGGTTTCTAACCGAATTATTTAGATTAAATTTTATTGGATTGCATTACCGTATTATGAATCCCTCTATTAGTTTTAACCATAATCTGGAAGATTTATGTCATCATATCTCTAGGGTTGCAATCAACTCTTTCCAATTATCATAGATCTATTCAAACCTAGAATTTCTCTATCGCTAGGTATGAGATCAAATGTAGGTCTAATAAATCAGATTACTAGACAATAATAAAACAAATAATTGGATCGTAATAATCAAATAACTCAATTGCATTAACAAAATAATCAACACATGTTTCTGTACCAGATAGAGTTCATCTAGCCTAAATGCTAACAGAAAAATTGGTCACACATTAGCAAACATGAAATCAAATATACATTACAGAAAACTCAATTGAAAACAATGAAATCATAATTCTAAATCTCTTTGGTTATTCTCTATCAAGTATTTTGGCGATGTAGACATCCAATCTTGTGTTTTGAAGGATTTGTTGTTCAAAACTCTACGTCTCCTACTCCTTAAGCTCCAAATTGCCTCTGGAATTTTCTTTGCACTCTTCGGAATGATGCCTTCTGCTTCAATCTATACCAAAAATGTCTTTTTTATCACAAAACTAAGGGTTCTAGGAGATGCACAGTCTAATGCATGATCGTGCATAACCAAAAATTACAAGAATCGCAAAAGTGCACCGCTCAAGAAAGTGCATGATTGTGCATCCTTTCTACCCTTCAACTCTTTAATTTATGCCGTGATCTCGTTTGAATTCTTCTTTTTTAAATTCTTTAAGGAAATTATAACCTATAAACACACTTGGAGCTATTTAAGTACTAAATATACAATAATAGCATAAAATATCAAGAAAAAACACATCAAATATGAGGTAAAATTATGATCAATTATGTATCTATCAAATCTCTTAATCTATCAATTCTCTTTCTAACTATATATCTGGATTTGAAGCAGTCATATGGATAACTAATAAACAATTAAGAGTTCTCTTCAATCGGCTGTTAATTTAATGTTTATAGGTCTATTGAGGTACTATCTCTTACTGTGCAACACAACACAGATAATCTAATCCAATCTTTTAATTCAAATTGAATATAAAACAATAAATATGACAAGCATATTCATTAGATCAAGAATGTAGAGTTCAACAAACAAATCAAGTGTAATTCCTAAAAAAAGAAATTAGCAATCCATAGAAATAACTAAATATCCAAGTTTAATCATTATTAACACCTAAAGACAATAAGGAAATAAGAAAAGATTAGAGAATTGAATATGGAAGTCTTCTCTTATTTGCCTTGAGCTGAAAATTTTGAAACATTTTTTTCAAGAATTCTTTTCTTTTGATCTTCTTTAGTTATGATTATTTAGCTACAAAGTGATGTTTTTCTCTTCTTCATATACTCTTAAGTCTTCTAGGAATTTGTCTAAGATTTTTTCACATGTATATCTTCTAAAAATAGCTTTGAAACATCAAAAGTATATATAAAAAACTCGCATCTTAGAAAATACCTAGCATGACCATGCATGGCCATGTATAATCATGCATGGCCATGTATAATCATGCATGGGATTTCCCCAACCCTCTATAGATTTCCAAATTGTTGCTTCCTTGTTACACGATTGTGCTAGACTTATTTCTCCAACGTTTTCTGAATAACAAGTATACATATTGTATCTTATAATATAAAAGATATCGTCCCACGAGGATTGTAATAGTCACCTAACAATTCTTGTAAATTTTGTTTGAGGTAAATGATAAGATGAATAATTAAGAATTAATCTAAAAATAAATAATTAATAACCAAACAATAAAGTAAGCAATAGTAAAATTGATTAAGTAATTAACTATGAAAGTTAGAATTACTTCAATCTTTATTTGTTGTCATTTACCTTTTTAATTTAATCATACTTAATCCTAGATATCCTATATTTATGATTACCCTCTCTTGAGATCTAATCAAGTAATGACAATTAAAATGGATAGAAATTGAATTATGATCTCTCAATTTATTAAAACTCTTTCTAACTATATAACTAGATTTGAAGCAATCCTATAAGTCACTAATAAACAGTTAAGATCTCTCTTCAATTGCCTATTAATTTGATGTTTATAGGTTTATTAAGGTACCAAATCTCACTGTTCAACATAAAACAGATAATCCAATCTAATCTTTTGTTTCAAATTGAATATAAAACAATAAACATCATAAGCATATCCATTAAATCAATAATGTAAAGTTTAATAAATGAATCAATAGCCATCCCAAAAAGGAAATTAACAATCCATATATGTAATTAAATATCCAAGTTTAATCATCATTTCCATCTATCAACAACAAAGAAAGAAGAAAATAATAGATAATTGAATTTAGAAGTTTTATCTTCTTTGCCTTGGGCTGGAAAATTTGCAGCCTTGTTCTTGAGAATTCTTCTCTTTTGATCTTCTATAATTATGTTTATGTAACCATCAAGTGATGTTTTTCTCTTCTTTATATACTTTTGAGTCTTCCAGGGTTTTTCGTGTGTATATCTTCCAAAAATAGCCCTGAAACGTCAAAAGTATAAAAAAGTCACATTTTGGAAAATATCTTACACGATTCTGTTTGGGACTACTCCAACCCTCTGGCATGATTATGCATGGGTTAAACGATCTTGATAGAGACTTCCTATGCATGATCGTGCCAAAGACTTGTAACTTGCTGCTTCTTTTTTTTTAAAAAAAGAAGAAGGAATGAATTAGTAAATAAAGAAGTTTACATCCTTAAAGGAGGTTCTTGGGATAAACCCTTAACGCAAAGAAGCACAATGGATACACCTAAAACACAACAGAGAACATAGAGTATGTAAGTAGCACACAACTTAGAGATTTAATGAATGTAGTAGAGTGGAATTACAATCTGATGCACAATTCTTTAGCAAAATAATTTCTCAAGTCCCATTTATAGCTTCGATGATAAGTGCATCTATAGTTTTGCATTTAGATTCAACCTTTCTCACATTCCTTTCTTTCCAAATTGTTTACACACATAATCCCATAGCTAGTAAGTAAATCAATTTGTTGGTTATAGGAATAGAGGCTTGTGTGGCTAGCCAATGTATAATGATAGAAATAGAATTATCAGAACAATTCTAGAAACATTTTAGCTTCACTTGTTACTGAATAAACTTAGAAACTGGACACATGAAAAATGAATTATCTTTAGTTTCATCTTGTGTAGAACATAAAGTGCAACTTCTGTTTATGTTAAGGTAAGAAAGTCTATTAGTTGTATTAAGTCGATTCCTAACAATAAGTCATAGAAGAAAAAGATATATTTAAAGGAAGAATATTGTGCCAAATGATTATGCTCCAGTTTACTTTTGTATTCCTCAATATGAGCATATCCATATTAATCTTGTTGGAGATTTTGTAAGTTGGAAGGTCTCTCCAATAAAAGGTCTCTAAATTGGATGAATGTAAGGAATATTGTGGTTGCAGCTAACTAAGAGGAGCAAGAAGTCTCCAGCTTTGTCTTCATTTTTTCTTCTCATTTTCCTGTCTACACTCATCACCAAATACATTAACCAATCCTTGAAATATATAAATAAGATCAAACTCTTTCCTTAAACAACAATTAATAAAATAGAACATACAAGACACTAACAAGAACATAAATCTAAATCCTAAACATACGATTATAATATAAGAAAACACTAAAAACACACTATAATACCTAAAAATATATTATAATTTACCCTTATCGTTATACACATATTATAGCCATCTTTTCAAATTTTTATAAAGTTATAATTGGTAGTAATGATGCATGTGAGGAAGATAGATGCATGTTATATATGGTTAATCAAAGATTACCTATGATTTTGTAATATATTAAGAGAGCTGTCTAAAGTATAATGTGGTGATTTATTAAGAGTTGAGAAAAAGTTCAACAACTCAACTAATTTTAAGAAAACTCATTATAAATGTAATATAATAGAGGAGTATATAAGGAGCAAACATAACATATTTGTGTTGTATACAGTGTTGAAGGATACACATGGCATGTTGCAACTTATGGTATGAAAGGGACAATATTTTTTTATAGTATTTCAAAATTTAAAGAGGAACATATCCATAATGTACAAGATTTTTTTTTAATCTAAGACTTGTGAAATTTAGAAGGCAAACTATTAGGAATAATTTTAATTTAAAGCCAAAAATAATACACCACAACATTATAGTTATTTCTAAAACTGACTATAGGATACACTTAACTCTCTAGTTAAAATTATGAAGAGTATCTAAGTTCTAGCGCTATATGGACATGTAATGGAGATTTTTGGTTTGATATACTATTTATGGAGTATGACTATTGTTTGAGTAGTTTCAGGAGTGGTTATAACCTATTCTTTACATAGATAATTGCCATATATTGGTTCTTAACTCACATTGTTAACAGTCAGAGCAATTGATGTTAATAAATTACATGTTCTTATTGCTTATGTCATTGTAAGTATAAAGAGTTGTAAAGATTGATGATTGTCTCTTATAGTTTAATGAATTTATTGATTTTATTAAAGTGACTATATAATTTCAAAACCTACCGACTTAGTCCTTTTGATTAGAAGGTTGGGTCACATAAAACATTATTTTGGGTGTTGGAGAGATATTTGGTAAAAAGTTTTACTCATGTTATAGGCACACCAAAGAGAATTATGGAGGAAAAAAGTGTCTAAACAATTTATAAGTGATAAGAAATATAAAGATTTAGCAATAGAACTCCTTGATCTCATCATGTATGCTAGGTTTGAAAAGGTCTACAATAATGCTATGCTAAATATATAGATATTCAAGTTATAATTCATTATCTAGTTAATAAGGGTAAGGTTAGAGCTCTAGATGATGTCAACATTTCTTCATATATACGGAAACTAGGTGATAACTAATGTGGTTGAAATTTTTAATGCTTGGATAAAGGATGAACTTAAATATAATATTTTATTATTAATTAATGAGAATCGTTATAAACTATCTTTGAAGATATTTAAACAACAAACTAATAGCAGTAAATGGAGAAATTTTATATGAAAAAATTAAGAAAAATTGTTAGACAATCAAGGCCATTCCTAACATTTTATAGGTCCAAGGTAAAGTAAAAAATAGGTTCCTCATGAATCAACAATATAAAAATATGTAAAATTTAAAAGCATATTTTTATTATTAAAATTTATTATCCATATATAAATGACTCAAGTCATAAGTCCACATGCTTAATAAAGAAACTAAATGATCATAACAACAACGAACAACATCTTATAAATGCCAACAGTAATAAAATCACTAAAAATAGTAGCAATCACAACAAAATAGAAGTAGCAGCAACCGAACAACAATATCATATTGCAAAACACTAAGAGAATTGCACTAACAAGCACACAAATGATAATGGAAAATAATTTCTTCACATATTTCTATATATAAAATCATTGATAATAGTATCGAGATCAATATTGTCCAACATATTCTTCTTGATACGTAAAATAGCTATATCATTAACCTTTTTTGTGACATTGATGATCTTAAGTGGGTTTCCAATAATTTTAACTTTGAAAAACTTCTCTTAATTGATGCTTTAGTCATAGGTATAGTCAATGGAATTTGATAAGCAATTGAAACATTTAAATAATAATCTACAACTTTAATAGATTCAAGAATTTTAAAAAATGACATTAACTTATTTGGCAAAGTCATTTGTAACATTTTTAATTCATAAAAAGGATCATCTATATCCATATTTGACACATTATCATCCAATGACCTTAACTTCTTTGAATCAAATAAGAATCTAAAAATACTTTAGAATATCGTTAATTGTTCAATATTCTTCAACAATGCAATTGTCATATCCACAATAACTAAAAGTGTTCAAAGAGAGATAAGTCATCATATATAGCAGATAAAGATATGATATGACAATAAATGTACACTTTCTTTTAAAAAATATCAAATATTACGAAAATTCCATAATAATTATCTTTTTTAATTTTTAGTATATATTTTTCAATAAATGCACATTCAGTCTAATCTAATTACCTGTGGTGCCCACTACAACTTAGTTCATCCTAGATGAGATTTTATATTATTAAAATTTCTTTTAAAAATTATACTCTCCAAAAATTATCAACCTCACATAAGAGGCCATCAAAACTTTTAATTGAAAGCTTGAGTCTAAATAAAAAGTCAAAGATTTAAATTCCAATTATATTTTAGGATCAAATATTATTATATTAATAAAATATATCATTGTTAATAAAGATGTTAACATTTATCTTAATTAATGGTTGAAACCGAACTTCTCTTTAGCTTTATTCAATAAAGCTTGAAATTTAGAATAAGAAATTCAACCACTTTTTTTCTAGTTTCTACAAGGTAAAGCACTAAGAAACTTTTCGGTATATATAAACATCTTGTAGCAAATTTATTGACTTTTTAATTTCTACCCCTTTTAATGAATAGATTTATTAACTTCAAATTTTCAACTCTTTTAACAAATAGAATTATTAATTTATTAATTTATAACTTTTTTAATAAATGGGCCCCCTATGAATCTAGGCCCTGACAAGTGCTCTTCCTACCCTTACCTAGACCGGCACTATATACAACATGAGTAGGTGTAAAGAATTGATTGTAAATCAGTAAAAAAAATAAGTGAAATGTGTACATTAAGATGTAATTTGTGGTTTTTTTACTAAAGGAAAACAAGATGTAATTTAAGTATAGATAGAAAAATAGAAAAATTTTGAAATTTTATGGACTAATGAATAAAAGGGAAAGATCTTAAATGGTCAAGGGTATCTTCATCTTTTTCCCTTTAATTTGATAAACTTTAAATACACAAGATGTCATTAAGTTTCACTCAGTTATAATTTTGGTTTTTTTAATTTCTTGATTTTGGTTTCTATTTTTTTAAACAAAAAGAAATCCATATTTGGTAATTAGATATACTTTATTATTGATTATAATTAAAGAATTTAAAGAATTCATTGAGTCAAAGGATTGAGAAAAGTATAATATTGTTTGTAGCCTTAAGTTGCTAGAGTTCCTATCCATCAAAGACTCACCAAAAAGATTTATAAACTAAAAATAGAGCTATTCCTATTCGTTGCATCTCTACAATCAACATTAGTAGACAATGAATTGGATGTTGAGTATTTGTTCTTTAGCATTATGTAAGGTTTAAAAGATCAATACCAAGCAAATTTGTGGACATTACAAGAATCATTTGAGCATAGTGTTACTCTGGTAAGAGCTAACTGGTGAGAGCTAACTCTCTTGGGGTAATTTCTAATTATGTATTAGGGATTAATAGTAAACTTAGTATATATGGTGAGCGATTATAGTCCTTTATAGATTGGACAATGTTGTTGAGGAGCCTTTGTTGTTGTACTAATGCCTTTTAGAAAATACTTAAATTCCTATCTATCCAAAAACAATATATTGTGTTACAAAGTGTCAGTTTGAAGACAGATCAATCCCTCTCTATCCTCCTTTGATTCATGCAAAACTATTTGATAAGAGCCTATCAATTTATTATAGGAACATCCATGTTGCACATTAAAGAGATGCTCAATAGTTTCGAGTTCCTAATTCTAAAGCACATAAATATCAGATAACTTTAGGAATATTTTCATCCTATCTAAGGTACTTGATCTCCCATTATTAGCTAGACACAACATGAAAGAGGCATTGGGACATACTTGAGGAAACTTGAATGAATTTATTTATGTTCTTATAAGAATCATAAGTTTTAACCACAAGTGCATAGTGTAGCGGTAGCTAGCACTGACAAGTATGGGTCAATGCCACAAAGACTGTAAGTATTATTATTAACCATTTTTCTATTATATAACCACCAAATCAGGTTGTGAATTTAATTTGAAATTAAACTAAAACTAAAGTTGACATAATAATGAACTAAGATTAAAAAAACACTACAATTAGTCGATATCAAACAAGTAGTAACTAAAGCTGAATTAATAATGAACTAAGATAAAAAGAATACTACAATTAATCGATATCAAATAAGTAGTACCTAGGTGATAATTTCCCTTAAGATATCTTAAACAATAACCCTTTATCATGCAATTAAACTATTTATTATTGGACTAAGGAAATTCCTATTTTATGTTAATATCTTTCTCAAAATTATTAACAACTAACCCTTGGTTGATAAACTAAAAACTCTTTTTAGTTAAAACTTATAAGAATGCATTACTCGATTTGTGAATTTCACTATTAGACCCTAATCTAGAGGATTTATGTCTACCTATCTCTATGATTGCACGCAAGTCCTTCTACATATGGTTGATCTATTTATATGAAAGGATTTCTTAGTCTTAATCATATAAAAATCAAACATTAGACTATTCCAAACATATTAGTTCAAAAATATAAACATATAATTGAATCGTAATAAACCAATCACTAAAATTGCATTAAATAAAAGATTATATCATACTATTATCACAATTTAGGGTTCATCACATCTAGGAACTAAACAATTTAGTTCCTAAACATAATAAACAAATTCAATATCAAATATTTAGAAGAACGAATAGAAATAAAAGAATTCATATTCTATGTAACCTTTTTGTCTCTAATGAAATCTTCTTGCAATTTGGATTGAAAGTTGCTCTCTATCAGATCTTATGACATAATCTTCATGCTTTCCTCATCCTCTATTCAGAACTACCTCCTCTATAATGTCTATTATGACTAAAACACTTCTTCCTATGTAGCCTTCAATAATATCCTTTTATAGTAAAAACTGGGTTCTGGGATATACACAGTCACCTACACACTGGTGTAGGTGATTGTGTATCTCCAAAAACAACTCAATTCACGACTTTATATAGGCACAGTGACTTACACAAGCATCATAAATGTCCATGATGCCAATATACATGGGCGTGCATCTTCAAACAAGCAGAAACAATATCTTTAAAGCTCTACACATACACGATCATGTATCTCCAAAGTCCTTCAAATCTTCGTTTTATGCCTCAATTTTGCCCGAATTATTCTCCTTTTGGTCTATGAAGACAATTATTACCTACAAAAACACTTAAAGGGAAATAAGTATCGAAAATACTATAAAACTATTAAATAACAAGTAAAATACACTAAATATCGGTATATAAATATAGTCAATTAATTATTTATCAAAACTAAACCAAACTATACTAAGGAACTTTAGGAACATGATCTTTTAAAGTATTACTGCTTGATAAATTGGTGAAGATCCTTATGTGGTGTCTATTCCATCTAATATGGTCCTCTTGATTTGGAGAGACTTGAAGGATCAAATTTAATGAGTGCATAGAGTTTGAAATCAATAGCCTATATATTGATAATGCTTCATTAACCATAACATTATCATCTATTACACTTCTAAGAGAAGAGAGCTTAAGAACTCCACTTAAAGGCCCTAGTGAGGACCAATTATCATGCTAGAAGGATGTGGAATTTCCATTATTGATTTTGTATATGAACTCCAACTTGAACCTCTCTCTGAGCTTTAATATGTGGAGCATTGTTTATAATGTATTGTGCTTTAGTCTCAAACACTAGAAACTCTTATTCATTATATAGTATGTATGAATCCACTTCACTTAAAGGAAATTCTTACCATTTAGATTCCTCCAATTTCTCTTAATCATTTGCACTTAGTTAGTGATTTTTAGTGGTATAATGCTAAGGCCTCCTTCATCCTTCGCCAAACAAATTTCACTCTATCTAAATTCGTCTAATGTGTTACTACTGGTACTTGCTAACCAAATAAATCTTCTTATTAGTTATTTAATTTTCTTGCTAATGCTTTTTGGGAACCTTAGATGAGAAGACCAATAAACATATAAGCTATTTAATGTTGACTTGACTAATTGTATTCTCCTTACAATTGAAAGATTTTTGTTGCACTAACTTGTAATTATTGAATTGATTATTTCAATAAGTGGTTTAAAGTCAGTGTATTTTGGTCCCTTAAAAGTTATTAAAATACCAAGGTAAGTAAGAGGGGGCTTAGAAGATTTCAAACTTGTAATACAAGCTAACCAGTTGGCAATGGCATCTGCACCAGAGGAAATGAACCACAAACTCTTTTCTTTATGGAGAGGCTTGAAAGAATTTTGAAAGTGTTTATAGATATTATAAGGGCATTAATTGAATTAGGATTAACCTTGGAGAAAATAATTAAATCATCTGCAAAGAAGAAACTTGTTATTATCATGTTTTTTCATTTGGAATGAAATTTAAAGCTCCTTTCTTGTCTAGTCAAATTATTGATGAGCCTGATTTGAACTTCCATGGTCAAAGTGAATTGGAATGGGAAAAAGCGATCCCCTTGCCTTAGATCTAGCCCATTTTACAAGGTTGATAGGACCTCCCATTGACCAATGCCAAATGAAATAGTTGTAATGCGTTGCATAATCCAATCAATAAAATTGCAGGGAAATAAAATGAATATATTGTGTTCTATATAATTCTCAAATCTAGTGAATCAAATGATTTATGGAATTCAATTTTTATTTCATAATTCATGTTTAAATGCTTCCTATTATAGTTATTTAAAATTCTTGAACCAATAATATGTTATTCCTATTAACTTGTCTTTATTAGAAGCACCTTGAGAAGGGTTAGCTAGTTGAACAAGAATATATTTCAACCTGTTTGCAATTAGTTTGACAATGACCTTATAAATGGTATTACAATATGAAATTAATCGTCTGAACATTAAATGATGATGATGATCATGATCATGATCATGATGATGATGATGATGATGATGATGATGATGATGATGATGATCATCATCATCATAATAATAATAATAATAATAATAATAATAATAAATAACATAGTTTAATTTAT
>JAOQML010000195.1:16076795-16093397 GCA_027568935.1 Erythroxylum urbanii | reverse complement strand
GATGATGATGATGATGATGATGATGATGATGATCATAATAATAATAATAATAATAATAATAATAATAATAATAATAAATAACATAGTTTAATTTATTGTGCATAAAAGAATTAGGTATTGTGTTGGATATTTTGTATGAAAAACATGATTAACATATTTGTGGCAAATATGAAAATTTTATTTTTAAAGGTTTGTTAGTTTATCGAAAGATGTTTTTATTACTTGAATTATGTAAAGATATGTACTTTAATATAACTAGATGTGTTCACACCAATTTAGGATTGTTTTAAAAGAAGTTTAATCAATAAACTAGATTAGAAAATTAACATTCCTTGTGGGATCGACTTTTATTTGCTATATCCTACGTTATTTAATAAATTGAAAGTAATTAAGGATTTAATTTTATATGCCTAACGAATAATCATCATGGGAACGATAACTTTAATAATATAAGATATGATTCGTATACTTGTGGGTATTAAGAGTTTTATTATATATAAAACTTGCTTCACAAGTTTTTGGCACTGTTATTGAGGAATTTTAGCATCTTATATGATTTTAATTCTTTTGATTTAAGGATTTAATACTTTTATTATATGAGTGCATGTACCTGAAATTAAAAAAAAGAGAAAAATATATTTTACAACTTCAAACTAAGCAACATGCAGTTTTTTTCCAACTAAGTGAAGGTACCACCCAAATTATTCATGGATTAACAATTCGGGAGAATACATGAGTACACAAGGTCTCCCAAGTTTCCAATAGGATAGGTTTGGATCCTTGGAGTCAAACTCTTTCAAGTCAAAGTTGGATAAGATAATGGATTTGTTTAGCTCCAAGTTTGAAGAGTTACTAGAGGTGAGGATGGAAGCCAAATTTGATCAATTCATAAATAAAAACTCCTATACTTTTCTTAACTCAGAGATTTAAATGGACCAACCTTCTAATGCATTGTTAACTAGGAATGTGATGAGTCTCCCAAGTGACACAGAAGCACAACTAACATCCATCTTATGTTATGACATTTGTGGGGGTAACCACCATAATTTTCAATATCAGGCACCAGATTATATATGGGAGAATCCATATTGTTTGCAAAACTGGCCTCATAATACACTCTATAAGCATACTAAAAATTTAGAATGGAGTAATGCTTATATTGATGCATTGAACTATTATTTTCCTTCTGATTTTTTAATGGAAGATCTTGCCAACAGTGAAGCTAACCACTGAGTCTTCCAAGAGAGTTTTTATTTGGCCAAAGAAACTAAGCCAGATAAAGCATGCTATTGGAGCCTAGTAATGCCTCAGTGTGATGAGTAACTAAAGATCGAATTCACAAGTGAAGTTGCAATTCAAGAAGCAGAAGAGGAATAGATGAAAATGGATATGGAGCTTGAAGAATATAAAAAAGTCTTTGTTCAAGAAGCTGATGAAGAAACGTAAGAGGAACAGACGACAGCGAACATAGAGCTTGAAGAACATAACAAAGTCTTTGTTCAAGAAGCTGCTGAACAAGCAGAAGAGGAATAGATGAAAGAGGACATAGAGCTTAAAGAATATAAGATAGTCTCTGTTCAATAAGATGATGAAGAAGCAGAAGAGGAATAAATGATAGAGGACATAGAGCTAGAAGAATATAAGGAAGTCTCTGTTCAAGAAGCGAAAGAAGAAAAGGAGACGAGGGTGATTGAGAAAGAGCGAGAGTAGTTCACCTACTTACAAGACAAACTGTTAGATCCGTTAAAACTATTTAAAGAGTTTCATCATTCCTTACTTTATTGAAGTTTTTTATCAAAAAGGGCACAACTGAACTTACTTGGTTTTCTTAATTTGATTAATTATGTCCTTTTTATTATCTTACAATATGTAGATTATTTACAGACCACTAAACTGCCATAAGGAGAAAAGGGTGGTAGTAAACCACTTATTATAAACCCTAGTTGAGGGTAGAAAGCAGAGTGAGTCAATCTAATCATATATAAGAAGCGCTACTTAGGAGGTAACCAAGAATTAGGATAAGTTTTATTTTTATTTTTGTTTTTATTTTATTTTGTTGGTACTTGTTTTTTTGTTTATTATGTTTATTTTATAGGAAGTGAATTATTGGAATTTTATGGCATCAAGTGTCTCTAAATTCTATCGCCCATAACATTACTGCCGAAATACTATAAGTATTCTTCCTCTAACTTTTTCTTTGTTATTATTTATCTTTATTTATATCGTTTTGATTTCCACACTGATGATAATGTATTGTTCAAGTGTGGGGATGTATATGCAATTGCATATCAATTGTGTATGAATTTTACAATTGTATAGTTTTTATTAAGTTGGCATTGAATATGTGTGCTTTATGTAAATGTGTCAATGCCAAGAATGGAATGGATTTAGTTTAGCTTTGAACATGGTCATTTAAATTGTAATATAGCAACTTGTGAATTTTATGTTTTAAGTTCCTTTGGGATGAATATGCATATTAATTAGGATATGAAACATGTTCTTTCACTTTAGGTAATTTGTTCATAAATATTTATAATTATAGTCCATTGAATTGGTTGGAATTATTAGTATCCTTTTCATGAGAGTGATTGACTAAAAAGAAATAAGGTAGGCTTAGAAAAAAATGATAAAAAGGTTTAAATTCCTATTTTGCTAGCCCTTTTTAAGAATAGAGTTGATAGCCAGTTGAGAGATGTGATATAGTTGAGTAAATAGGGGCATTGATGACATAATGTTTGTCTTCACGTCAAAAGGCTAGAATGACAATTTAACCAAGGTAAATAAATAATGTATCCTAGTTAAGCAACCTAGGAACATTCATGACAAGGCGTTTGCCTTCTCTTCAAAAGACCAGGTTATAATTAACAAAATGATGCTTACAATAAATTAAACCTATCAATCTTTCAAAAATAGCAAGAATTTACATTAAAGGTTAATTAGTGATAGTTTTCCTTTTTAATTGATTATTAATAATAAATGCATGCTTACAAGTGCCATAAGTGTATAAATAGGGTGTTAATATTTTCATTGATATGCATATTCAACTCAAAGTACTTAAACATGAAAGGAATAAGTTAGTATGTTGGCACATTTTGAGTGATTGGTGCTTAAGGTTAAATTATTTCCACAAGATTTGATGTCATTGTACCATTATTATATTGTTGCATATTTATGTGTTTTATATGTTTATGATTTTAGTTTTGCTTAAGGACAAGCAAGGGTTTAAATGTGGGGATGGTGATGGGTGTAGATTATATTTTATTTTTATAGGTGAAAGATCATTAGTTAAGTGCACATATCATTCTTATAGTATGATCTAATTAATATAAAAGTCAATCTTATGAGGGCTACGAGTATGAATAGTAATCATATTTCAATTATCTAATCTAATACAACAAGTGATTTAATTTAAAAAAATATTATCAAACCAAAATTACTAATACGAAATAATAAGCAAAAGCAATAAGTAAGAATGAAGACACTATTTGATAACCAAGATCTAGATATATAATCTCCTAAGAACCTTTATATGGTTAAATTTATCTAGATTTAATTATTAACCATAGTTTTTAAGACTACTATAAATTTTAAAATTATAACCATATTATTGCTCATGAAATATAATCCCTATCTTAAGTTGGATGATTGAGATATATTTCTAACCAAAATCCCTAATATTGCATTAAATCATTCTTTAAATTCCTATTATAAGTTTGAATTTAACCCAAAAGATTTATACCATCCTATCTTTAGGATTTCATGTAACTTTTATTATTCATGTCATGATCTATTTGTAAATATGATTTCTCAATCATTATATATGAAATTTGAAATTGAACTAAGATGATAGCAAATCTCAGTTCAATCACAATTAATAATCGTGAATAATTCACAGGAAGACTTAGGTCTTTCATTAAATCAAAGAATGATTCCAAAATAATAGTCCTAGAGTTCATTTCATCTAGATATATCCCAATTTAATTTGTAATAAGAATAAGAAAATAAAGAATAATCAAGAAATAATAAAAGATAAAAGAAATCATTCTTATAAATCTTATAATCTTGAAATTTTTTAGTTGAACCTTGATGGAATCCCATCTTTGTCTAAAAAATTGCTCCTTTATATCCAAAATGCTCATTTTTGCTCTTTTTAAATGTTCCCATCTAATTCCAAAAGTTGCCTTTTTATTCTTATGAAACCCTTAGAAAATTCAAAATGTATTATTCAACATGGATCCAACAGCTTGTGTTCTTTATAGCTACAAAAAATCGTAATTTATGTAAACATCACTATAGATATAAATCATCAACACAAACCCGAGTTAGTCTCACATTAGTTTAATAGCTTTTTTATAGTGCAGCTTCATCATGAAAACATAGGCCTAAAGGCCATAAACATGGGTTTATGCTTATTTTGCGTTATTCATATGGAAAATTCTCAAAGAAATAAAATGCACAATAGCTTACACAGGTTGATCACGATCCATATTCGACACATGTTCCTCTAAAATCATGCCAAAACATCTTCAACTTTGCTTCAACTTACTTGAATTCATTCCTTCTTCATTCGAGAGCTAAAATAAGGCTTATAAATAAAATGTAAGCAACATTTGAGTCCCAAATCCAATAAAAACCATCCAGAAAAAGCAAAATGCTATCAAATCATACTAAAAACATAATCTAATTATTAATTATTAGAAATCCCTTATTTTCTAACATAGGTTTAACACATACATGTGTTAGTCTTGTGTCTTTACTAGCTCAAAAAAATCTTTTTTTTACATAGAAATCACTATCGATATGGGTCTCTAATTTTAGATCGGTGTTATCCCCATGTTTCGAACATGCATAAATTCCATTTTTCTCCAACTTTAACCAATTTTTTTCATTTTGACTTAAATTTGCCTTAACTCGTTTCTTTTTCATTAGAGAGCTACAACAAGGTCCAGAAACAAAATATAAGCCAAATTGACTACCAAATCCTATAGAAATCACCCTAACATAAGCAAAATGCTCTCAAAATCATGCTAAAATAAAGTTTATTTATCAATTGTCAAATTCTCCCATATTTAAGCATTTCTTTGTGATCAAGAAATCAATCTCAATGAACATTAACCTAATTAAGTTAGATTCCAAGAAAGTTTATAATTCAATCAAAAAGTTTAAGTATCACCATCGTTAGTTCAATTTTCCCATTCATCAAACATTTAGAACTCAAGATAATACACTAATTTGTAATTCAATTTCATAATAACTAAATAAACTTTCAGATTTAACTCAGTTAAATCTCTAATTAAATTGGACATAAAAAGAGTAAAAATTTTAAGCCATCACATATTTGATAAGTCATAACCAAAAAAATGCAATTTTATTGAATTTGTTAAACAAGCATGATTAGCTTGACTGAAACATTATCCCAATTTTTATTACAGATAAAATAATGATGAGATCATAATTATGATATTTATATTACATTTATGTATTATCCCTAAGTTATTCTTAGTCATTGTTCTATTAGGAATGAATATTAATAAAATGTAAAAAGGCTAGCACATGTTATGTTTCTTCTTTATGAAGGAAGTAATCGATCTCATAAATTAAAATATAGAGATATTTAAATAAATGTGTAGGTACTTATTAGAGAACAAGTTCACTGAACTAATCTAATATGAGAATTTCATTTAGAAATTACTTATGAATTTATAGAAATTCTCATTGTGATGATTTTATAAGTCATTCTTTGACTTGAGATATCTAAAGTATCTCTCATCTAGGGATTGTTATGTTTAGATACTACTTAGAACTAACCTAGTTATGGTTAGATTGTTTGGTAGACATTGGATATAATATAAACTATACGGAGGTAGCTAAGTGATAAATATAGGATTTAACAGCCTAAAGTGATTATGGAGAATGTTTTATTATTCTCTATTAGTATTAATTCAAAAAATCCTTGGATAAAATATAATGGCATTTTGAAAATAGTTTTCAAATTTCGTTAATAGAATCAATTACTAATATTCAAGAACTTATATTGTTGGATTCAAATAGAGTAGATATTAAGTATATGTTTTATATCAAATCATAACATTGTGTGATAAAATGATTCGATTATAAGAAAAATTCATTAATAAAAAGGTTAGTCAAAACTAATTTGATATTCCTAATATTCAAGTAGTCATGGTATGTTGCTAGATGCTAATCTTGATTTATGGACATAAATTTTTAATTAAAAATTACATATAAATTAAATGAGTTTAATTTATCATCCTAAATATGATTTAAGATTATTAATTTATATCCATTACCAAAATATTTAGGAACCTAATAGATGAAACATAGAGAATGGTTTATGAGAGAAAAAGGTAATTATTCAAGTTTATTTGATTATAAAGTTTGAAAAACTTTAAAGTTAAATATAAAATACTTGATAAATAAGAATCAATATTAAATATTGGAGCTTATTTGGGCTTAATTGATATTTAATTAAAATTAATTATAATTCTATCTAAAGTCTAATTAGAATTAAAATTGTATTTCAATCAAATTATCAAAAGGTACAAGTGATGTTATAAATAGATGTAAGCTTTAAAGGAGCCAGCACTCTTTACTTCAACATTACTTGTAGAGTTCTCTTACCTTATTTGTGTGCATACCATTGGAGTCCAGAAAAGTATATATCTATAGTGGTTGTGATGAAGCAGTTTTAAATGTTAATCGAGGGAAACCCAAGAAAAAGAGATTTATATTTTTTTCTTATTATGTTTATTCATTAATTATATTATAGAATTAAAATGATCTTGACTTTTAAGAAATCAAATAAAAAAGATCCATGTTTCTTCTACTATATGATGGATCAAATCCTATCCTAGTTACCTAATAACAACCACCAAGATGGGACAAGACTAATATTAGCATGGCTTAGTGTAACCTAATGTCAACAAGCAAAGATTATTTTAACTAGAATTTGGGCCAATTTTGAATTTAAAAAAAATAAAATTTATGAATTTTTAGGTCAAGTTTAAAGTTTAAAATATCTATCCCAATCTAATTCGACTATATTGATAAAACAACATCTATTGATCCTAATTTTTGAAAAATAAAAATCTAGCCTATTCATCTTAATTTTCTCTTGTGAAAACTTAAAATGTTTAGTTGTTGTTTCTTTCCTCCTCCTACCGTTGTTTTCATTGTTTCTCACTATTTGTCTTTTATAGTAATTTTTCTTCTTTATTATATTTTCAAGCCTTTACTCTTATAATAATCATAGAGTTAACTGTGGGTGCCATGCCATGTTATTGCCTTTTCCACTGCTTTCGTTCCATGTAAATGCTTTCTTATAGTGTTAATCCTTTATATTGATTCATGTTCTTTTAAATTAATCAAATTATTAGAAATGAGACTTATTGTAAGTTGGAGTCACCCTCTATTTACGGTCTAAATTCCTAAAGTGAAAGAAGCAATCTAAACTTTTTAGAGGATGCCATAATTTCAACATTGCAATAATATGTGTTTCATATAATAACTTCAAAAAGGTTATAATCTAAACTCATATATGATTATCTTGGATGCTTGATCAAATTTATAGTTTTGTTATTTCTATTCAAATTTATATTGAACTTTAGATATTTTGAGCTCAAGCCAACAAACAAAATTCAAATTTAATCTCGGAACATAACACTCACATCCCTTATGTATTATAATTATTAACTTCAATAATATATTAACTTAGTCCTAATTCATTATGTTACAATTTTGATATAAAATCATTTTAATTATGAATGAAGTTGTTTGAAATAATTAAACAAATTATTGTAACTTTAAGGAGATGATATATTCCCCAAGTTAATTTTATTTGTTTTTTTGTTTTTGGCTAATCCTATCATTAAATTAAAGGTAAATAAAGAAAAATATACATGTTATAATTCATATATCTAATTAAGTTAAGAGATGATGGGGTAGTTAGTAGATTGATAAAAGAGAAAAAAAGACGAAAAGTAGAAAAACAACCTTGTGTTGACCATCGACATAGTTCTTACTTAGGGATGTCAATTTTGACCCGGCCTGTCCTAGACTATGGTCAACAGGTTTGACCCTATCAAACCGGCCCAAGGGCCAGGCCACGGGTCGGGTGGGTATGGCTCGCAGACCACGGCCTGCTGCTTGCGGAAAGGGTGGATGGGTCGGACCACGGGTCGAACGGACCTGACGTGTAAACATAAAACGATGTCATTTTTTCATCGTTTTATGTTAGCCAACTTGTTTCTTCTGGGTGGTAACTTTACAAAAAAAAAGAGACAAATGATGTCATTTTTTGCTTGGAAGAAACGACGTCGTTTATCCCTCTAATGAAACAACTCTGCATCTCCCTCAGCCCTCCCTTTTCGTCACTCTCATTCTCGTCTCTCTCACTCAGACAGTAACACTCACCAGTCACCAACCTCCCTCTCTGTCACTCTCACCGTGTCGGTGTTGTAATGCCTCTCTCTATCTGTCTGACTACTAGTCCCAGCATCCCGCACTCCTGCTATTGGTCACCAGCCAACGTCTGCTTATTAAGGTAGGTTTTTTTTTATATTATTCATGAATATTTAAACTTGTATGATTGTTGGAGATGAATGTGGACTGGACGTTGGAGTTGGTTATGATTTGAGTATTTGATTGAGGAGGACGAGTGGTTCTAGTTGTGATTTGAATAGTTGAACAATTAACATGTATGTTGTATGCACGTTTAAGTGTTTGATGAAATTTCATACATATATGTCATAAGATCATGAGATAAATACATGTCTTAACACTGGTCTCCAACCATTTTTAAGTCTCCTTCTTCAGACTCTTGCTAACACTATAACTCTTTTTAGTTCTTAATACTATCCTCCTATCATTTGTGGTTTCCCATTTCTTCAAATTCCTATAACCAATACAACTCCTTTTAATTCTTAATCCTAATCTCCAATTTCAATTCAGTCTCTTTGATGTTAGTGTTGGACCTCGAATTTTCTTAGAATTTATTTTACAAAATTAGCAAGAATAAATATACGTAGAATTCATGAATTAGAAAATTTTAGAGTTTAATTTGGACTATTATTTTTTTCGTGTGGTAGCATAGATCAAAACGAAGAGTTGGAATTAAGATAAGGAGTTAAGAGGATTTAGATTGAATAAGGAAGGGTAAGATTGGAAGGGTTAATTTTTGTCTTAAACTAATAAGAGAAGAAGAGAAGAGAGTCGTGAGTGTTATAAAAGAAAAAGAGAGAAAGTTATAGAAGAAACTAGAAGAAGAGAAGGAGAAAACTGAAGCAAGGAAAAAGAAGAAGGAAAGAAAGAGCAAGGAGAAAGAAAAGGAAGAAGATTATCAGCTGAGTTTTGTTTTTAGGTAAACCTTATTATTCTTTATGTTTTGGTAGAAGAATGAAGTAAAGAAGATAGGTTATGTGCTGAAAAATGAAAAGAAAAAGTAGAGAACCGAAATTATTTTCCTTAGATTTTTATGAACCTTAACTAGATCTTAGTTCTTCTAGTTAGATAAACCAAGAATATATTAAGTTTAAGCATTCATGGATATTTAAGCTTATAGAAGCTTTATTCGTCTATGATGATTAAATGAAATTATGTTTGCTCTTAGGGAACCAAGATTATCGAAGGCAAGAACAAAAGGGAAGATAAACTTGATATTGGAAATATCAAGTAACTTGATGGGTAATATGTTTATGGTTTTGTGATGATGAACAGAAATATTTGTGTGTATGTGTGTTAAATATGTTTGTCTTGAATCATTGTGAATGTGGGAAAAATGTCTTATGAATTGTTATCATGTCTAATTTGAAGGAAACTACATTTTAGTATTGATGCAAAAACAGAAAAATTCAAGAAGCATGAAATATATGAATATGTTATGAAATATATATGCATCAGAAAATCTGCTTATGTGGGTAAGAGAGATATCATTATGTTCGTCACGTGCACATTGACCAAAAACCTTCTCTCGGCTACCTGGTTGTGGCATATGAGTTCTGAAAAATGGACTCATTATGTTCATGGTGTAAACTTTGATTTCATCATTCTGTTTCATGGGATTCTCTCGAGCCATTATGTTTGTGCATTGCATCTTGAATTGTTTAGATAGATTTTTCTGAGGAAATTACACCTACTTATTCGACACTATACTTAGATTATGCTCTTCTAAATGGAACATCGGCTTTGACAATTCCATCTCCATCTACCAAAACAACTAAAAATGTTCAACACACTAAAAAAACTACAAATACTATGTTTGGTTGATGAGAATCGCATCCCGCCCTAATTTGCCTAATTTGGATTGCAAATCTATGAATACATCTATAATTTTATTCGCAATTCATTCTAAATTGAACTTTAGAATGTTGAAGTCTCCTTTTACAGAAAGAATCTTTCTTTTCAGAGCTATCGCCCTACTAAAAAAATTTTCTTGTGGTAGGTCTTGTTCCTGGTCAGAAATATAGTGAAATCACCTTTCCTATTCTTTCTCTGGATCCTGCGAATACGAAAGATGCTCACTTCTTAAAATATCCCATATATGTCGGAGGAAATAGGGGAAGGGGTCAGATTTATCCTAACGGGAGCAAGAGTAACAATACAATTTCCTCAGAAAAATCTATCTAAAGGTCTTCCAACATCTAACAATTTTATTACCAATTACAAAACCATCTTAACAGAAGAGAAGTCCTAAACATATACAAAGAGAATTTCTGCAGCATTTGCTATCAATTCCCAACAAAACAGAGTTGGTGCACATCTTCATATTACATATCAGAAGCCACATTAGTAGCATAATACAAAATTTACAATCTTGAATGCTCATGCATGATATGCTTCTAAGTACCAAAAGTCACTAAACTAACTAGTTACAAAAGTTTGAAATTCTTGGAGTTGTCAAGCTTTGCAAAGGTTCAGTGATCTGCTTTGTCTGTACCTGAAGATTGGAAAATTTTGAGGGGTGAGCTGGGAAGCTCAGTGGTTAATATGTTTATAGCCAGTGATAAATATAAAATTCCTAACTTATACAATTTCCTCAAGAAAATCTATCTAAAGGTCTTCCAACATCTATATATATATAGAAGGAAAAGGGAAAAATGGGATAAAATGTGATCTAAAATTTCAAGGAATAAACTGCATTGATCTAGGTAGAATTTCACAAAATTATCTTCATGAAAGTTGTAGATCTTTCTCTTAGCTTTCCAATGATATAAAGTTTGTAATTTTTGAGCTTTGGGATTGAAAGATATGAAGATTTAAAGTTGATATATGCGGCTAGAAAGTCGTGATAATAATCCCTTTAAAACCGCTACTTTTCACTACTTGTCACGATCATGCTTGTGCACGATCACAACTTTTATGTTTAACAGGAAAGTCGTGATCGTGCCTCAGTATTTGTCATAGGCGTGAGAAATTTTCTCACGCCTGTGACTTTTCCTCTTCTGCACTTTGATTTTAATTCGTTAATTCATTTGCTATGTATTCATTTAACGCCCAATTCAATTTATTTTTATGTTCATTTTATTCTATGTTATTTTATTTAAATTGTTGGGTATTTGTTTTTACTCCCTCTATAAATTTTATTTATTTATATAATTATTTATTAAACTATTTATTTATTTATTTACTTATTTATTTATTCTAAAAAGTCCCTTAATTTTTATTTGATTGTTTAATCCTTTTTATCTTGATGTTGATATATATATATATATTTAAAAATACCCCAAATTTTGGCGCCTTGTCGCCATAAAATAGGAACCGAGACCAGGGCCAACAGTTAGGCTATATATTTCTGTGGCAATCAATTTTCTTTTTCATATCAACTTTAGCAATTTTTATAGCTTAGTCGTTTGTGTTTAAATTCAAGAGTTTCAGGTTAGAGGTTAGAGGTTCTAAGTGGACACTGTAGTATAAAAAGTCTTTTTATTCTGAGTTTAACCCAAGCAATGTTGAATTTTAGTCTGAAGGCTTAAATTCTTTTTATTCTAAGTTTTAGTTTTTTGTTTGCATTGAGGATGGGGTTTAGGATAATCAGGTAGTTGGTATTATAAACAAAACTCAATATAAATTTCAAATAAGGTATAAACACACTAGCAAAACTGTAGTGAACTCATTTATTTCCTAACAGATGGAAAGATATACCCAATGCCACGACAATACACTAAGGCCTCTTAAAATACAAGAGAACAACTTTTCATGATTTATTGTCATTCATTAACTTCAAGTTCATATTCGGAGAACTTTCAGCTATAACATCCACCAAAAATGTTAGATGTAGAAATTAACTCTGGTTATCATTTTGTATTAATCATACAAAACTCGTATTTTAGCAACCAAAGCCTAAAATAACGACTAAATGTTCCTGGTAATTGATCATTAGGGTATAACCATCCTTGGTTCCCTTCAAAGTTCTAGCTCTTAAACTCTTCCATTACCCTCTTTCACTTGCAGAAAATCCTTCTCTCCTTTGCATTTACTTTTCCGTTATAACATGGAAAACTGTAGCAGACACAAGATTTTCTGTACAATATTTCCTTGGGAATATAGTTTTGAGTTATAAATTTGTCATATGAGGTCCTGAATTTTATGTTGCTAGTAATGTTTTATGCTTATAATGGGATGTTCTTGATTCTTTTATTTTGAGATTAGTTTTCTATTACATAAATATCAGATAATTAAATGAAACCCTCCATTTTTTATTTTTTTCCATTGCAAATATGGAATGTTGCTGACTAATAGATAGCAATATTGCTTTCCTGCTTTTACCTATGTTTTTTACTCATTATGGAAATCTCTTCACATTGGCTTGTCTTTTGCCAATAATTTCTAAGAGACTTGTCCAAAAACTACTGTACTATTGAGAAGAAACGTTGCCATAGTGAAATCCTCAATTATTTGACTTAGTTATGATAAGAATCTATTTGCTAAGAAAGAAAGGAACTTTTTATATGAAGTGATGAACTGTTTTTCTTAGAGAAAGAGCACTACAATGTGATGCATTGTTTATATGAACTTTGCATAACGTTCGGATCATTGGCATTGATGGTTATTTCGATTCTGGTACTTAAGGACGGTTGCTTAATTCCTTTAATTATTGTTTCTTAATATACTACCCTTATAGTGGTTGCTTGGTTGGTTGGTTGTGGAAACTTAAATCTAGTGGTTTCATGGTTGATTTGTCAAATGCATGAACATATTCTTTCAGTTAAGAGTTCTAATTCAGTAGTGGAGGTAGAAGTGGAAACTTCTATTTTGACACTAAGTGATGATAGAAGTTCAAATAGAAGTCAAGCTAGTCAACATAAAAATGATGTTTGGAATCACTTTAAGAAGACTACATCGATCGACGGAATTTAAAAAGCAGAATGCAATTATTGTCATAAGTTGTACTCAACTGGTTTGAAAGGTGAAACGTCTCATTTAAAGAGACATACGGAATCATGTACTAGAAGGAAGAGAAGGAGGAGTTGGGCGACAAACTAAAACAAGAATCATTGGTAAGGACAGAAGTACCCATGATACCCTCCATTTAGAAACGACACATTCTATAGTTGGAAAATGATGGGGAATAAGAAAAGAGAGTGGTGGTGACAATTAAAAAGATACTGAGAGCAATGGGATGGAAAATTTTAAATATAGCAAGCATAAGTCTCAATATTAAGAGGACAAACTTTTTTGACCCCTAACCTTATGAAAGGAAAGAATGAAATCACTGTAACAACTTTTGATAATAATAGATCAAGAATTTTGATAGCTAATATGGTTATTGGAGGTGAGCAACCATTGGCATTGGTTAAAAGCAAGAGATTCAGGATATTTCTCAATTCACTCAAACCGAATTTCAAGGTTCCAAGTCGGAATACATTGAGAAGTGATATTTTCAAAATTTATGAAGAGAAGAAGAGAGAAATATTAAGAGTATTGTCAAGTGTTCAAGGACGAATTGCCAAAAATGAACATATGGACAGTCGATAACTAACAGAAGGGTTACATGATGGTGACGGTACATTATATTGATAATGATTGGAAGTTATGTAATAGACTTTTGAGGTAATTTATATTCTTTAATATTATTATCATTTACTTTTTTTCATTATTTTATGAATTGATGATTTATATTGTTATGCTTTTTCATGATAGGTTCATTTATATGCCGACACCGCATACAAGTGAAAAATTGGCAAACGTCTTGAAAGACTGTTTGATGAGTTTGAACATCGACAACAAAGTTTCTTCCATCACAGTCGATAATTGTAGCATAAATGATGCTATGATTGAGAAGTTAAAGGGTAAGATGCGGGTTGGGAGCTTATTGGCTGGAGGTAAGTTATTTCATATATGTTGTTTTGCGCATATTCTTAACTTGATTGTGAAAGTTAGGTTCGAGATGATAAAGGAAGCAATAGAGTGCATTCAGAGTAGTGTTTTATATTGGAGTGCAACTCCCAAAAGAGTTGAAACTTTTGAAGATGTTGCACAAATTTTATGCATTCCCTGCATAAAGAAGTTGGTTTTGGATTGTCCTATCAGATAGAACTCAACCTTTAAAATGTTGGAGTTGGCAATCCCATATGCTCAGCTATCTACTAGATTAGTCGAAAGGGATTCTCAGTATACCTATGTACCATTAGAGGACCAATAGGATTTGACTAAAGAACTTTTTATGAAGTTGACATTATTCAATAGTTGGACTGAATTGTTTTCAGGAACAAAATATCCAACTTTGCACTGTATTTTTAGCATTATGTCCAACATAAAGCATGTTTTAGGATTATGGATGTTTGACTCCAATAAAGTGATTCGGACGATGCCGGAGTAGATGACGGAGAAGTTTAATTCTTATTGGTCTAAGGTTGGAGATATTGTTGCAGTATTATATGTGTTGGATCTGAGATACAAGATGGATGAGGTTGAATATATTTATAATGTATTGTGGTGAAGCTCAAGAGCGTCTACATACCATGAAACAATTATGGTATCAATTGTTTCATGATTATGAAGCCAGAATGCAACAAACTCATGATCAGGAGGCAGGCAGTTCAACTCATGCTTTAGTTTCAAGTTCGACCTTTTCTTCTAACTCATTACTGACAGATTCTCTCTCAAATTTTTTGAAAGAGAAACAGGCTAGGATATTTTATAGTACGATGGAGTTCGATAGATATATTTATGAGGAATGTGATCCTGAAACTGAAGGTGAGTTATTTGATGTATTGATATGGTAGAAGATCTGGATATAATTATCCAATTATGCAAGCCATTGTACAAGACTTGTTAGCTATTCCATCATCGACTATTGCTTCAGAGTCTACATTTAGTACCAGTGGTCGAGTCATTACTCCTCATCATGGTCGACTTCATTATCGCACTGTGGAAGCTTTTATGTATACTCAAAGTAAGTTAAATAATGAAGACATTGATGATAAAAAATTTTCTTTTAATATATTTATTTTATTTACCTTTATATTATCTTACTTAATGTTGTGTTTTTTATTTTCCTACAGCCACAGGTATTAATGCAGAGGAGATTAGTGAAATTAATCGACCAGCGAAAAGTTATTTTGATCAAATATATGAAGATTGAGGTATTTTTAATTTTTTTATATAATATTACATTATTAAATATTTTCTATTTTAATATGATATTGCTAAATATAATTTTTGTACATATAGATAATTGGACCCAAACTATTGATGACCTTACCAACAAGTACAATTAATCAATTAGAATAAGATGATGCTCTTTCAGTCTCCAATCCTCTCTCCATTCTATGCAGCAGCTAATTTTGTATTATATTTTTTATAAAATGATTTAGATAATCATTTTTGTACAAAAAAATTATCTATGAAACATGAATTTGATTTTATCAATTCTCTCTTATAATAATTGATAAATAATTTACTAGATTATTAAAAATTTGTAATTAATGTAATTGAAAATTTTAATTATAACTATTAACTTAATAACTTTTCATACGAAAATCTAATTAATTGAATTAAATTTCCTAATTATTCATATATTTACATACATCTCAATAACCTTATTATATCATAATTAATTAATTATATGTTGTTATAATTTAAAGTTGTCACATAATATATATATTAACAAGAAAAAAGGTGGAAATTTTATAAAATTTATGAAATATGATATGCTTATAACACTCTAAGGACGAGAAGGATTTAAAGTAATACTTATATCTTATATCAAGGTTTCGATTAAAGATCTAACGTATTTGTAACACCCCATTACCCTAGAATACGCACCGGGACGCTTGTAGGTCATTCCGATACATAACCTAAGATAAGGGAGCGCTACGTGCACTCATTACAGTACTCCACATAGCATCACATACATTTAAATAATTAAAGCTGTAACTGTAAATCACAAGATTTTTAAATCCAAATTCTTCCTCTTTTCATTACTCAAAAAAACAGTTTATACATCAAATGTACAGTCTGTACATACTGAAACCCTAATACAGATACTATGAAAGAGGAAGAAAATACAACAACTCCTAACTAGGTCATCCCAAAATCTGAAGTCCCAGCTGACCCACCTGTGTGCCATGACCTCTCTCGCCAATC
>JAOQML010000195.1:16049122-16061790 GCA_027568935.1 Erythroxylum urbanii | reverse complement strand
ATGCCATCTCAGCCTCCATTCTTACATTTTATTCATGCATCCCATCAGATTCCTTTTACTCACTATTGTTGGATCCTACCCTTGTAAAGCCTCTCAGCCTCTTTCTCTTGTAAACATTCTGGATCGCAGGACGTGGCCCATCAGAATACTTTTGAGAAGCTTAATTTGTCCTTTTAATAATATTGCTATCTTGTTTTGCTTATATCAGTGACATGACACTATATTAACTCTCTCTTTTGTACATAGTTTTAATATATAATATGCTGCTAGGTAGCAGCACTGGCAATGGATGACATGATTGCGTGGATGCAAGAAGGTGGCCAGGTAAGTTATGTCATGCCTTGTGTTGGTATATTTTGGGTTCTGCCTAATTCCTCTAATTTCTGTTCATTTCCCCTTAATTTTAGGTAGGAATATTTGATGCCACAAATAGTACCAGGAGGAGAAGGAATATGCTCATGAAAATGGCTGAAGGAAAATGCAAGGTATTGTGATTGTAAAATTACACACACTATAAGTTTACATGTACAAAAATGCTGTTAGTGGTAGGCGACACATTTTTTTGTGATATGTCTTCTACTGCTTATACTGTTTGAAAGTGGAAGTGTTTCGAGTGTCTGAATTTGGTGCATAGATAGTTTTGCTATCTTTCTGAGATTATTAATTGTTAACCCTTTTTGATTAATATCCAATTGCCAACAGTTGTTTTTATAGGAACTTTGAAGAGACAAATGTACTTAGCTATCTCCACTTTTTCAGAATGCCTTTTCAATACTTAAGTTTAGTTCTTTTATGTAAGCTCTTTTTGCAGAATTATTGGGAAGTATAGCTGGCCATTAAAAGAAAACTGAATTCAACTTGAACCCTTCACTTGCTGCAGATCATATTTTTGGAAACAATATGCAATGATGAACGCATCATTGAAAGAAATATACGTCTTAAGATTCAACAGAGCCCTGATTATGCAGAAGAGTATGTTTACTGTCTGAAGCAGTAAATATCTAGATCAATATATATGTGCAGTTAGTTAGTAATTGTGATTTTGCAGGCCAGATTATGAAGCTGGATATCAGGACTTCAAAAATCGACTAGTAAATTATGAGAAGGTTGTTTCCTGTGCTTGTTAAAATTGCTGCTGTTGACTGTGACCACAATTAAGGTTTGACTGCTTTATTTTACCAGGTTTATGAGCCAGTAGAAGAAGGATCTTACATCAAAATGATAGATATGGTCAGCGGACATGGTGGACAAATACAAGTAAATAAAGCCTACTTGTGCTGTTCCTTTATTGAAGAATTAAACCTAGACCTGTTAGGTGGAGTTGGGGTACATATAATTATAGAAAAGTGCAAACAATCCACCTTTAGTTGTACTCTATTAGTCTATTATTACAAAGAAATTTATTATTTTGTAATCAGTTTTCAGTTTGGCTCTTGGCAGAAAAAATTTCTGGCTTTTGGATATGATGATTGGCCTTTTTGTTTTGTATTAAGCTGGATTATATTTGTATTCTTCAGGTTAACAATATCAGTGGCTATCTTCCTGGACGAATTGTTTTCTTCTTGGTACATTTTTTCCTGTCTTTTGTGCTGAATCGTTCTCTCAGACTTATTTCTTATTAATTGTTTTCACTTGGTACAATCCCATTAACTTGTTGAAATTATAATTTTTGGTTCAAGTACTGCCTTAGCTTTGAAATTTTTTCTCTCTAAATTCAGTCTGTGTAGAATGAATCCTTTTGTCAAAGGTTTGTCTGCCTGTCTGCAGTGATTGCATGGATGTAGTTGTCCTTAAAGTCTTGAATAGTTCCGATAGGTTGATCTGCCCAAAATGGAAGAATCAGTTTCCCATCTTTTTATCATCTTGTATACTGTTATGATCTTGTTATTTCAAATAATCATTCCTCTTGACACTGTTAGGATCTTTATTGTCTGTTATAGGTGAATACCCACCTGACTCCTCGCCCGATACTACTTACTAGGCATGGAGAGAGTCGGTTTAATGTCAGAGGCAGAATTGGTGGTGATGGTCTATTGAGGTTTTTGTTCAACATTCCTTTTTGTCACTTCTTGTTCAATTCATTTATTTGTAGAGATTGTTAGACCCAAATATGATTCTTGCCATATAAAATGTTTATATATTTTACAATTCTTTTTAAAGTAATCTTCATACCTTTCTGTTACTTTTTTATCTAATATCAGGTTACTTTGATAACATATGAGATAAATTTTTGCTCCATAAAAGCTTCACTTTAATTCATGTGAATTGACATATAACAACTAAGACGTATGGATCTGATACCATCTTCTGCTTTTCAACATCCAGCATGCTTCTTTTGTCTATGTTTTGGAAAGCATGGTATAGTAATATCCACAGCAAATCTTGATCAACTCAGGAAGCAGCTCAATGTAATTAGTATTGTTAACAAACTAATGGAGAGTGTTAGTATTAGTCATCTGATAGGTGATATTCATACAGAAAAGCATTGGCCCTCTAGAAGCTGTGGGAAAAACTTCTAAGCACACCAAACTTAGTCCAAGGAGTTCAGTGACAGTAGTCATTTACCTTGTGCGGATGAGAAAGATGTTTCCTTCTCCTGAACACCCCAGAAAGGGACACTTAAGGGTGACCCTTAAGTGGTGGATCTAATTAACACAACCACAGGAACTGGGCATTCTTGACTGTTGTACCCATACATTGTGCTTGGACCGCGCATAAAATCAATTGGCTTTTACATGTTTGATCACCAATTGTGGCATTCCCATAATTCTGGTTTCACCTTTCACATTTAGCCATTGCACAACTCAAATTTGATTGAACTCTGATTCTTTTTTCGTTCTTTCCCTGTTTCATAAATCTTTAACATTGATTATTTTTTTGCTGCAATTGAAGGGAAAGTGTTATATTGTCTCGACAGTGATGGTGAGGAGATTTATGCAAAAATGTGAACCCATACATTGTGGTTGGGCCACACATAAAACCAATTGGCTTTTACTTGTTTGATCACCAAGTGTGATGTTCCCATAATTTGGTTTTACCTTTCACATTTAGCTGATGCACAACACAACTCTTTTTTCATACAACTCTGATTCTGTGCTCTCCCTGTTTCATCCGTCTTTAACATTGATTATCTGCTGCAATTGATGGGGAAATAGTGTTATATTATTTCGACAGTGATGCTGGAGAGCTTTATGCAAAAAAGCTTGCAAATTTTGTTGAGAAACGACTGAAATCTGAAAAGGCTGCATCTGTAAGATTCAGCAATATGTGATCTTAACCGCGTTTATTTTCCAAAGTTTATCCTTCTTGTGGCATTTACAGCTCAGGATTATACATATATGGCTTGAGTTATTTTGGAAACTTTAAAATGTGACAGCTGTTAATTTCTCCAACAACTAGTCTTTCCATTTAATAAAAGATTGTGTTTTAGAGATTCAGATTTAAAGTTGACTTTCTTTCACACTTTCATTGGAAAATTGATCTAATTAGGACTGTTGTCCTGGTTTCCACCATTCATGAAAAATAACTTTATTGCCTATGTCATAAATGCTTTTACTCACTAATTACATTGTAGTTTGTCTTTTTGTTTTTTAAGACACTTTAGTAAGATGAGCACTGATCAACTATTGACTGTGAATTTGTTAATTTGGAAATTGTTTGTGCTAAAATTTGGAAATGTTAATGGACATTGTTTATTCTTCTGCATAGATTTGGACTAGTACACTACAAAGGACAATACTGACAGCAAGCCCTATTGTTGGATTCCCCAAGGTCAGCATGAAATTGTAGTTTGATATACTTTTCAGTTACTGAAATTGTGTCCTGATGTTCATTTTACTGGTTAATTGAAGGATGCTGCTCTAAGTGTATCAGAAATCATGAGATATTAATATAGTTAAGCATTTAAGATTGTTTACACTTTGGTAGATTCAATGGCGAGCCCTTGATGAGATCAATGCTGGAGTATGTGATGGAATGACATATGAAGAGATAAAGAAGAACATGCCCGAGGAGTACGAGTATGTTTCTTTATCACCTTTCTCGCTGTGATACATTCCATTTGATGTTCTGATATGCTTAGTTGGCTCTGACATGGAGTTGGTTCATAATAGGATGGTAACTCGAGTCTCATAATAGGACGGTAACTTGAGACTCTCAAATTTTGGAGTTTTCTTTTTCATGTGTGTTCAACTTTAGCAGGGCAAGGAAAAAGGACAAGCTGAGATATAGGTACCCTCGGGGAGAGTCTTATCTGGATGTCATTCAAAGGTTTGCACCTTTAGCAGCAGTTTTCAATATTTATTTTGTTTTATGGTAGTTAAATGGTGAACTGACTGAACATGTTCTAGCAGGTTAGAGCCTGTAATTATTGAACTTGAACGACAGAGGGCTCCTGTTGTAGTGATCTCACATCAGGTTAGTCACCAAATTCTGCTGTCATTTTCAATCCGTTGATTATAGCTTTTAACAAGACTGTTAATTGGTTCACTTTTACAGGCTGTACTGAGAGCACTGTATGCTTATTTTGCCGATAGACCACTGAAGGAAATTCCACATATTGAGGTGATTCATGGTTAACTA
Organism: Erythroxylum urbanii; assembly: GCA_027568935.1. Classification (NCBI taxonomy): domain Eukaryota; kingdom Viridiplantae; phylum Streptophyta; class Magnoliopsida; order Malpighiales; family Erythroxylaceae; genus Erythroxylum; species Erythroxylum urbanii. Next base: position 16,057,209 of record JAOQML010000195.1, on the reverse strand, counting down.
AAACCCTTGTTCCTTCAACTTTACTTATCATAATTTGTCTTATATTTATATGAAGTGTTGGTTTTTAAAAAATGCTCTGTAGTTATGGTCTGACAAGATTTGAGTTACTCGCTACTTTCAGGTACCACTGCATACAATAATAGAGATCCAAATGGGAGTCACGGGCGTACAAGAGAAACGATACAAACTAATGGACTGAAGCGAAGCATGTTGACCCTTTTCCCTTCTTTCGCATATTACTCTTTATAAGCTTTGTAGCTCAAATTTCCAAGGCGATTTTCCATTCATTGACAAAATGCAACAATAGTGGAAATGCTTCAACTGTATATAACTTTCTATAAATACGATTTCCATTTTTCGTGAGAAAACAGCTGGGAAAGTATCAAATCCTGTTATGTCTCACCCCCCAATCACAGTGGCTGGTGAAGATTAATGTAGAAGACTTCCTATTGAGTCATTCTGATGTAAGTTGGTATATTCATATCATCAAAATTATACTGGTACGAAATCATTCATAGACAATTGGCTCTTGTTTTCAATTCGTGTGTCTGGACTTTCAATTTTTTTTTAATTACATTAGGTATCTTAACTTAGTTGGACTAAGCCTAAGCCTCTAAGACCTCACTCTAAGAATCCTAGAGAATGTAAATCTGGAACCTCAAGATCCCTCAGGTTCTTACGTAACCTGTACACTTCTGCACATAAGGAGTCGTTACATACTTGATTGGTCGACTGCTGATTGATTGCTGGCTCCCTACTCAGCATCAGGCTCCCAGTAGCCCTCGGGTTCCTTAGTAGCTTCAACTCTTACCGTCGCTGGAAGCGAGACGTCCGTAATTAATCCGATCAAGGAGCTGTGCCTAGGGGGCTATAAGATCATCAATAGGACAAATTTTTTATTTCTCCTTCTTTGACGTGACTCGAACTCAAGACCTCTTGTAAATGAGAGTCTTAAGTGAAGAGCTGAAGCCATTAGGCCAATTTTTGACTTCTGTTGCACACGTTTTATGCAAAAGTAAGAAAGCACCGATGATACGAGTAAAACAAAATACGCAGAATAATGTTAAAAGAAATTAATAAAGTATATGAAGGAAAATAAACAAATAATTCTAGAACATTAATTTAAAATAATGAACAAAATTAAAAGAAACTAATAAGTAAATTAGATGCATCAAGACTTTCTTTAAAATTCTTTCTATGCTTTTATTTTATTTGACTCAATGATTACATTTTTTTAGATTAGTAAAAATTCTTAAATTATAATTTTGTTCTTTCTTGAGCAACACAATCCCATTCTTAGATTGAATTGACTAAAATCTCCTTGTAATCAAAAAAATTAACTAATTTCGTGAATTTCATTATAGGTTTCACCCTAACCTACAAAAATGTAGTTGTATCTCTAACAACTCATATAATGCTCATCATTCATGTTGTGGTCTAATCATAGAACTCGACTTTCAATCTCAATATATGAATCAAATTATTAAATCAACTCTTGTTCTTTCAATTTAACATGGTATAAAAACATGAACAAATTTCAAGAGAACTAGAAATTTCATTAAATTAAAGCTTTAGTCCTAAAGTCCATCTCACCTAGGTTAATCCCAATTGATTCTTAATAAAATAAAGAAAAACCACACAAAAATAAGAAAGAATAAATGGATACATTTCCATGGTTCTTGAATCTTTAAGGTCATTTGGCATCTTGATAGATTTCTTGTTTCTTTTTTCAAGCTTGCATTTCTCTTGATCTTTAGCAGCTTTTTATGACTCTTATTTCTTTTTTAACTCCAAAATCTAATCTAAAACTCTTCTCCCCTCTTACTTTTTTTCAGCCGGCTCCCTTTTTAAACATGTAAAATCCTAATTTTTCAACCCAACGACCTTAACATGGCATGTATTGCTTCACTTGCTTTTATGAAACTTTTGCATAATAAATCATTGCCAACATGGGAAAGAACACAACTTAGTGTTACAACCGTGTTGGCAAAATATGTTGAATACGATAGGGTTTCATAGGTATTTGAAGAACATAATGCTCCTATCTTGAACATGGCTTAAAATACGGGAGTGTGTGAGTACCATTTTACTTAAGTAAACGTCTCTTTTAAAAACAGAATAGGGCAACTTTGAACACAGGCAGTAGCACATTATTATATTGCTACCATATTTTGTTTCTTCTTCAATTCTTCCAAATTTTCTCTAAATTGACTCAAATCTTCTCCAAATTCATTAGTTTTGCTTTAAGTGGCTAAAATAAGACCCAAAACAAAATATAAATCATTTTAAGTACCAAATCTTATAAAACTTCCCAAATTCCATGCATAATGCTCTAAGAATCATGCTAAAAATATAATTTATTTAGAATCTATCTAATTTTCTCACACTTAAGCATTTGTTTGTCTTCAAGTAAATCAATTTCATTATCCTAACTCAAATAGGAGGCGACCCTTAAAAAATTAAACAATCGAGTACATTAATCAATATTCTTTATTACTTATTCAATTGCAAAGATCATTAAGTTGTTAGGCAATTAGGTACTTGCATTAATTCATAAATCAACTAAATTCACTTCATAAATTATCAAATTTCAAAGCAATTCACAAAATTCAACTTCATGCATAAAATGAGGCTGCATGAGAAAAATCTTTCAACTCTCAAACATGTGAATACCCCTTATTGAAATAATAAAAAACATCAAATTTAAACAATATATGATTATTGTAGAAGCTTTTGAAAAGTTACATAACCTTTTAATGCGGGAGTAAATACCTTATTGTGAATACTCTTGGTTATTGAACTAACTCTCAGTTATTTAACTAAGTCATTATTTCAAATGACTACTAGCACTAATTTTTAACTTCAATCTTTCTATTGGTATGAGGCTAAAGGAGCGGAATTATTCACTGCTTAATTATTCACACTTCATTTTGTCAATTTTTATATGCAAGAAAATGAAAATATTTAAAAGAAGTCACATTTACTCAATGTAAGTATAATTTACATTAAAAGTACCATAATGGAAATAAAATATCCATTCTCTAAATCCATGAAGCAAATTGAATTTAACTTAATCATAAAAACTTATGACTATTTGCCTCAATACTTCAAATGACAAAGACAATCAAACTTATAATGGTGATTGTGTCGTTCGAGCTTTAAATTTATAAGCCTTTAAATACCGTAAGCGTATAAGTCGCAATTGTAGTATAAGAGGTATCAATCTCACAAGGAAGAGACTAATCTAATCCCAAAATCTAAGACTATCAATATATAAAACTCAAAATAAACAATGCATAGAAAGTAATCACGAGAATTGAATTTAACCACTTAAATTAGAAATTAAACATGAAAGAATTAACAATTGAGCAATATGCAATAATAATAGAAATCAACCTAAGGATTTACCAATTTATGAGAAAGGAGATTTTACTTATCATTAATGCTAACCTAGTCAATTATATATCAATGGAGTGTCGGTTATAGACTGTCATAGGGCTGATTACTCTCTCTTGAGTTATAACCATTAAACCCTAAATTATAAACCCTAATCAGATTATGGAATTTGCAATTTCTCAATTCACAAATTATCCAAAACCTTAATTAGATCTGAAGTACTCTAATAATCTATTAGAATATTACACAGAATCTTTCTCTGTAAAATTACCAATATGATTTATTATGGTTTCTAATCCGATTTAATCATTTTTTATTCGGTTCACCCTCTCAGTTTATTATCGAATTATGCAATAACGTAATTAAATCACGACATTCATCCAAATAACACAATCAACTAAATTATCATTAAACGAAAATAAAATCCCGAAGGAGAGTTCAGAACATCGTTAATATTCCAAATCATATCATTATACTATTCATCTCAATTCTATACATCAATAAAATTGAAATGAAAAGGAAATACAACTTGGAATAGATGATGGAAGGCAGCGACATTGGAAAATCTCTTGATCCGGAAGCACTTCGAGTCAGCCTCGTCCTCCTCTTCTTCCTCTTCCTTCTTCTCTTTCTCTCTCTCGGTATTCTCACTTTAAGGTTTCAATGGTGGCTGTCGAAAGCTCCCTTTCTCTACCTCTTTATGTTTCTTTTATACTCCTTTGTGTTTTAGGTAACCTTAGTGTTTTTCCGGGGTTCGAAAGGTCCAAAAAATCCCTAGAAACATGAAATTATAAGTATCTATGCATCTACTAGACATAAGCCATGACCGTGGCCCACATATGAGCTTTCTGTCACAACCTTGGCATGTAGGCCATGATCGTGGGACGTTCCTTTAGCTTCTGTCACGATCGTGGCCTGATAAAACAAGATTGTGGGCCATTGTTTCAGCCCGAATGTCTTTGAAGCTCCTTCGTTCTTCGATGTTGACCCTGAAATACTAGCAAATATATCAAGGTACCTCAAAAATATAATATTTAAGTCAAAGCTTGTACTGACCCTTAAAACACTTAAAACATAAATAATTCACAAAATAACACAATTTTAGCCTAAACACGTACTAAATGATTGAATTAACGACTAAACACATATCAAACTATGTCCTAAAATACAATGCAATTTATACTTATCAAATGGGTTATCTAAATTAATATGCTATCAAAGAAAAAAATCTAAAAATTGCTCTCCTTTAAAATATTCATAACATAATTAATAAGCATGAGGACTAAAATCATAAGGAGTCTTTACTCCACACAAAGTTTTAAAATTTTCTTAATATATGTATCATGTAAAAGTAATGAAAGTAAAGAAACAAGGGGAGAAAAATAAAAGAATGGTACTTCTCTAACATATTATAATAGAAAAGATGTTAGTCATGGCTAATTTCTGCATAGATAAGATTTTCATTAAAATACCATCTGTCATAGTCAAGATCTCTGAAAAACAAGAACAAAATAAAACAAATACAGGATAACATAAAATGAATAAATCCTATGATAGAGTATCCAATGGAGGCACATAGCTGACTATCACCTATGAGTCAATCGCATAAAAAAATCATATATCTTAAATCCTTTAGTGATGACTAAGTGACAGTTGGATTAGTTGCTCCCAATGCTTGATCTCTTACTTGGACGCTACAACTGCAAGCTCAATATCCTACTCAGGCTCTATATATGTAGGCTCATATGGATGATTTGGTGATGGAAGGATCTTAACACCTAAGTACTTGATTGAATGATTTTAGTTTGTAAATAGTTGAATTAATTGCAAGTGCAAGCGTAGCTGTAACTAGCACCGACAAGTACAATTTGATCCTATGAAGACAGTGATTACTAGTAATTAACTTTCACCTATTATCTAGCCTATGAATTGAAGGTTGATTTTTAATTAAAAATAAAACTTAAAAAGGAAATCACTTAGAAAACTCAATATCAAAGATTAATGTCTAGGTGATAAATCCCCCTTAAACTATTAAATAATTATCCTTTTGTCATGCAATTATCTTATTGACTATTGAGCTACGAAAATTTTTATCTTATTTTAATAGCTTCCTCGAGATTATTAACAACTAATCCATAAGGTGATTAATTGAATTTTGTATAGTTAAAGTTCCTAGGATTGCATTATCGGTTTATGAATTCTATTATTAGGTTTGACCCTAATCCAGAGAATTTATATCAACCTATCTCTAGGTTTGCAATCAATTCCTTTCAATTATGGTAGATCTATTTATACACAGGATTTCTCAATCTCTATATTATGAAATCAGATTATGTACTAATATTCTGGATCTATTAGAACATACATAAAACACATCAATCAAAATAATTGCAGTAAACAAAAATAATTAAAACATATTGTTATCTAAACTAGGGTTCATCACACCTAGACAATAACATTTAGTTACTCATAATAGAAAAAAATCAAAAATAAACAGGAAAAAAATGAATAGAAAACAAAGGAATCATAATTCTAAATCTCTCTTTCTCTCCTGTTGAATGTTCTTGCAACTTTAAGGTTTGATGTTATAATCTTTCGAATCTCTTGATAAATTCTTCACTTTCTTTATGATCTTAGATCAATATCATCCCTTCTATAAGCCTGGAATTAGGTTTAAAAATCTACCATATTCAATTAACCTCTGTTCACAACTTTTTATAGTAAATTTTAAAGTTCTAAGACATACATTGTTTGATACACGGGCGTGTAATAAACTATATATATATATATATATTCCAAAATCTCCAAAATTTATGATTTTGCATGGACTGTGAGACTTACATGGGCATGACACGACTTTCTATCTCTAATTTTCTTCAGAACTTTATTTATGCTGCATTTTCATCCAAATTCTTTCCTTTTGGTCTATGAAGGCAATTGTTACCTATAAATGCACGTGGAGCGCATTAAGTACCAAACATAAGATAAAATTACAAAATATCAAGAAAATATATCAAATATGGGTGTATAAATATAGTCAAATATGCATCTATCAAGCATCCCTACACTTAATCTTTTGCTTGTCCTTAAGTAAATCATAGTCAAAATTATAAATCTTACAACATCTATCCTTCATTAATCTTAACCTATGCATTCATACTATAAGTCATCATATCATATTGATTAAATTAATATACAAGTAGAGTAAAGTTATCCTAAAAGTAACTTACTAAGTCAATATTAATAGTAATCACACCAATAACCTCATTAAAATGAAAAGGATAGCCCTTTACCCCCTCACTAAGATTTCACTCAATGCACTCAATTGTTTAGGGTGAAAGTATCAAACTCTCAAATTAATGCCTATTGGAACTTTTACCACAGGCTTGCAATATTATCAAATCTCCACCACTGACATAAACTAGAAACAAAAATCAAAACATCTTTATAGGGTTGTAATGAGGGTTAGCTGAGGTTTGATTGAGATGATAAAAAGGGTTGATTGGAAGGAAATCTACTAAAGAGAATATTACATGAAACTTGCTACATTATACATTGGTCCTTTCCTTATAAATCTATTGGTACTATATACTTATTCACCATTTTTCTATGCTTACAATTTTTTTTGATTAATCAAAATAATTTTGAGAATTCATCATTTACCACTATAAAAGAGATATTGAACCTATCAAAATTTCAAGTTTCAAATATTCAGTAAAGTAAATTGATAGTTGTAGTTTATATTATATTTTGGTAGATGTTTTAGTGTGTTTATAGGTGTTGATTTGATGATTATTACATGTTTAGGCTTAGAATTATGTTAATGTGATTGTTTGTTTATGTTTTAAGTGTTATATGGTTTAGGGTGTAGCACCTCCACTACCATAAATTAGATACCAGAACACCCTGAGAACATTCCATTATATAATCTATAATAATGGCGTGTTAACTATCTCACCTTCACTTACGACATGGCAATATATGTCCAACTTAAACATGGCATCGACTATATATGTAACAGTGACAAAATACAATGTTTAAAACAAAACTCAACTTGTCATTGCATTAATACATAGTAGCTTACAAACCTTTATAACAAAAGTTCTACATATCAAAGAAACTACAAAATGAAATCTACAACTCCTTTGATGTCAGCTGACAGACCTTTGATCCATATCTAGTCCAAAACGTGCTTCTAGAAAATCTTAGGATCTAAGTCTCTTGTCTCGTACCTGTAAAATCACGTTGCAAATTTTGGATGAGTTTTTGCAAACTCAATGAGACACCCATCATTGATGATCTCACTCTAGGCACACACAGATATCATACAACCAATCAAATTCACAACATTTTCTATCAAAATAAGGCATAAAGAATATCATACAATTCACATACCTTTTTCCAGAATTTGAAACCTAATCAAACACATTATCATGATATATCACTTTAACATCACAACTTTAGAAAGAATTCACAAGAATATAATTCATAATCATAATATTCAAATACAGATGCATATGAGAATTTCGATTCGTTATTATTTGTTGTGACTGAGTGCCTTTTAGCTATAGAAATAGATTGTAACACCCCGTTTCTATAGAACGGGTCGGACCCGAGAAACGGGTCCAAGTGTGGTAAATCAGAGAAATTAGAACAACACATCTCATGCTCATGCATTTGTGAACAGTGAT
>JAOQML010000195.1:16018358-16040808 GCA_027568935.1 Erythroxylum urbanii | reverse complement strand
GAGACATGCTATCATCGTTTGAAACCGACATTATAGCTCCTTTGAATCCAGGGAGATCTTCACCTTCAAAGAAATACTCAAATTTAGTTATACTCTATAAAATCGGCATTGACGAAACAAAATAAAAGAGTACGCCATCTAAGGCAAGCCCTAATCTCAATTCATACCAATTTCTGAGTTATATTTAACTGAAAAATAAACCATTCAGATAAAAATAACAGAATCTTGAAATTAAACAAGAATTCGATATGATCTGAAATGTGTGTAGCAGTGTGTTAACAAGATATTGGGGAATATCAACCACGGCTTGCAGATATAGAACACACGTGGTATTTGGAACCGTCTAAAGAGAGATATTACACCTTAGTCGAGTTTGGGTTTCGCTCGGAGGGGAAGAAATGACAGGAGCGTGGCGACTGCGAGATGGACAATCGAACCAAGTAGCTATGTTTGATCAGAAATTGGGCTTTTTGACTGGTTCAACTAGGCCCAATAAAGAAAGCGCACATCTAAAAATAGGAAAGAGGAAACTGCTCAATGTCCTTTAATCGCAGCTATCCGCAATCGCATGGATTCATGCCCAGCACGAATTTATTATCTAATTTATCAAATTAGTAAAAAATAAAAATTATTAATTTTAGGTTTATGTAAATCAACAAATCAAACTTAACCGTATCCTAGGGATTCACCCCATATAAACATTTTACTTACCTTTAAAAGCAACATATTTGATTCAATTCATTACTCTTGTAATTGATTATATATATATATATATATATACATTTCACGCTTGACAAATCATTTCATTTTTTGTTAAAAGATTCTTGGAAAAATTAAATTATAAAAGCACGAAAGAAAAGCAAAAAATTGATATTGATCCTTTTATTTGACACTATAAGAAAAATATTTGTTCACCAAAATTACGCATACATTTTCATCATTCCATTATTTTGTATGTCAACTTACAGGTTTCAAATTTCACCTCTTTATAACCACTAATATTTCCGGGATAACATCTCAAACTCTTTTAAATCTATATTATCTTTTCTTTTGATACTAATCTATTCAAATTCCTCTTGTTGCCCTCTTATCCAGATTGTTCTCAATTTATGTAGTTTTTGTCAATTTTTTTCATTATTTAGATGTTAATGTAAGGACAATATGGTATTAACTACTATAAGTGTCATGAAATTAGGGCGGGATCCGATCTTGTGCATTCATTATTGTTTATAAATTTATTTTATTTGTTTAAGTTCTATTTCTAATTAAAAATCAAACATTTGATTTTTAGGTTAGATAATAAGAGAAGGGTAACTAATAGTAATTACAATTTTCGTATGATGGAGTCATACTTACCTGTGTTAGCTAAATCTATGCCACGCACTTGTAGTTAATTTAATTATCAGTATAGAATTCACCAATCAATTTTTTAACCCAAACAATGTTTAAAAGATTAAGAGGCTTTTCTTTTAAAAGCAAAAGCTTTAATACCTCTTGATAATGAAAAGACTCATATAATGAAGTAAAATGAAATGTTTTTGTATGATGAGCCTTTTAAGAATGCCAAAATAACAAAATAGATCATAATTAATATTGCAAAAATATAGAATGATCTTGATAAGCCTTGATGTTCTTTTGTTCTTGACTTGATCTTCGTTTTGAAGGTTGCAAAAATTTTTCTTTATCATCTTCCCTAAGGTATCTTGTTGAGTTATGTATAGCTACATCTTGTTCTTATAAAGCTTCTCATCAATATAATAACTCATTAAAAGTACTTATATTTTGCTATCATCAAAACATTGATTGATACTTGTGTTAGTTGAATAGTTCAATAATTGTATTTTATTTTAGGTTTTTCTTTAGTCCCTTAATGAAGAAGGAGTAAACTTAGGAAGATTTGAGTCTAGTTAGATCAAATTCAATAGATTTTAATTTAAAGAAATATAACATGATACCAATATAGTCGTATATTACTCCCTGTGTTCAATCATGCTACATTTTATTTTTGGGAGAGTTATATAATTGACTAATATGGCACCATCACATCTCTATGTTTTACTTATGTTCAAGAAGCGAAAACTCTATTTTCTAGTGCTTACCACATCTTACCATTTTCTATCTATATTCTCTAACATGGTATAAACACAACATTGTGCCCTCACTTGTGTTAAAAGTGATTTACTACATAAAATTTCCAAAAATAGTGTCATAAGTAACAATTAAGTTTAATACAATATTGTGTTTTAGCGGTCTAATACAATATCGTGTTTTAGCTATACTCTTTTCACATTTAAATATAAAAGAAGCTAAAAACCAAAGGGAAGATTTTAGACTAGATGAGAAACACTAAAAAGCTATTGCAATCTTAGAAAAGTTACTAAGGTTAAAAAGAAAACAATCTTAGAGAAAAAAATGAATATTTTTCAAAAATAATTAAAAAATTCAAGATTCAAGCCATGAAACCTTAAACTTCTTTCTTGTGTTCTTTTTTTATTGATTATTGATTTTGTTTTTTTAATATGAACTAATTGATATAGATCTAGGTAGGATGAACAATTGAATGATTCTGTTTTGAATTAATTTCTTTGTTTTAATGAAAGATCATGGTTTCTTAAGAATTATTTATACTTATATATTGAGTAAAATTGAAGTATAGAATGCAGTAGATTTTAATTTAAATGGATATAAAGGATTAAAGTTATGAAGTTACAAGATCTTATTTATAAATTGGGTCAAAACATGAAAAATAAGAGTTTAATGGGTTAGCAAAGGAAGAACTATATGATTCTTTTAATTTAGAATGAAATATATTATGGGGGATTTAAAAAATGAACTATGCATTCTCAGGGAGTTTTAATTTGGAAGAACCTTCGATCAACAAACTCTTAATATGAATTGTATTCCTTGGTTGTGAGAGTAAATTTGTAACTTTGGAATTTCTACAAATCACGAAAATCATAGTTAATTAATAAACCAATATAAATTAATTAATGAATCAATATATATTCAAGCAAATTATAGAGGATTTTTATCTATATATGTTTTATTTGTTTATTTTTGATTGTTTCTTTATTTTGGTGATTTCAAATTATTATTTCATTGTTTTTAACTATTTCTTTTACTTGATCATTACCTCATTTAGATTAGATAATAGGAAGATATTAGTACTACTAATTTTAGTCTATGTTGGATTGAAACTTAACTAACTAAGCTATACTATAAGAAATAATTCGTGCACTTAACAAGGTGATTACTTTAGTATTTGCTTTATTTCATTTTATATATTTATTTTTATCACATCATTAACCTCACCACGATCTAAGAGAACTTAAGGCAGAGCAAAGAAATGTTATGACATAAACAATTCAAACCACTCTTAATGTTAATAGTTGCATAGATTGTTATTAGAGGACTTAACTATCCTAACAAATGACAAGTTTTTGATGACTTTATAATCACTAGAAGCCCCTTTTTATTGGTCTATTAGGGATCAAAATAAAGGCTAATAATTTCAAGCAAGTCTTATGGTTTTTGGACATCAATTAGTACACAATATCTAACCAGAAAGCCCACTTCAATGGTAGAGTGTTGGTAGATTTTGGCCCTTAACAAGTGATGATTGCATTAGTCATATATCTTATTAAGTTATCCATATTAATTCCAACGTTATCAAGAGGTAACACTTTAGTAGATATAGCATCTATATATGCTCATAATTTAGCCTCCCAGAGGAAATCTTTTTAGATTAAGGTAATGACTTTAGCAAACTCGATCTACAACCCTATGGCTGGTACTTGGGTATTTTCACAAAACTCTATACTCTCATGTAGAAGATAAAAAATGCATACTATATAAACAAAAACCTTAATCCATTTGTCATCTCTTTTTTTGAATGTTAGTGTACGAGACCATTTTGGAAGAAGTTGTTAAACTTTTGCAACATAAAATGCTCAGCTCTAAATTTATGTCCAGATACCTAAATAGATAAGAAATATTAATCTTAGATGTTAAGGAGACTTAAAGATCTTCAAGATAGCTTTGACCTACATTATCTATGCCATTTGGATGGAGAGAAATGGAAGAGTGTTTTAAGATAAATTGTTAGACCAATCTGCAATCAACAAAGAAACCTTTACATGATAAAAGAATCCTTAGTAGTAAGAGTTTCCAACTTCAAAATCAGCAAGGGGATAATAGAAAGATGGAATATTGATTTAGAAAGTGGTGAATCACTTATTAATCCTTATTATAGGTTTAGGAGTGGCTCTTAATGTAGATGTTCCTATTAATTGTTTAGTATTTTAGTTGTTTAGCTTATATCCTAACATCACTAGTCAGGGTATCCTAACCATGTCTTTCATTATAATCACATTTTTTTCTTTAGCTTTAATTTCATTCTTTACATTTCAAACAAAATTGATTAAAAAACTTCACAAACAAAATTGATTAAAAAGCTTTACAAGTCTTAGCTCATACTTAATTCATATTAATTTGGTCGAAGTTTATTGAGGAATAAACCTAATATCTTTCTTTAACTATAACAAATACAAACTTTAAGGTTGATTTAGGCCCAAGTTGGTCCCAACCTCATTGCCAAGCCTAAAGATTAAGAAAGGTACACCCTAGCTTTAGAAGTATATAATTCAATTATGTAGTAGAAGTCAATAATTCAGTTGCTTCAAGAGGGGGATAGGAACTTTAATTACTTAAATAGAATTATTCTCTCAAGGAGAAACACTAACAAAATCATTTCTTTGCTAAAGGAGGAGGCTTATTTATGTTGGCAGTAGAAGGAGATCAAATAAGTGGCTCATTATTATTTCTTAAACACATTGGGAACTAACTTTAGCAGTTATTCATTGGTCTATTCTATCCTCTTTCATTCCCAAGTTGATAAAATATGTAGACGCCTTTTAGTTTTTTAAAATTGAAAATTTTCTTTTTAGCCTTCTTCCCATTAAACCCTAAGACTAAATCAATGCAATGCATTTCTTTTATAGAAGGCATAGAGCCTAATTAAACTAAAGCCATTAATGCAGTCTTGAAACATTTAATAATGGCAAGATGATGAGGAAGCTAAATAATTCTTTATTAGCCTAATTCCAAGAATTCCTAATCCATCAAGGTTGAAAGATTACAAACCTATCTTAAGTTATAACACCATATATAAGGCAATTTCTAAGCTTTTAGCTTCCAAAAAGAGGTTGGTATTAGGCTTCATCATCATTCCTACTCAAGGAGCTTTTATTAAAGAAATTCATATTAAAGATAACATATTATTGGCTTAATAACTATTCAAAAATTATAATAGGAAGCAATCATTTAATGTCTGAGCTATGAAGATTAATTTTAATAGAACATTTAACTCTATAAATTAGATATTTGTCATTCACGCTATAAAGGTATTTGACTTCCCACTATATTTATCAATTGGATTAAGTAGTGCATCTCAACTGCCTCTTATAATGTATTGATAATGGTGAACCCACCAATTTGATAAGGGAGATAAATGCTTGAGATAAAGAGACCTCTTTTCTCCACACTTTTTTATATTATATATTTTTGAGAGTTAACAAGGTTACTAAACTACAACATAAATATTGGAAAGTTTAAGTTTCATAACAAATGTGAAAAGTTGAGGATTTTTAACCTTTCATTTTTCAATTGATCTAGTTTTGCTTTACAATGCTAACCCTAATATAGTAACCATATTAATAAATTGTTTGCATATCTTTAATAATCTATTAGGACTTTCCATTAACAAAAAGTACTCTATTTCTCTCAAATGGAGCCGAGCAATTAGTAGTTTGGCTCTTTAAAATGAAAAGGTCACAAATCAAGGAGCCACCTCTCACCTACTTAGGAGTGTCAATCAAAGCAGAGAGACCATCCTTTAGGGGCTAATAGACACTAGTTGATAACTTGCAAAAAAAGATTAGTCATTAGAGCAATTGATTTCTTTCTTATATAGTTAGGGTATAACTTATCATTTTAGTACTAAATAACCTACATTTATATTGATCCTCTAGTATGATCCTTACAAATAAATTAATTAAGGCATTCCTCTGATTTTATGATGCTGTCCAGAAATGAACGATTATGCAATTCAAGGAGGTTTTCACCAATATATAAAAACTCTATGAATTAAAAGTTTAATGTAAATATAGAGGAAAATGTGATACAATTAAGACAAAGCTAAGTGGGGTCTACAAATAAGACATGTTAATTATATTCAAACTTACCACTCTTAAGATCCCCTAGTTAAACTTGTGATGTCTAAATAAATAAATTAAAACTGTGCTTTACACAACAGTTGGCTATAAGGAATGAGCTGAATACGTTAGATAAACTCAAGAGCCTAAATATCCTAAGTCTTACATGTAAGTTATGTAATTAAGAACTTGAATCCATCAAGCATTTGTTCTACCAATGTCAGTTTTCAACAAGCAGAAAATTATACTATTATGTAATATATATTTCCATCAAATTTATTGGTTTAATATCATTCAACAAGTTACACAGGTACGTCATTAATGTATAGAGGATCACATAATATTTAAGATTGCTTTTGGTTATGCGATATGTGCTATTTGGAAGGAAATAAACTTAAATATTTTCAAAATTCCTAGAAAAGCATTGCAAAGTTGCAATCTTTAAACCATTTGTTAGATAAGGGAAATAATTATAGTAAACAAGTTTCAAATTTAGCATAGTAACATAGTAATCTTAAATAGGAACATCCTATATCTTATAATGTGACAAAGATAACTGGTTGCAACCTTACACTCCATTTGTTCGATGACTCATTATTTTTTTAGTTATAACTTTTGGATTAAGTAGGATATCGTCAATTAGGTAGATTGTAGAGGTTAGCATTTTCTCTTGATGTAAAGCTTATAGATTTTCTACATGCTTCAATATGCTTAATTTATGATCTCTCGCTTACCCTATTATTAGTGTATGATGGAATATTTTATTGCAATATTTCCTTATCTTAAGCTTTTTTTAGAAATTAAAGAATATTGCATCAATAATAGTGGAATATGTTACAAGGAATTACTATACCATTTGTAAGAATGGGTAAAAAGTAGTAAATTTTCAATAATGAACCAAGACCATTAAACAGGGCTTAAGTATCCTTACTATTCAAGTTAATAAATATAATAATAATACTTATTTCAGCACCTAACTCCATGTAGCCAATCTCAAATTCCTAATATACTTAATGAGTTGATAAGCCATTCTTATGGTAGTTGTTTATCCAATTAACAATAATCAACATTCACGAGTCAACTATACTTCCTCCTTAGACCTTGCTCTATTAGCCAATGACTTAATTTCTTTCTATTGCCTTAGTAGTCAAATTGTCAGGGGCATCTCCATTATGATCCAAAATAAAATAACAGTCTTTTGTTATCCCATTAAGGTAACCTCTAGTTCCCTATCATAATTTATCTATATAAAAGGTGTGTAATGTTTGCATAAAGTTGTTCTTTACTTTTAAGGATAATGGTAAAGATTAAGTCTTTGCTCTTAGATTAGATTCTTCTAAACATTCTGAAGGTTCCTCCCCTTCCAAAGGTAATTATTAATATTGTTGAGTGCAATTTTAAAGATAAAAAAAATCCCATCCTTTTGATTCTTGTTCCACCAATCAATGAAGTCTTGCCCTTTCAATGTATGGATAAAATTATTACACATTCCTTTGATAGTATTCCAAATGGAAGAAAAATAAACACACGCAAATAAGAAAATTTCTAAAGATTTAAGGGCACAAATGCGAAGAAAATAGATATTAGATAAGTTTAAAAACCTCTTCACCTTATCAAGTGTGTTCAATTGCCCATTAATAGCAAGCCATATAGTAAAGGAAACTCTAGAATATGCTTAGTGGAGCCAAATAAGATAGTAATATGGTACTTCAAAAGATTGTTACAATAACATCATTCAACAAGATTCATTAAAGAACATTTCATAGTTTTGTCTTTTCCATCTTAATTGGTCCTCTATATTAGAATTAAGCTAGAGATTTAGAGAGCTTAAGTGTGTTAAGTTAAGTAGCGCGTTAAATATAAGGTTAAAGCTTCATTAACACTGGCATTATAATTAATAATATATCAAATAAGAGAAAGTTTAGTAACCCCAAATAGAGGTCCTAAGTAAGACCTTTTATTAAAATAGAAGTGTTGGGACCCGCCCTTGCGAGACACGTGGCCGACGTCCTAAGTGACATTTGGACGCGCATCCCATAAGGGTGGAGTGCCCTCAATAGGACATTCCTCATATTTGAACTTCATCTTGACCTCTTCTTAACATCTTGTCCCATGACTTATACTTATAGCCTAAATCCTTAACTGCTTCTTAATCGTTAATAACCACTGCTTGTTGAAAAGCCATTAATTTGTGAATTTTGTGATTAATTCCAACCAAATGACTGTGCAACCACACTGGCTTAACTTCTTCTTTGTATCATCTGTGTTTGGTTTGTCTATCGTCTGAGTTTGCTTATGGTCTGTGTTTCCTTTCGTCTATTTTTGACTTTCTTCGTCTGTGTTGACCACCTATCGTCTGTGTTCTATCGTCTGTAGTTGACTTTCTTTGTCTATGTTGACCACCTATCGTCTGTGTTCTGTCATCTGTAGTTGACTATCTTCATCTGTGTTGACCACCTATCGTCTGTGTTTTATCGCCTGTCTTTCGTTTGTGTCTGTCCTTAATTTTACGTCTGTGTGTGACATCATCACAGACGATTCCTTTCGTCTGTGTTTTCTTCTTGCAATCCACCTTACTTAATGCAAACATAAATCTTTCCAACCACCCTCATTCATTCAAATCCAAGGACAGAATATACAAACATAAACACCAACTGCTTCTCAAAGCCTCAAACTCATTTGATCAACATAAGCAACATGAAAACTTAACAGTGGTCATAAGCATCAGCAGAACATACATATATTTCATTCATCCTCAAACCAATATTAGTTTTACAATGCTTTAGTGGGCATTTCGAGCCCCCTTACATCATATTTCGAATTACAAAGTTTTCAAAGACTAGAATTTGCTCAAATGCATCTAAAGCATAGTTTTGCATAAACCAACTTCAGAATAAAACAAAATACGCAGACTACAGTGATTTGCCTTGACTCTTGAATTACCTAAGCTCTTGCTCATCACTTGAATGGGACAGAGTTGGGAGGGGTAAGCTTAAAGCTCGTGGTTAACAGGTTTATAATTAAGAAACAAGCAAAACCCCTTTTCAAAACTCATTGAATTATACAATTCAGAAACCATAGAAATTTTTGCTTGAAAAATCAGTAAGTATTTATTTCTCAAAAATTGTACTCAATCAAAAAATTCATGAGCATTTATAAGTCATGTATGCATCAAGCTTGATAACATATAGGCACATCACAATGGTCTGGAAGGTCCATAAACAGAATAAACTAACACAGTCCATATAATGGTCCTAAGAAGTTGTGAACAGAACGAACTAGCACAATTCCACTTGGTGGTTTTTATGTAGTCGTAAACATGAGGGAGTCCATGAAGGAGCTCCTTGCCACTTGAGGGTAGGCAAGAGAAGCCTTTAGTCTAAGTGCACTTGACAATAGAATGGACCAAACCAAACCCACATAATATGTATTTCATGATCTTGTAAACTTGTTGCCCATGATGGCAAGTTTTCGAAACTTGATCTTTTTCAAACATAATATCTTTTCAAAATCATTTGCATGTTCTTGTCACAGCTCATTAGTGCAATAATCTCATATAAAACACATAACACAGTTTCAAGGTATTCAAAGAGTTATAATGCATGTTCGTGCAGTAGTTGAAATTGTTTATTTTTATTATGTAAAAGAACACCTTAATGGCCTATTACTTAATCATAAAACTGTAACCTACATTGAAATCCTTGCTTATTTAGGTATTGAATTTTGGATGTCTTTTCCCTTGCTCCTCTTGCCTCTCTTGAACCCCTCCTTGATTTTCTTCATAAAAGACACAATTCCCATTCAATAGAAATTCAGATTTGAATAACCCGTAAGGCACATCACTAAAATAGATCCTAGAATACTTAAACCCATATATTTCTTAAGCTCTTTGAACCAAAAATCTTTCAAAACTCCAAGAGATAAAAAAATTGACTTACCTTGAATCCTCACCAAATAATGAGATTCTTAGCTCTAAAGGAAGCTCTTGCCTTCCTCTTTCTTTTTCCCTTCTTGAACAACACCAAAATCACTCTTGAAGACTAAGAAAAATCTTGACCTAGTTCAAAGCTCTATTCTTTTAACTCCACCAAAACCTCTCTTCTTCTTTCTCTCTCTCTTTCATGTTTTTGCCTTCTTATTTACAAGACAAGTCTTCTTTCTCCCTTTTTCTACTCTTAATGCTTGCACAATGTCCATTTTCCCCCTCCTTTAAAGCTTTAAGGTTTTTAAGCTTAAGTGGTCTTCCCAAATTACCCCTTGTGCAAACTTACTACCTTAACTTTAATTCCCTAACCTATGTCATATTATCTTACCCACATTAATATGCTAATTAACTCTAAGATAAAATAGTATAACAAGACCCCAAATTAAAACTAACCATGCTTATTTATAAAAAATAAATAAAATTTGAGGGCTAACAATATCTTCTTGGGTCCTTTGGGGTTAGTCTTATAATTTTTCTTTAAATAATAAGAATATTGTTTCTTTTTTTAGCAACAAAATTCCTATTATAAACAAACTTCTTATTATGAAGAACATTACTATTATGAATACTATTTCTATTATTAAAGCCTAAACCACTTTTATCATTTGGATGTCTATAACTTCCAATCATTTCATTCATCCTTTTTGTACGTTCTGTAAATTTCTATAAATCTACTGAAAGACTATTAATCCTTTGCTTTAACTGATTAATCTCCTCATATCTATCTATGGTTACTTTCTTTTTCATATCGTCTACTTGTTTCTTAAGGCAGACATTTTCTTCTTCTAAGAATTTTGTGTTCTTTATATCTTCAACAAATTTCTTTTTCAATAACTTATATTTTTTTTAAATAACATGTGAATCTTCTAACAATTCTAAACAGGCATCCTAAAGATCATCAAAGTTAGAAGTTACCTCATCATCGCTTTCCCCTTCAACTACTAAGCATATATTGGCTTGTTCTGATGTTTTTGAGTCGGATTCAGATTTAGACAAATCCAAATCTTCCCATGTTGCCATCATGCTCTTTTTATTTTCTTGAATTTTCTTTTGTTTTGTTTTGAGCAACGGACATTCAGACTTGTAATGTTCTGGTTTATTACACTCATAGCAGAAGATAGAACTTTTCTCATTCTTCAAATCGTCTTTGCTATTCCTCTTGAAAGATAAGTCTTTATTTCTCCTTAATTTCTTTTTCCACATCCCTCTATTCTTTCTTGAAATGAAAGATAGCTCATCTTCATTTTTACTTAAATCTTGATCAGATTCACTAGTATCATCATTCTTGATTTCTTCAATCTTTAATGCTTTTGAAGATGTACTTCTATTTTTCCTGCATCTTCTGATTCTTCTGATCAGCCTTCAATGCAATAGATTTATCCCTTCTGGGTTTTTCTTCTGCATCAAGCTCTACTTCATGAGTTTTTAACAAACCAAGCAATTCATCTAGCTTCAGCTTACTTAAATCCTTGGCCTCTTATATTGATGTTACTTTGAGTCTCCATCATTTTGGAAGACTTCTGAGAATCTTTCTAACATGATCTTGACTGTCATAGATTCTTCCCAGAGCTTTAAGTCCATTAATAATTATTTGAAATTGTCCAAACATCTGATCAATAGACTCATCGTCTTTCATCTTGAACAACTCATACTGATGAAGAAGAATACCAATCTTGGATTCTTTCACTTGATTTGTTCCTTCATGTGCAATGGATAATATGTCCCACATTTCCTTTGTAGATTCGCATCCATGAACCTTATCATATTCGCTTCCGCTTGGAGTACAACTTAAAAAGAACTTAGCCTTTGAGTTTAATTTAAACCGAGCTTTTTGATCAACCAACCATTGGTCACGAGAGATGCTTTTTCCTTCATTGTCTGTTGGGATGTATAGACCATTTTCAATGATATCCTAAAGATCAATGTGTGTGGATTCTATGAGGAGCCGCATCCTATCCTTCCAATAATGATAATCTTCACCATTGAATGCAGGTGGTCTTGCGATTGAGGCACCTTCTGTTATAAAAACATGTGATTTAACCATGGATCTTTATCCTCACTTTGTAAGAGTGTTTCTTCGAAACCTTGCGCTAATACCAACTTAAGTAAATTACTTGTTAATAGAGAAATCACGTATAATATGTAAAATACATAAGATTGGGGGTTGAATTGTGTTAAATCATCTAAGCTATGAATCTTTAAAAACTTCTTAATTTTTTGGCAAATTTAGATGATTACAAATTTGAACAATCTACTTGATTTGATGAGTAATGCAATAGAAAAAAAAAAGTATCTATTATTCTAACAATAAGAGAATTAAAAAGGTAAGAGTTAGAGAATATGACACAAAGATTTATACCGGTTCACCCTTAACCTTAGGCTACGTCCAGTACTCAGAGTTTATCTGAGATTTCACTATCTCCTTCAATGTTACAAGTATTATTTCTACACTTTCAGAGCCTCTTTAGGTCTCTTTCACAAAGTATTCTTTATCTACTTCCTTAGTCTCTTCAGGCTCTATCCTTCTTTCCTCTCGAAAGATATTATTTAAGTTTTCACACTCACGTTACAGATGTATTTGCTCTCTTTCTTTCTTTCTTTTCTCTCAGAATTCTTTTCACAACATAAACACTTGAGCATAGAATTTCTCTAAGTATTTTTGTACGACAAAAATTAATTTTGAAGTTTATGACTACGACTAATATTTATAGCCTAAGTCTTCAACGGTCTTCTTGAGAAAACTGCTTATTGAGTCTTATAAAATCTTTTATTAGTTGATTCCTGTAGCCAACTCCAACTAACTAACATTCTAAGCACATTATTTAATTACATCGTCTTGCTTAGTTTCATATGCTTTATGTTTCATCTGATGTCTTAGATACGCTCACTTCGTCTGATCCGTCTTATTCAGCTTTTAAGTATCGTCTTGATTTGATGATTTGTGCCACTTTTATTTATCTGCATACTTAACAAATTCATCAAAATAGTTCTCACGCTTCTATTATTATTATTATTTGACTTTCATCAAAATCAATAGAAGAAGTAAAGTCTTTTTGACTTAACAAAAGAGCATATATCAGAAGGAAGTCCACACATAACACAAAAGAAAGAAGATCCAGGGAACTTTTTCATTTCGTGCAGTATAAATGGAATTAAGATAGCTAGGGCATTTGTAGATTTGTGAGCTATCTGAGATTTCAATATCTCCTTCAATGTTACAAGTATTATTTCTACACTTTCAGAGCCTCTTTAGGTCTCTTTCACAAAGTATTCTTTATCTACTTCCTTAGTCTCTTCAAGCTCTATCCTTCTTTCCTCTCGAAAGATATTGTTTAAGTTTTCACACTCACATTATAGATGTATTTACTCTATTTCTTTCTTTCTTTTCTCTCAAAATTCTTTTCATAACATAAGCACTTGAGCATAGAATTTCTCTAAGTATTTTTGTACAGTAAAAATTAATTTTGAAGATTATGACTACGACTAATATTTATAGCCTTATTCTCCAACGGTCTTCTCAAGAAAACCACTTGTCAAGTCTTATAAAGTCTACTATTAATTGATTCTTGTAACCAACTCCAACCAACTGACGTTCTGAGTACTTTCTTCAATTACATCATCTTACTTAGTTTCGTATGCTTTACGCTTCAGCTGATGCCTTAGACTTGATCACTTTTTCTGCTCCGTTTTATTTAACTTTTAAGTATCATCTTAATTTGATGATTTATGTCACTTATATTTATTTATGCACTTAACAAATTCATCAAAATAGATCACACACTTCTATTATTATTATTATTTTACTTTCATCAAAATCAATAGAAGAAGTAAAGTATTTTTGACTTAACAAAAGAGCATATATCAGAAGGAAGTCCACACATAACACAAAAGAAAGAAGACTCAGGAACTTTTTCATTTCGTGCAGTATAAATGGAGTTAAGATAGCTAGGGCATTTGCAGATTTGGGAGCTACTATCAACATGAAGCCTTAGTTGAAGGGGATCATCAAGAATGTGTAGATACAGATTGATAAATTTATCTTTACTATAAATTCCTACATATTGGATATTAGAGAACCCTGATGGTACTTAGACGACCATTTTTGGCTACATCTCATTCAATTATTGACGTGGATGGGGGAGAATTAACACTAAGAGTTGAAAAGGACAAATTAAATTTCAAGGTGTTGAAGAAAGACTATCGTTCTCCTTTATCCCCAATGGACATCAAGGAAGCTGAACCTCAAGGAGCATGGGAAGATATTGAGGACCCTGGGAACGCATTTAGGAAGAAACAATTACATAGAGGTAGGAGTAGGAAGGAAAACAATGAGGAAGGTGGAGTCCATACCAAGGTGGCTTATATACAGAGTTTGAGATCAGCTTTTGCACTGCTACCTTACCAGTCACTTGAACTGCCTTAAGAAAAAAGGAGAGTCAACCTATAGACATTAAAAGAAGTGTTGCATGGGAGGCAAACCATGAAATTCTACTTTCTTTTGATTGTTTTTGTCTATTCGTTTATTTGATTTCAGTTATGATTGTGTTTGATTTGAGTTTAATTAATATTTATTTTGATTTTGTTTGAATTTCAACTTGTTTTCTTTTCGAATTTCTTGCTAATAATATTAATTTGATGTATTTATAGGTTGTGGAATCATGGAGAATACATACTAAGCTTGGAAGAAGGTTTAGAAGTGGAAGAATCACCCTATCCCATGATCGTGAAAATTGGAGTGATTCCCACGATTGTAGGAATTCCATCCGAAGGGAAATTTAAGTTCCCCCTTTTCTTCTTTCCCTCATTCTTAAAAATTTCAATCCTTCTCTCTCTAACCTATTAAAATTCTTCTGCCACTCTCTAAAATTATTCATTTTCCTCTAGATTCTTGTTATTTTCTTCATCTCTTTTCATTAATCTTACAATCTTTTACTCTTTTTAAGCATTAACCATTTAAAACAAAGAATTTGGGCAAGATTTTTATTCCTCTCTCTAAAATACGAATTTCACCTCTATTTCTCTATTTTTTGTAAGTTTTTTCTTACAATGGCACTAAAGAAGATAATAGCTTGAAAATTGAGCAGTGAACTGCGCCTTTAAGTGTCTGGAGAAGGTAAGCCTGATTTAGCGGCAGCTTACTGTTCTCCATTCCCAATTTATTCAGAAGAAGAAGGTATGCATTTTTTAGACCATAGGGATAGAGAATTAGTCACTTCTCAATATTTTGATTTTGAAGTGTTAGAAAACCTAGGAGTGAGGCAAAAAATTGAGCAGCTAGCTACAAACATAGGTTGGAATAGGGTTGTTCGGTGTGATGTACCTATCCCTATAAGGACCATAGAGTTTTTCACTATAGTCTTATATAATTCTAAAGTGAACGTGTTCTGGTTTAGGTTATTCGGCAATGTTTATAAATTAGATTTTATTACCATGCATGATCTTTTCAATTGACCAAAGACTAAAGTTTTAGAAGATCGTGATGATTTTTATTTAGATGATTAATGGAAAACTCTGACGGGGGAGAAAACTTTGGCTCTAGGAATGCACCATACTCTTTAATCCATAGTGTCGAGCATTTTCTTTTGCACAAATTTATGTGTTTAACTATGTTTAATAAGATTGAAAGTCACAAATGCTCGGCCAAAGAACTTTTCTTTTTATAGTGTATCGATAAAAAAATTAAAATCAATATGCCTTTTAGAATTTTTCGATCAAAAGTTAGTGTTGTAAATAAAAATAGTTCATATTTTAGCATGTCTAATATTGTTACTACTTTAGCTCTGTTTTATAACCTTGATGTGGAAGATGTGCGCACAACTCAATATGATATGTTTGACATATCTTATTTGGGGTGCTCTGAGATTTTGAAGTTCCATATAAGATTTTGGAGTTCCATTATATGGAACTTCAAAATCCTCAAAAGCATACTGTAGTAAGGAATAGGAGGGGCGTCGATATAGCCTCTTCCCGACCCTCCACATCTCGAACAGCCAGAAGAAGAAACAATAGAGGAGGAACCGAGTGCACTAGTAAAGGATAACCGATTTTAGCCAATCCTCTACTAGATGGCCTCTAACCAATGGCAAATGACATCCCAAATCAAGGATCTCATCACCCAAATGTGGCAAGTCCATAAGGAGCAACATAGCTTGAAGAGGAGGTTCCTCAAATTCTATTATAGGAACAATTTTGAAGCTCATTCGTCAACACAATCGCCACCATCATCTCCATAAGCTTTTTTTACCCTTTACTTTTAACTTTTCTTATTTCTTTTGTTAGGTTCCATTTCATTTTGTGTTTGTTTAATTTCATGTCATTTTCTTTTGTTTGGTTTGCTGTCATTTATTTGTTTTAATTTCTTTTGTTTCGTTTCATGTCATTTTCCCTTACTTGGTGGTTGACTTATCATATTGACGACAACGTGATCTTTAAGTGTAGGGAGGTGACATTGACTTTCTCAATTGCATTGTTTGCATTTTGTTAAATTAGGTACATGTTTAGGCATATCACTACTTTGTGTCAGCAATAGAACCACACTTGAATCATTCTAATGGATATAGCTATGATATTTTGTCATTCTAGTTGGAATTAGATTGAATACATGCTTGAACTTGAATTAGGCTACTTGAGTAGAAAGTGAACTATATAGGTAGATGAAAGTAGTTGATTACATAAACTTAGTCACAAATTGACATTTGAGCATTGAGGTAGAGTAGAGATGCATAATGAGTTTCATTTAAGCCAAAGTGAGGATTGAGCCCATATAACCACATCTATAGTCATTCTATTTCTTTTTTTGAGTGATACTTCCTTAGGTTATTACATTCAGAACTTGCTTTGGATCGGTTTAAGTCTATTGGATGCATGCTTAATAGAGATGATTAAGGCCTTTTTGGTTTTAACCCTTGGTTTAAATGACCTACCCATTGATTATCCCTTGCTATCCTCGTTAAACCTTAACATTTTGCTTCTTGAACACACCCAAAATTTTAGAACCTTAAACCCCATTATCCTACCAATTCACAAGCTTAGTAGCGTATTAAGTAATATATTAGTTAGGATCGTTGTGAAAATCTTTACCATGATGAGTTGGGTATATTTATGCCTGTGGATTACGTTGTATGTAGTTGCTATTATATTCATAGTTTCTTCCATTTGTTTATTTAAAAAAATTATTAAAAAGAAAAAGAAAAGAAAAAGGAAGAACATGTGAGTAGCATCAATAAGTGCATAATATTAGTTATATTTGTATATTTTAGAGTTATGTTTTGTTATCCTATTTTATCCGTTGTTTTTTGCTTTATGAATGCTTGTGTGAACCTTTCTTCCCTTTTTACCCACCTTAACCCTTACTACATCATAACCCTAAACAAGTCCTTATGGTCTATTTATGCATGTAATCATTGTAGAGGAGAATTGGTGTATTAGGAAGCCTATGGTAGTGTAGTTTCCCATAGGAAGTTTAAGCAAAATTCTAACCATCAAAAACTTGAGAGAAATGAGTGATAATTAGGAAGAAGATTCATTTTGCATCTATACTTATCTTTGATTGATGGTGCCAATTTTTGAGTTTGTTTATGTACACCAACAAAAAAGTATTCATGATAATGTGTAGTAACTTAAAATTTGAGTTAGCTTAAATTTGAGAGATTGTTTGCTTTCATCTTTATGAAAATGAAGTGATAGAATTGATTGGTTTTTTTATTTTGCTTAAGGACAAGCAAATATTTAAGTGTGGGGATGTTGATAGTTGTGCATTAGTCTATGTTTTTCTAAGTAACTGGCATGTGTTTCTTGTATAATTGTTGATTATTATTGTAGTTTATAATTCATTTTGTATGTTTTCATTTAGTTTAATTTCCATTGTTGTTCTTTTATATTTGATGTTAATTTAGGGTAAGAATTGATTATTTTTTTATATAGGAATGAAGATGGAGCAACTTGGAGATGGAATTAGAGATCAAAGAGGAGAAGAGAAGAGGGAACTCTCTATTGCAAATTCCTACGATCGTGGAAATTATAATTCGAGACAATATACGGGGCTTCATTAAACTTAGAGTTTTTGGTCTATTGAAGGATAATTAAGCCTCTAAAGTAATGAAGGGATGAAACCCTTATGTAGAAAGAGCATCCTGGAGTGAAGAACATAAGTTTTGAGTCTTGAGGAAGGATTGAATTCAAGGATTATCATCGTGACTGGAGAAAATAGCACATCAATATCAAAAATTCCAAATTTTGGCAAAAAAGAGAAGAAGTCTCCTTTATTCAATTTTCTTTGTTTTCCTTTCTTCTAATCATTGTGAGATGGATTATTTGTGTGTTGATGATATTATGCAGATCATAAGTGGCTAATTTAGTTTTAGGGAATGATTTTGAACTATTTTTATTGAACGCCTATTTTATTGAATTGAATGAAAGTGTCTGATTATTGTTGATTTTATTTTTTATCTTGCAACAAATCGAGAGAGTGAGTAAGGTATATGTGTAGGATTGTACAACAAGAGTTGGCAACCTATAGACATACAATCATCATGTTGATTGATTAGTTAGAAGAGAGATCTCGGCTAATTCAATTGATCACCCATAGGACAGTTTAATAACTAGTTAAATTAGTTGAGTGATTGGGTAGGTTGAGAGATCGTTCAATTAACTTCATTTAATTTGATTAGGAACAATTAATTACACCTTGAGAGAGGATAGTTAATATAATTGAAAATCTTAGGTGAGACACAATTCGATTAACAGAATAGGGGGGGAGACAAAATAGGGAAAAAGTAATCTCAAGTCTTTAGATTCTTGAATTCTATTTTTCTGCACTTCGGTATTATCTACTACTTTTTGTTAGTCTTTAATCTTAATTTAATTTTCCAGATCATTTACATTACATAATTTTTTTTCTTAAACAAAGTGTTATCTGAATTAAGTGGTGTTTGGGCATCAATCCCTGTGGGATCGATATATGCTTTTTAACTACAAGTCACGACCCGTAAACTTGTGGTTTTTTAGCATAAAATGAGTAGATTGTTCTCTATTTCAACAATTAGCAATTTGATTTCAAATTTGAATTAGCTAGGATCCATAAGTTGTCATAACCAAAATTTATATGTGATCTTTAATGCTTTAGAGAATGCATGCAAGGATTTTGTGTGGGCTTGCATGATGGATGGTTATGGACTTAGGTCTCCAATTTGATTGAGGCGTCTATATCATGTGATATACATACATACATATATATATATATATATAAGACCATCCTAGTTAGGTGATACCCAATTAGAAACCTCTCATATAGAATGTTAAAACTAATGCCTTCCATTAATATGGTGAGAACCAAACTCTACACGAATATTTTCGAACCATAGAAATATGGTTTTTGGATTAATAGGTCGATTTTAACTAGAAGCATTGATTTGTTGGACAAACCCAAGGTTAACATAGACAGAGGCGAAGTTGGGTAATGTACATAAGATTTACATGCATCAAGAGTTGATAGCCTGATGTGTGTGCACACATCAATAGTTGATAGCACTAAATTTGATAGTTGCATTAAATGCAATTGGTATGACCGATACCTACCAATTGACCTAGGGTAGCTTATTAAGCAAATGCAAGGTCATTTCTAGAGATATTACGTAATATCTGTTTTTTTTATACATACTTAAGGTTAGAACCCTAAATTATTATGAATAAATCTTAGCATTATGAGCATTACACCCACATGCATAACATAAGCATATACACATGACTATTGTTATTCGTCTGCATTACAAATTAGCATATGCACTCATTCGACATGTCCCAGGGTATAAAAGATATTAAGTGAGCATGATGTGAATAACAAATTTATATGTCTTAAATTTAGGTATAATTGGATTACATTGGTAATTTGGAATTAATGGTTATTGATTTGGGAAATTAATGAATTTAATATGTGCATTTGAACTAAGACAAATGCCTAGTGATAGGATAAATTGATACATGCAAAATTAGGGTGATTAAGCTTCTAATTGAGTTACATGTGGCATACAAATGGACCAATTATTAAATGACATGTGGACTAATTAATTGGTGACAAATAGCAACTAGATGTGTGGATTATTGGCAACTTCATGATTAGGAAAATGACATTACATGCCTTAAGACAAATGTCCTTGTTTAATAAAGACACCTAGCACAAAATTACAGTAAGGATGGTCAATAGTCTTCCTCCTTTATTCTTCACCTTCTCCACCAAAATTGCATGAAGTTTTCTCTCTGAATTGTATTCTAACCCTAGCAAAATTTATACAGGAAATTAACTTGCTAATCCATCATAAATTAGCCAAAAAATCAACTAAAAGTGGTCTTTATATTGCTACCCAAACATCATTATATTTTCACCATAAGTTCGTGATGAATCTTGCATGATTGGTGGCTTAGTTAAATTTAGAGTTTTAAGCTAAATTTAAGGCCTAACAACTAAGTAGAGATTCAATTTTTATAGCATGTTTAATGGTATAAGAATAATGCTTGAATTGTATGAAATTATTGTGATATTGGTGATGATATATTCTGGAAAATGTTACATAAACTTGGAAGTTCTTATGCTTATTTTTGGAGTACGAAAATCGTGGAATTATAGGTTAACTTATGGATGAATTAGGTTTGGATTTATTGTATAATGAAAGTGAATTTATGGTAAAGGAAGATTTTAGCATAGTGTTCTTGAATTGGGTAAGAATTAGGACTATATATATGATAATGTATGATAATTTTTCGTTTGATTTATTAATACATGAATGACTATGATTTGTGAGTTGTTAATTGAATAAGTTTAAGATGAAATTGAAGATGGTATTGATGAAGATTTGGGGTATGATTTAGGCTTAATAAAGGTATAATTGATGAACTGTAAAGATGATGTTTTAACTTTGTTATAAAGATGTCGAAAATCTGGAAAAAGTGTAAGAAATAAGTAGGCCACAATCGTGGCACCCATCCCACGAACGTGGACCCCATCCCATGAATGTGGACAGATGCAATAGCTTTTTTCATGATAGGTAGTAGTTTTACATGGTAATGTTTGATTTTTGTAATGGTTGAACTAAATAAGGATAAGCTACTTAAATATGATGCTTTTAGACTTGATTGGGGCTTAAAATGAACCTAATTTTATGGTGGAAAAGTTGGTTAAATGTGTGATAAGTCTTGACTGATAATTGATGTTATACCTTAAGTTTGTTATCAATGTATCTAAGTTTGAAATGAAGGAGTGTTAAAGGAATGAAGATGTTCATATGAATGCAAATGTATTCTAAAGGTTATAAATAATGAAATAGGAATGAGTGAATGAGAATTAGGAATTATGTGAATACTTGTAATGCTAGGAAAGAGTTAGTAAATGTATGGCTAATGAATTGAGCATGATTAAGTGTACTTAAGGTATTAACTTAATTGCAAACAATGTATGTATAAGCTATGATGTTTGAATGATTAAGAATTGAGTTTAAGGAAACATACTCGGGAAAATCATTAAGCATGCTTAAACATGGCACACATATATATGTGCATAATTAAATATGTATTTGTTTGATCACTTTAGTAATGTGTACAATGTATGTGTATTTAGATGCTCAAGTCGAACACCATCAACAAGACATTGCCAGATCATCTAGGCAATAGCGTATACTGGAGCTTACTGTGAGTAACCTAGATGTTCTCACTAGAATTGATTTATTTCTGTTTAACTTCCAATTATTGAACTGTTAATGATCTGATTGTAATTGTGATAATTCTGGACACTAATAGTCTGAGGAGATTGATATTTAGTAATGTATTGGAAGTGTTTTGTTTGCTTCTAAATTCTAAAAGATATCTAAATACTTAAAATAATTGTTAAATGTCAGGATTAGGTTCGACGAATATGAGATTCTGTCTGTGCATCATAAGTAAATGCTATTCATGGAATATTTTGTGATTTAATGCATTAAATTAAATGCACGATCAGATAAAGGTGTTGTGACTTGAGTGACCAGTCTGAAAGCACTTTAAGCTCATAATTCTATACGTATGGCCTGGTTCTATGATTTTTGTATCTAAATGAGCCCCATATGGGACAGTATCTTTATCTATATCTGATAGGCACTTAGTCACAATAAATAATAACGAAAGTGGAGTCTCATATTATTGGAATTATGTAAATATAGTGCCCTAGAAAGCAAGTGTATTTACATGTAACTTTATCTTCTTCAGTTACAGTTTTGTAATGAAAATA
>JAOQML010000195.1:15996625-16008655 GCA_027568935.1 Erythroxylum urbanii | reverse complement strand
TATATAATGCTCATAAAAACCAAACTCTTTTGTTTTATTAATAATAAATATTTTCATTACAAAAGTAACTGAAAGAAGATTAAGTTATAAGTAAATACACTTGCTTTCTAGGGCACTATATTTATATAACTCCAACAATCTCCCACTTGCCCTAAAGCAAGTTTGACATATCCCGCATTCCCATCCCTGCTAGGTGACCCTCAAAACTCTTTTGAGATAGCATCTTCGTAAACGAATTAGCAAGGTTTTGCTCTGAGGGAATCTTTACCACATTCACCTCACCACATTGTATTATCTCTCTTATGAGATGATACTTTCTCCTAAAACAAATATAGAGCCCGAAGTTGATTTCCTTGAATCAACATCTGATTGGAAATCAAAATCTGTATATCC
This sequence comes from Erythroxylum urbanii, assembly GCA_027568935.1. Classification (NCBI taxonomy): domain Eukaryota; kingdom Viridiplantae; phylum Streptophyta; class Magnoliopsida; order Malpighiales; family Erythroxylaceae; genus Erythroxylum; species Erythroxylum urbanii. The sequence goes on along the minus strand of JAOQML010000195.1, from coordinate 16,008,262 downwards.
TGTCGGAATAAGATTACTTCCAGAGTAAACAAGATTAAGTTCTTCGTCCTACGAAGATGCTTCAGTATACACTTCACCGCAGTCCAATGCTCCACTCCTGGATTGGACTGAAATCTGCTTACCAGTCCTACTGCATAACAGATATCCGGTCTAGTGCAAAGCTTTGCATAGATTAAACTTCCAACTACCGAAGCATATGGAATGTTACGCATGCATTCAACCTCCTCTTAGGTTTTAGGTGCTTGTTCTTTTAAAAGTTTGATTCCATGTCTAGTAGGTGTGAAACCTCTCTTAAAATCTTGCATGGTGAACTTGTTGCGCATATTCTCAATGAAGGTTAATTGAGACAAGGCTATCTATTTGTTTTTACGATCCCTTATAAGCTTGATCCCTAGAGCATAGGTAGCCTCTCCCAAATCCTTCGTTGAAAACTATTCATTCAGCTATCCCTTAACTGTAGATAACATTCCTACATCATTCCCAATGAGCAGAACGTCATCAACATACAGAATTAGAAAACTAACATTTCCTTCTTGTATCCTTTTATAAACACAAGGCTCATCTAGATTTTGTATGAACTCGTAGGTTTTGATAGACTTATCAAACCTAATGTTCAAAAACCTAGATGCTTGCTTAAGTCCATAAATGGACCTTTGTAATTTACATACCTTATGCTCATTACCTGGTTCAACAAAACCTTCTGGTTGGGCCATATAAATGGTTTCCTCAAGATCCCCATTAAGAAATGCGATCTTGATGTCCATTTGCCATATTTTATAATCAAAATAGGCTATTATGGCCAAAAGAATCCTGATGGACTTAAGCATGGCATCTAGAAAAAAAGTCTCCTTATATTTTATACCCTCTTTTTGAGTATAGCCTTTAGCTACCAATCTAGCTTTAAAGGTCTTTACCTTTCCATCTTATCATCTTTTCCTTTTGTAGATCCATTTATACCCTATGGCTTTTATACCTGGTGGTAGATCTACAAGGATCCAGACTTCATTAGCATACATAGAATCTATTTCCGATTCCATTGCTTTGAGCCATTTTTCTACATCAACATCATTAATAGCCTGTGTATACGTATTGGGATCTGTTTCTTCTTGGTCTGATATAATCTTGATTAGCAGAACAAATTTGAACAAAAAGAGGTTATCATTAAGTAAGGCCTCCATCAAATCAAGGTATTTCTAGTACGTCTCTGCCTATGCATATAAGTTTAGGAATAATAACCTCTTATCCTTGAAAAATCAATTAAAGTGGCCTCCCACTTCATAAATCCCTCCTTTAATATTTCAACATCTAGAGCTGCAATTGTTTTTCCATTATGAGAGTTCAGAGGGCAATAATAAAAGCTTACGATATTATGAGGAATCAACCATAACTTGTTTTCATGTTTTCCTATTGGAGACAATTTCATGAGGCTTTAAGGCAAAAAGATCTTTAAGGTTCTTACAAGAACCATCCTCTAAAGGAGAGGTTACTTTAGTTCTAGAGTAAGAGTAGATCCTAAAGCTATATAGGGCTTTGTTATAGAGGCAAGTAGGTTATTAGTGGGTACTAAAGGAGGAAACTCCTCAAGTGTCAGAGTTAGGGAGGCTGATAACAACATAAAAGAAAGGGAAAGAAGGGAAAAGAAAATTAACCCAAAAGGGAAAGAGTGGACACAGAGAGACAGAGACAGAGAGAGAGAGAGAGAGAGAGAGAGAGAATGATAAAGGATAGAAAGAAAGAATAATGGAAACAAGAAAAATAAGATAGAAGCCCCAGAGAAGAAGGTTAGAGGATTTTGAAAAAACCAAAATGATTTACACAAGACTAAGAAGTGATAAACTCAAGAGTACATAAAGGGGAAGAAAAAAAAAAGGATCCAAAGAAAGAGCAATAAGAAAATAAGAAATGGAGTAATCCTTATAATGAAAGAAAGAGGACGAGAAAGAGACTCACACAACAACCAGAAATGCTACTAAGAAGTAACAAGAGTTGAGAAAAGAGTATAAGGAGGCCATACATTTCATGTAAGCATTAGAGAGAAATTCATGCTTCTTTTTCTAACATTGAGTTCATTAAAAGAAAAGGAGCCTTTTTCTAATCTTATCTTTGGCCTTATTTTCTTCATTGGTATCTTTTATTAATCAATTCATTTCAACTTTTTAAAGAAAGGTATTATCTTATGAATTTAATTTCTTTTTTTTGGTTAACTGTTTCCATTTACAAGTTGTGATTCATGAAAGGAGATTTTAGAGAGTATTCTTTTATAACTTCAAATTGCTATGAATTAAATGATCATTATTGCATATAGTTCATTTTTTGATAATTTATTTCTTTATTATTAAAAATTAAAAACTATTTATATCTTTTTATATAATCCAAAATTAGCTGTATAATTTTGTTGGTCTATCTTTCCATGTTAAAAATTAATTTAAATTTATTTTTATATTTTAAAGCATTTAATAATCTCAAACTATCTGATTGGACCACATATACAAATTTAAATATAATAATGTTACTCAATTGATTGTTTAAAATGAAAGAAGGTTTTTAATTAACTATGTTTTATTCATTTTATTCAGATTTAACTAATTTAATGATGGAATAGTATATATATATATATAGAGGAAAAGAAGTATGTCACTTTCAAATTCCAGTTCCGATATACATATACAAAAATGAATGTATTGACTTGACGAGAAGCCCTCATCCCCCCTGACACTGACCAGTGGCTTCTTGTAATTTTTTTATTTACCGTTTATACTATCTTCTGTTGGTTGCAACTATTTTCGAGCTCTTGCAAGTTAAACATCATTGCATCGCAACTTGCATTTGAAAAGACAAAACAAGAAAGGATCAATATCAAAACACCTCTCCTAAGTACAAGTCCAGCACGCATGTGAATATTGGACCACTTCTGTTAAATTCATACTCTGATGTAGACTGGGTTGGTTGAAGCTGATAATTAAGGGACAACACCTACATATTAGGTGGGTGGCGTTTTCCATCACTTAAGCGTACTATTTTGGTTTTTCACTTCATTTTTCTGTCATTTTGCACATTTCCTAGATTAGCTTGTTCATAATTGTTTTTTTATTTAATTAAAAAATAATATCTAATTACTGCACATGTTGATGCTGCATGTACTATAACGAAAAATGTCAACTAGAAATTGTTCCATTTCTCTGTTTATTATGATAATTTTATTTTTATCAAGAAAAGTATAACTTTAAACCAAGCCTAGAGAGAAAAATGCAATTTCTTTAGAGATCTTTCAATTGATTCATCATCGTCATCGTTATCACCCAGTTTGAAATCCCCTAATAAAGCAGAGTCCGGAGATGTCTGGTAGAACAGATGTCTGGTAGTACACAGACTTACTCATACATAATAGAGAGGTTGTTTCAATTGAGTATTGTCTTTAAAAGTTTATTATGAACCCAAGTGTGCCTTTATTTTTGTGAATGATTAAATTATGAAAATCATATAATTCTAAGACCTTGGATATAAAGTTAAGTTTATGTAAAGTAAAGGCTTGAGTTAAATAATTACAAATGTCTACTACGTTAATTTTCTAGAAGTGATGGTTATTTTCTCTTCCATTGCACAATTAAACCTGTGTTGGCTCTTGATAAATCAAGACGAGATTATAAGTGTTTTTATTTTTTAAACATTATGCCTTTTAATCTCGTAATTGGACAAAACCTTAGTAATTAGAATTCATATTACATATATGTATTTTTTACTATTATTATTATTATTATTTTGTTATTATTATTTTTTTGTTTATTTATTTATTTTTCCTCTTTCTCTCTCTCTCATGTCACATTCTTTCTTCTCACGTGGATCATTTGAAAATAACTTCTTTACTAACTAATTAGGGATAAAATTTTACACTATTATATCTTTCTAAATTCTACGTATCACAGTATTGTTATTATTGTTGTATTACATGTAAGTGCTTTCCGGAGCAAGTTCATTGCTAGCAATTGACTTAAAATATAATTAACAACCACAAGATGGGACGCAAGCGTGTCCCACGCCATGTTCCACATTGGATGAAAAACTCTACATCTTTCTGATTAAATACGGGCATGTTTTACATCTGCGTCACTCGTGTGAACGCAAGTGTCTTCAATATGGACTGATATATGAGTATATTTAATATCGTATTTTATACTGCCTTCAATTTCCTTTTTGTTATAATTTTTATCAAATTGTATGACGTTATTTTTCAATTTGATGTCTATATTATGAGTAATTTAGTAGTTATCAAAGTGGTCAACTTAGAATATTTCATATTTATCAAATTAAATAAAATAAAATTATTTATCATTATGTGATACTATTATCGAGAGATGACATAATGCATTTATTTTCATATTAATGTATATTTATTATTTGTGTGAATTTTATCTTAATCTATATTATACATTCTTAATTATGACTCAAGGCCTTCATATGTGAGCATTTATTTATATTTTTTGCAGCATTTTCTTCTATTTCTGTTACAAAGTTCAATAGGATTAATTTTCTTGAATGATTTGTACAAATTTAGTTTCATTTAGGAGGCTTAAGAAAAATTGAAAGGACGTAATCAAGAATGATTTGCTAATATTGAACTTACCAAGGACATGACCCACATTAGAAAATTTTGGTGTTCTAGGATTCAAGTAAAGGATCATTCATAAAGAGATCCCAGTAGCTCTCGTATATCTTTTACCTATTGTATATTGTAGACATTGTCACTTATTTCTAGAAAGGACTCATTTAAAATTATCATAGCATTAATAGGTCATTATGATTTAGAGCTCTATCAAATAGATGGTGAAAATAACTTTTCTTAATGGGCATTTAGAGGAAAAGGTATACACGAATCAACCCAAGGATTTTATAGTTAAAAGAAAGGAACACATGGTGCATAAACTTAATAAGTCAATATGCGTACTTAAGTGGTATCTTAAGTTCAATAATACCATCAGTTACTTTGGATTTGTAGAAAATATTATTACTCGATGCATTGGTGCAAAGATAAGTGGAAATAATTTTTTAATTCTCATTGACTATATTAATGATATCTCATTATAATTAGTCTTGACTTATTTACTAAGACAAAGAACTATTTAAGAATTTGAAATAAAAAAATGTTTAAGGCATCCTATGTGAACGAAATAGAAATAATTTGAGAAAGATCACAAGAATTATTAGGATTACCTCCAAAATTGTATATTAATAAAGTATTACAGAGATTTAAGACAGAAAGTGATCTAAAGAATTAATTGGAACTCAAAGAAATGGAACATATTCCTTATACGTATATTAATAGAATCTTGATGCATGCTCCTAATTTTACTAGATTGGACATTAATTTTTCTATTTGAATGCTAAGTAGATGTCAAAGTAATCTATGATTAGATCATTAGAAAAATACAACTAAGGTGTTGACATACTTTTAAGAAAAAAAGATCATATGTTTACTTATAAGAGTTTTTAATTATCTTAACGTAATATGATATATTCATGTCAAGTTCGATGTATGGATACAAGATAATCATCATTTGACTATTTATTCCTTTCTGCTAGAGGAGCAATCTTATGGAAGAGTCTGAAGAAGTCTATCATTGCTTCATCCACCATAGAAGTTAAGTTTGTGGTATGTTTTCAAGCTATTATTCCTGAAATATGACCATGAAACTTTATTTTAGAAATTGGGGTTATCAGTAGTATTTCCAAGTCACTAAAAACTTATTGTGAGAATCTTGTAACTATTTTCTTTTATAAAAATAAAGAGTATTGAAAATAAGCTAAACATATATAATTGAAGTACTTTGCAATTAAAGAAGAAGTTTAGAAATAAAAAGTGCTAATTGAAAATACTAACATCAATCTTATAGTTGTAGATCCTTTGACAAAATGATTACATAAAAAATATTCAAGAACATGCTGAAAGAATGGGCATTATTGAAAACCACTATTAACATTATAATAAAATTTATATTCTTTAAGTTTTTGATGCTTTAAGATAATTTTACTATTTTTGATATTTTTAATGCATCATTTTTCATTATGTTTGCTAGTGTATACATATGAATGAATTATGTTGACATAAAAGGATTTATCTTTAATGAAGACGTAATTGTTGGACTACTATGATATCTCTCATTACATTTTGTAATGAGTATAGAACTAATATTATGATACGTAGAAGGGAATGTGTTGATCTAATGATGTACATTTGCTATAAATCTTATTAGGATTTAATTTAATAATAATTTATTAGTTGACCAATTTAAGAGAGGATTTTAGTTTATAATAAATGCATTATGTTCTATTAATTAACCAAAAGCCTTAATGGTTTCGTTCAGATCAACTGGAAGAATATTATATATTTTTGTCATGGTCTATTTGTCATATTCTTATAGGTTATCTTTTGTTTATGTGAAAGATGATTATGATTTAATAATTATTAAATTTCAAAATCCCATTGGTCAAATGAGATATATTCTTTCTAATTATTAAACATGTCAATGATACATATAATATACAGAAAAATCATAACTAAAAATTGATCCCTCTCTCTTTCAATTATCATAGTTTCAAACCGAAAAAATGAAGAAAAGAGAGAAAAAAACTTCTTTTGATATTTACTTCTGGTTAATTATTATCTTTAACATTCTATTATGGGTTTATGTATATTTTTCTTTTTTGAATGACTAACCTATGAAAATCATATAGTTTTGAGATCTTGAATATTATGTTTATGTAGATTTAGGGTTTGATTTACATTGCTAAGAATATCCTAACTTATTTAGCATATCTCTAACATTTTAGAAGAAATGTGAATCATTTCAGTCTATTAGATTCCCTCTTTTACTTTTAGAATATCGAAAAATAAATAAGATGAATATAATAACATAAATCTTTAATGACCTAAATTATAATAAATTTCATCAATTATTTTTATAGAAGCACTCCCTGATAATGATAAAAAAATTTTGGTGTGCTATTACCTGCCCCAAAAATGAAACTTTACTCTTTTAGATATCTATAATAATATGAGTAAATGTCTATCCCATAAAGAGTATCTAGCCTTGTTTTGTGCTTTCTGAACAAGAATAAGGGTGACTTTGATTATGATGAATATAATATAAAAATAACACTATTGAACAAATTAGATTAAAATATAAAAAGGAAATATAAAACAAACTTAGTTTAAATCCATCCACCACTAGAATTATATAGCAACCACCAATATAATTATAAATAAATTTATACTTTAATTATATTCACCTTTGGAACTATTTTTTATCTCCCCTTAGTTATAGTTAATTAAAAAGAACGTGATTTAATTTATCATAACTAACAAACAACCTAAGTCAAACACCCCAGATTTAGCTCACAAGCTCCATTAATAATTAGAAAATTTGATTAAACAAAACAACACATAAACTAGTAGTTGCCTTTAATTTAGTCAGTTATCCTTCCTAGGATCCAAAAGTTACGATGCATCAATCCATACCATTAAAGGGATTAAATATTTATAGATTTAAAATCTAATATAGATCAATAAAACAAAACAATACAAGCATGTGTGGTTGCATTTAATTAAGCCAATTGTCATTCCTAAATCTAATGATGCAACAATCCCTTAAATCCTATTCACTTCGTAAATTAGAGGGATTAAACAATTATGGATTTAACATTTAATTTTGTCATAGATATAAAAATAACAATAGACAAGAATTCATCCTGATAATTAAGTGACATAATTATAAAAATAAAAATAAAACAACATTCAATACTTTAGATGTAAATCAAATAATAAAAACAAGGGTTAAATACCAAAAAAAGCACAAACTTTTGTCAAATTTTTAATTATAGCCTAAACTTTAAAAAGTAGCAATAAAATGCCCAAACTTTCAATTTTTTCAATTACAGCCCGAACTTCAAAAAATAGCAATAAAATGCTCAAACTTTTAATTTTTTTTCAATTTTAGCCCAACTTTAGTGTTTCCGTCAAGTTTACTGACATGGTTTGTCACGTGTTTCAGAAACTTTAACTATTAATACATTTCAGCCAAAATTAACACAACAAATGAAGATTAATGAAACGACGTGGTTGTTTAAATATAACCCAAATCAGATTACGCATCCCAGACGACCTGACGCTTTGATTTCAGTTTGTTCTTTCATTTTTAGTTTGTTCTCTCAACACCCTTGCCCCTCAATTTTCATATTACACAGCCTCGATACCCTCACACTTATAAGGGTATCAAGAGAAACAACTAAAAATGAATATCTTACTAGTGTAATATGCTGTAATCACTACAAGAAATTGTATTTTTAGTAAAAGTAAAAGTTGTCACTAAAAGCAGTAATATTAGTCACTATTATTAATAGTGTCCAATCTTTGAAGTTGTCACCTCTCGTCACAAATACCTCCGTCACTAATAAAATAGTGATTAATTTAATAAATGATCACAATTATGCAACACTTTTGTGACACAAATATTGACAATAAACTTGTAAAATGTGTGACAAAACTATATGGTCACAATAACTTTATATATTTATGACAAATTTCTTGTCACAAATAATATAAAGTAGTGACGAATTAAGTCGTAACAGAGCTTCACTGTATTGTGACAAAAGTGCTGACACTAAAATCTATGAAATGTGAATCTATGAAATGTGTGACAACACTATATAGTCATGGCAATTTTATATATTTATGACAGGCTTGTCGACACAAATAATATAAAATAGTGACGATTAAAGTCGTAACAACACTTCATTTTATTGTTACAACATTATTGCCACTAAAATAATTATAAATAGTGACAAAATATTTATCACTGATAATTTTTTTATCAGTGCCCATTACTTCTTGGTCACTAGTATTTTAATTAAAAAGTATCAACATCATTTCGTCACAAAATGAAAATTAGTTCTTAAAAAATATATTGTCACTAATGTGTTTATTATTATCACAAATAAAACTATCTATTAATAAATGAAATTACATTAGCTATAAAAGAAATTTGCATTAGTGGCTATATTGTCTAACAGATTTCGTCACAGGTATAAAAGTTATATGTTACAATAATGTTTTCACTAAATAAAGAATACATGTTACAATTAATTTATCTAAAGCACAAAACTCTTATAAAGCAGTTGCATAACGAAAGAAGTTAACAAGCTTAAAGCTTTCTGAGACACAAATTTTCACAACTATCAAGGAATGGCAATTTTTGGCTATGAGCTCAAGGTCTTCATGTCTGATTTTGTTAAGATCTGTCATATAAAAGTTTAAACTCTCAAGAAATGCATTGTTCAAAGCAAGCTCATAGAGCCAATCATCATCTTTCTCCAAAACTGCACTCTCTTCCAAGAACAATGTTCTTAATTACCTGCACGCCAAAAATTAAAAGAACCATGAAGATCAATATCTTAAGGTCCCTCAAGGTGGAACAGAAGAGGTTATGACTAAATTTCCCTATGTCAACAATAATCACAAAAGGAAAGAGGCATTATGGACGTAAAGAATTAGTACTTTCAAAACAAGATACAACCAATTGAAGTAATAATACCTTACAAATCAGACTTAATCAGTCAAAAAGCTTTCAAAGCCACAAGTTGAAATGATAATCGAGGTCTAAGTTATTATGATTACATTCCACATAATTTTTCCTTCATAGACAAAGTGAAATTAATAACAGTGCACATCAATTTACAATGGAAGAAACATATAAAAATGACAAATGACAAATGCCAAATAAGCCAAAATGTTAATCTACTCACTCACACGTACGACAATGAATTAATAGGTAAAGATAACAATAAGCAAAAGGATGAGAAAATTGTCAACTGATTTTGGAAGTTTAAGTTCCTAAAGTTAAAGGCGCATGAAAATTGGTTCACAACAAAGCAAGCTTATTCATTATCAATCTTACTCTATAAAAGCATAAAGAGTATACAAACAAAAGAAGAAAACAGGAAATTAATAGCACCAACCTGTAAGACTTTTACACAAGCAAACGGAAGTTACTAAAGTTGACAAAAAAACTATCAAAAGTGAGTCAAAGATTTAGCCATTCCTTTTTTTTTGTTACACCCATAACTTAGTACCTGCAACTACGAGCCACGTTTATAATGAAATTGTAATGAGATAAGGGGTTTATTAAACATTTGGTCACCAAAAAAGTAAATTAAAAACCATTGTTATCATCAGTTGGATTTCACAGCAGAACAATAATGATGCAGAGCAATATTGGATTCACAGCAAAACAACAGCTGAGCAAAAAGAATGTAATGTAGAAAATACAAGACAAAAAAAAGAAATAACAAGATTTATTTCTGAATTTTATGAACAGAAAAACCAAAAATCTATGATTCAACATGCAATAGTGACAAAGAAAGGGAAAAACATCACAAAAACACCGATCAATAAATTAAAGTAAGAAAATAAGAAAGCAGCTTCACAACTTCCTAAATACTTGTACAAATATGGCAAAAATACAGAGCATAAGCTGATAATTAAAAAAAACTTATAGATAGTGGAGTCAAACATGGTAATCTACAATCATGAAGGCCCAAAAGTAGTTGATCCTGAAACCAAAATACAGAGAAGACAAAAATTTATTAGACACGTAAAGTAGAAATGAAAAGGAAATCTATGATGCAGATTACTGGCAACGTAAAAGAGCAAAATTTAGATCCAACAAAATGAACAACATTCAGAGGCATATTATAATGCCAAATCAAAATATAAAAAAGAGGAAACCGCATAATCAACTATCTAAACCTTGGAGAAGCATCACGTATCCATGAAAAGGATAAATAAAATAAAACAAGCAAAATGAAGAATAGCCAAACAAGTACACAATTCACAGACCTATAAAGAATTTGCAACAAGCAAACGAATTTAAACCTCCGATCGAGGAAAAAAATCACCTTCTCTTAACACAACATCTACGTAATCGACACTCGAGTAAACTACGATTGCGACGATAGATCAATAAAATAGATAAAAATGCATACCTTAGAACATAGAGAGACAGAGAGAGATTATATGCTAATAAACACCATATATATGTAATTATATGCTAGATTATACCACTGAAAGCAAGAAAAAACTAAGATCTGAAGACAAACTAGGAAAAGTGCATGCCTAAAACTCTAGATTTGATGAGAAACAGTTACCTGAAGCAGTTAGTTCTAAAGCCAATTGTTAGCACCCAAAAAGCAGAAATCAATAAAATCTAACCTGCCTAGAAGCCAAAATAGTTCCAGTAGCAACTGCACTGGCAAGCTTACAAGTACAGTGGAGAACAACGGTAGGCAAGCAAACCCATTTGTTCACGAAAATAATTCCAATAACAACCACAAAGTTGAATGTAAGAGTAACTACGGGGTTAAGCAGACGTCTCTCTTGTATGAGAAAACACCAAAAAGTAAAAAAAAGTACAAATCTTTTAATCGGATTTCAACAGAAAATGATAGGAAAACGGATCCATAAACCAGAAAATCCCAGTGAAGACGCAGCATCTTGAGAGCGCGAAGATCTAAGGAGATTTGAAGCAAGACCCATGAACGATAACAACAAAAAGAAGGAAACTTTACTAGTTTAAGCTGAAGAGACGT